>PVIW01000105.1:458076-668973 GCA_004026585.1 Noctilio leporinus
CCTTTCCCCCTGACCACTGAAGGCCTATTCCTTGTATTCATATACTTGGTTCTGTTTTGCTTGTTATTAGTTTTGTTCATTATTGTCCTGTAATGGGTGAGATCATGATATTTGTCCTTCACTGACTGGCTTATTTCACTAAGCATAATACTCTCCAGTTCCATCCATGTTGTTGCAAAGGGTACAAGTTCCTTCTTTCTTGCTGTTATATAGAATTCCATTGTGTAAATATACCAAAGTTTTTTGATCCAATCATCCACTGATGGGCACTTAGGCTGTTTCCGGCACTTAGGCTGTTTCCAGCACTTGGCTATTGTAAATAGTGCCGCTATGAACATAGGTGTGCATAGGTTCTTATGAATTGGTGTCTCAGGATTCTTTGGGTATAGTCCAAGTAGTGGCATTGCTGGAACAAAAGGCAGTTCCATTTTTAATTTTTTAAGGAAACCCCATACTGTTTTCCACAGTGGCTGCACCAGCCTATATTCCCACCAACAGTGTATGAGGGTTCCCTTTGCCCCGCATCCTCGCCAACACTTGTTTGTTGATTTGCTGATGATTGCCATTCTGACAGGTGTGAGGTGGTATCTTATTGTAATTTTAATTTGCATCTCTCTGATGACTAGTGATGTTGAACATTCTTTCATATGCCTCTGGGCCCTTTGTATATCTTCCTCAGTGAGTTGTCTGTTCAGGTCCTTTGCCCATTTTTTAATTGGGCTGTCTGTCTCCCTGGTGTTGAGTCGCATTAGTTCTTTATATATTTTGGATATCAAACCCTTGTCTGAGGTATCATTGGCAATTAATTATGTTTTCCCATACAGTTGGTTCCCTTTGAATTTTGCTGATATTTTCTTTAGCTTACCCCCACCATTTTTAAAAAACCGGAAGAATTTACAATGCAGTTTTACCTCACAAATTAAAATGCATTTCTTAAAAACATCCTGCCTGCTAGCATGGGAACAAATCCACATTCAGTCTCATCTCAACCCAAAGTCCCTACTTTATTAGACCTGAAAAGAGATTTCAGATCATCAACATCCTAAAACAGTTTTGCATAAGCTAATGTATCAGGTTCCTCATATGATATATATGTGGTATTGGAAGAATTAAGATAAAACACTGGAGGCCCTGGGGTGGCTTAGTGGATAGGCGCCTGCCTGTGAACCCAAAGGTTGCTGGTTCAATTCCCAGCCAGAGCATATAACCAGGTTGCAAGCCAGGTCCCCAGCTAGAGGCAGGTGAAAGGCAACCGTACATTGATGTTTCTCTCCCTTTTGTTCCTCCCTCCCTGCCCTTCTCTCTAAAAATAATAAAATCTTAAAAACAAAAAACTGGTATCAGCACCAAGTTCAAATTCTACACAGTCACCTTTTCACTGAGACAAGTCCTCTGACCTCTGCAGTGGGCGGGGTTATCTGCGGCACAGTGCTGGAGGTGACGTGAATGCGCCTGGTCTCCCTAAGCAGCAGACCCAAAGGGAACCTCAGTGTGAGTCAGCTGCAAACAGAGGCTGCAACGTGTCTGAAGGTGCTCCCCTCTCTCGGGAAGCGTGGGGTGGGGCCATGCACCAACACCCACTTGTGCTGTACCCAAGTGAATTAGGACCTGACTGGGACAAACAAAGGAAAGGAAAGCATTTTTGAAAATCTAATTTTATTTCTAAAGTTCAAATTAGCTAGCAGTAGCACTGAAAATACACTTTCACTATACAAAACAGTGTAAACCAGTTACATATTAGTAGAGTTTAACACACACATTGCTCTAGTGAAGGAAGCGAGATGCAGCCCTTGCTATAAAACGCTGTACCTGAACAGAAACGGACGTGGTCAGTCTAAGGCCCTGGCAGTTGACTACAGAACGTCAGTTGTTCCCAATGACGTTTAAATGCAGGAATAGCAACAATGTGGAAAGTTACATTCATCGGAGTAGCATTTAAAATATACATGACTAATAAAGTGAACATTCGGAGGTCCCGCTGGTCAGTGCATGCCAGCCGGTCACTTGCAGACTATGATCTCATTTCATCCAAAGAGAACAGAAGTCTCGTCCATCTGAGCGGTTTAAGTTAAAAATAGGAGGAAGGAGAAATAAGGGTGAGCGTCCTCCAAAGGGAAAGCAGCTGATGTCACTAGCGTTCTGACTTCAGCAATTAATGATCAGGGGCTGAACCCGGGAACTGAGCACGTCCCCAGGCTGACAGGCTTACGGAATGGACCGATGCTGCCGTAACTTAGGATGGATCTTTGTTCCCAGTTCGTAGTGAAAATAATCTTTAAAAATAACTTCAGCTTCCCAACAGCAGGTTTCCGGTCCTTGGGGGCGCGGGCGCGTCAGGACTTGAACACGTGCACGGCGCGCACCACGTACTGCCGGCAGATGGGGCACTCGCTCATGCGCTTGCCGCACTTGGTGCAGGTGACCATGTGCCCGCACTCCAGCAGCACGCAGTCGATAACCGCGTCCATGCAGATGCGGCACAGGCTGTCGTCGTCCTCCTCCTGCAGCTGCGTCCGCTCGCCATCTGAAAGGCAACAGAGCTGGAGCTGCTGACAGGCCACCTGCTGAGTGACTGTCACAGGCGCAGCAGGACCCCCTGTAAGAAATAACCCCAACTTCTCTCCACCCCCTCCACTAGAGCTGGCAGTAACATCAATGCCTATACCTGGTAGTTTCGTGAAGAACACATGAGAAATGCTTAGCTTAGGGCAGGTAGGAAATGCCCAACTGATGTTAGCTACTTACTTATATTTTAATCTATGTAATTCAAGGCTTTTGTGAGGATAGATGGCTTCTGTAGATAAAAATAAACATCTAGGTTTTCCTAAATAAGGGCCTGTGTGGCCTCGGGAAAACTGCCATCTCCAGGGTCTCACCTCCGCAGGGAAAAGGAGCTGTTTCCACTCCGACAGGGAAGGAGCCTGAGCTGGGGAAGCCCCCACCCCGCCTCAGTGTGGAAATATATCAAAAGCCACCTGTGTTTCTGGCCACCCTGGTACTGCTGATCTAACTCAAAACGGATGGGCCATCCTGGCTCTGTGGCCCAGATTAGGTACTGAGAAAATCCAGATTCTAATAAGAAAGAGGCTGAGTGAGTTTTAAAAGTTCACAGCCTGAGATCTGGCCACAGAGCTATGTATGACGTTGGAGCTTCCCTTCTACAGGTCACAGAAAGGCTCAATGAGGATCATGAATGTAGTTAGAAAAGAACAAGAATTCAAGAATGAAAAGCCAGTAATCCCTGGATTTAAGAGAAATAAACTTTATGTCAAGAGGTTGTTATTTTTTTTTAAAGATTTTATTGTTTTTAGAGAGAGGTGGAGAGGGAGAGAGACATCCATGTCTGGTTGCCTTTCACCTGCCTTCAGCTGGGGACCTGGCTGAAGACCTGGCTTGCAACCTGGTTATGTGCCCTGGCTGGGAATCGTACCTGCGACCTTTGGGTTCACAGGCTGGTGCCTTATCTGCCGCGCCACGAGCCAGGGCCACAAGAGATTCTTATAAGGGCTCACAGCTCAGGCCGCTGCAGGGAATGGGGAGACAGGATATCAGGGCTTTGGCCTCCTCTCCTGTGTGGAGGCTCCTTCCAGCCTTGCAATTTCTGGGCAGAAAGCAGAGCCGGGCTCTGCCGAGGCCACTGTGCAAGGCTGCTGGGGTTGAACCCTTGCATAAGTGGCTGGAGCCAGTCAAGTCAGGAAAGGTTCAAGCTGCGCTCAAAACAAAGTGCCTGTCCCGTGGCCTTGGAGACTGGACCACGATAGACTGGGGAAGGCACGTGGGCCATCAAGGCCCTCTTCTCCCTGAGGGCAGGCACAGCCTCACCTACAGGGCGCTGTGCGCTAGGACGTGAAAGCTGGTGCACCCTTGCTGCCACAGCGCCACTTTGCAGGCACAAGCCTGGGGGCCCTGAAGGCTCCGAGGATGAAGGTCCCTGTATCCACCACTGTAACATCATCTTAGAAGTTGGTGTGCCAAAATATATTCTAGGCATGAACCTGTTGATCAACGAATGCTGTGTGATAACCAGCTTTTAAAGAAAAAACCCCGAGATGATAAAAATCAATGATGGGGGTACTGCTGAAGTCCAGATGAGGACGTAGCATTTGTCAGTCTGAGCACTGCTGAGTTATAAAGCTCTGTCGCTTGTCCCTGCAGCCGCTGAGGGTTTCTGCTCCACCCTTCATCAGGGTTTCTGCTCCACCCTTCATCACATAGTTCAGAATTCCGTGACTTACAGAGACCCAGTGCTATGTGATGCTTGAAATGTAGTAATTAAGATCTCAGATGTAGGGAATTTTTTTCTACTGTTAGCGTTTAAAAGGTGTAATGGAAACAAACCTACGTATTGGTCTACCTGCATGATACATGAGAAAAAAAGCATTTTACAGACACAGGGAATTTCATCAGTGTTCTGGCAAATTACAGCAATAAAAACCAGGCTGAACAAATGATTACCTAACCCACTTGGCAACAGTGGTCTCAAAGCCAAGAGCACGTAATGAACGTATTTCTTAACAGATCTATAAATAGGTTCATATAACTAATTCACACTCAATAAAAGGATACATGATTTTCTCAGAAATAAATTTGATTTGTAACAAAAACAGCCCAGTTGCTAAAGCCTAAGGAAGGATACTGCAAGAGAACAAAGGAAAAATAAACTTACATGCCTTTTGGTTTTCTTCGTTCTCTTTGTATAAGCGGTTTACTTTCTCTACCAGCTCCCATTTTTCACAACAGCCAGAATAGTTGACGAAATTCCGAGCCAGGATCTCCTTCAGCTGTCGCACACTCATCCCTTCCACGTCCTCCAGGCTCGACAGGTCGGACAGCGAAGCTCTCAACCTCCTCTTGGAGAGGCCGGGCGCCTGAAAGCGCAGAGCACGGTCACCCCTGCCCCTGCCCACCAGCCTCCCCAGCAAGGAAGCCTGCTCCTGCGCCCTGCAGCCATTTCCTGCCGGCCTGCCAGTGTCTTATGGATCATGCTACATTCAGACCAGGAGGAACAGCCTGTGCTCATCTAGCTAAAGTACATGCGGTATTTCCCTGCCTGCCTGGTTGACATGTCCAGGAAACCAGATTTTATAGATCTCACCTGTTCCTCCAAGTTTTCTTCATCATCATCATACTCGTCCTCGTCGTCATCTTCGTCCTCGTCATCGTCTTCTGTGTTCGCTGAAGCTATGTTACTTTGCACCTATGCACATGGTGGATGTAGCTACGTCAGGAGAAGTTTCCTAACAGTATCAACCAAGCTGGACCACTGGTGTGAACCTTTCCACAGACCCTCCCAGCACTGGCGCACTCCTTGATTTCTTTGGATCCTGAATGCTGCTGCCCCTCCCGAGTGGGGCCCTACACAATTCTGTAAGCCATTTAGCTTCCATAAAGGATCACAAAAGCCAAATCCCCAGGTTTGTGCAAATTAATAAAACTTAACTGAAACGCCCTGAGGACGGTCCCATCATGAAACGCCAACGCTATATGCATGCGAATTGCTCAGTCATCACCAAGGGACCTGTACGTGGCTGGTTTACCTGGAGCCTCTAAGACACAGCTACAGACACGCTCTGAGGTCATCCCAAGTGCCAGAGGTATTTGATTGGAAAGATTTCATTCCAAGGAAGGGTTTCTAGACTTCTTCACTGATGGCTGATGCTAATTCTAGTTTTCAGAAATTCCTCAGGTCACATGTTTCCTTTTCTTTAGGAAGGACAGAAATCCCTGCAATTTGATTTATACATCTTCTTTCCTATCTTCCTCTTTTGACTTTGACCACAGCTCTCCAACAGTCTAGGTCAGTTCCCAACTTCAAATATCCACCCTCAACCCCCAGTTCATATGCACCATATGGTAGCCTTGAAAGACCCCTTCCTTCCAAGTGAGGTTATAAACCCAAAAGTGGCACAAAACTGATTTTTCTTACAATTGCCTAATTGTCATCTGGGGAATGACAAAACTCTTAGCTTGAACTTGTCTAACGACTATTTATAAGACAACTAGAGCACATTTCCCTCTGCTTCTAACTCCTTTATTCAGGGAATGAAACTAAATGTGGCGAGAACTGTTCAAAATAATTCTTCCAGCATTTTGGAATTATTCTTATATACAAACTGATAGTAATTACAAGTCCCTGCATGTTATCCAGTCAGGATGCCCAAGGACCTCATTGGGAGAGGATTCCACACTGGCCCTCCTTTGAAATTAGCAAATAACCACGTTTCCACTAACTCACATGGTTTTTGCCCATGATCTAACTGAGGACAGTTCTACTACAGCATGGCAACGAGGCATCAGGTTAACTTACACTGCTGTTTTCAAGTCACTGACACAGTAAGACAGGGCAACTGAGGTAACTAAGCTCAAGAAACTGGTGAGTTATTTAGGGCCTGTGGGCTTTGGGGCTCCCTAGCCACTCAGTTCAGAGTCACACGGGAGTGCCTGCAAGCACAGGGCTCAGCGGGTGGACCCTCTGGCTCCCACAGGGGAACAGCCACCCGTACAGGCCCTGCCTACATGGCCACAGGGAGACGGCGGCTGGCCGCCCCCATGCAGGTAAGCAGCCCTCACCTGCGCCTGTGCTCCAGAGCCTGGGCTCCAGTCTCTACCCATGAGCTCTCCCTGGAACGAAGACACAGTAGCTGAGGGGGCTGAATAGCTTGAAAAAAAAGAATGTGTAAAAAAGCTGGAGTTCCGGGACCTTGAAGAGCCCAGGCTGCTGGTGTCCAGGCCGCCCTCAGGGCCCAGCCCGTGGTGGCCCAGCACGAGGTCCACCAAGTCTTCCTTCTCTCGACAGGTGTCCGTGGGCACGTTTCTGAGATTGAGGTACTGCCGCAGGTCCTTCACTTTCAGCCGCATCAGCTGAGGGCGCTGGAAGGCCGTCTCCTGCAGTAAGTGGCAGGTGGCGCACCTCCGCAGGGCGCCTTGCGAGACTGAGCAGAGGGAACAGAAGTCCTTCCTACAGTCGCAGCACACGTGCTGGAGACACAGAAAAGCAGCGTTTAAGGATGGCCAGGCACAAGCCGTTGTTTCCTTCCTGCTATCTACTGAAATTCAATTCTAGTTCTCGGGAAGTCCTCCCAGCGCCAGACTATTCTCACAGGTGTTTTTATGTTTCAAAAACCATGAAAATCAAAACAGTGGCTGCTGAGGCAGTTTGGATTCACTGGAGGTCAAACGCAGCCCTTGAAGAAAAACACACTCTTGTGTTCATGAATTAAAACCTTTCCACCCCTTGCAGCAAACATGTAATTAGCAGAACAGAGCCGACTTGAAACTCATGGAGCAGAAAGCGCAGCCAGACTGCTCTTCTCCGACGTGAACACCCTCCCCGCGGACGGACGGAGGGGGGAAGCGTAACACAGAGAAGAGAAGGACAGCTGTGTCTCGAGGTCAGTCCAGGCACAGACAAGGACCCACTCTGCCTTCACCCGTGCCCTCCACAACCTTAGTCACAGCCAGCCACCAGCAGAGCTCCAAGAAGACACTAAGATGTGGTCATTTCCACTTGGTGCATTGTTCTCATAAGCTAACTAACACCTTGTTCTTTAAATATGTATTTTTTAAGATTTTATTTCTAGAGAGACGGGAAGGGAGGGAGACTGAGGAGGAAATATCAATCACTTCCCTCTCGCACAACTGAGGACCTGGCCCACAACCCAGGCATGAGCCCTGACCAGGAATTGAACCAGTGACCTTCTGCTTTGTGGGATGATGCCCAACCCACTGAGCCACACTGGTCATAGCCCTTAGGTATGTCAAAGGACTAAACTAACAAAGACTGCAAGATGGCCTAGCAATCTGATGGTTCTCAGAACAACTTTAAGCCAGTAGTTACCTTAATACTTACCTTTCTTTCTTCACTTGAGTTATAATGTCGCTAGGGATACAGTCTTAAAATTGAAGATCAAAGTTTATAGTAAATATCGCTCGGAGTCCCGAGCTACGGGACCATTCAGGACACTTGAACAGTAGTTCGGCCCCTTCAACTGAGTACTTTCCTAAATGAGATGTAAACAGGACTAACTTCCTGGTATTTTTATAAACGGAAATGAAGACTCATTGGTGTTCAAAATTACATACAGTCAAATACTCTAATATGCCTTTTGTATGTCACACTTCATCTAACTCACCTTCTTTCTAAAGACTGAAAACGAAAGTCCACAGGCTTTGCAAACGATATTTGGCCCTTCTGTGGGTGCTGGTGGGTAAGCGGAAAAATCCGAGCTGGGCGTAAATCTGAACGGGCCAGTGCCTCCTGCGAATCCTGCCTGCTGGCCCCTGACAGCCCCAGTCCCCATGACTTCATTCAGCAGCCCGCAGCATGAAGCCCACATAGACGTGGCCCCCGCCTGGAAAAGAACACAGGGACCAGTGTAAAGTTAAGTGGAGCCTGGACTCTCTGGGATCCTGAGAAAATGGCACTCTGGAGAGGTATGTTTGCCCTAAATAACTTTGAGAGTCTTGTCAGTGTCAAAAATTTTTAAGCTATTTCGAAAGAAGTAACTCCCTGGTATTTGCAAAGAAATTTGGCCTTAGGGATAGTCGTTGTTAAATAAAGACAATGTATTTTTTTTTTTAATATTTTTTATTTATTACTTTCAGAGAGAGGGGAAGGGAGAGCATCAGAGAGGGAGAGAGACATCCATGTATGGTTGCCTTTCATCTGCCTCCAGCTGGGGACCTGGCTGGAGACCTGGCTTGCAACCTGGTTATGTGCCCTGGCTGGGAATGGAAACAGCGACCTTTGGGTTCGCAGGCTGGTGCTACCAGCCAGGGCTCAACAATGTATGTTTGTCACAGAAAAAAATTACTGCATGGAAATATGCTGTGCAGTATCTGGGATGTGCTTACACCAGTGATTTTCAACCTGTGTGCTGCAAGAATGTTTTAAAATATGCAATACCTTACTCTGTAGTCAGGGTGCTTGCCCTCTTTTCCCTTAGCCTGTCATCCCAACAATAGCCGTCTGGTGTGAATGAATCAGAATTATACCTGTGTTTATTTTTTGTCAAATTGGCAAAAAATACACACCATAGAACTTTGGAAATTAGTTTATGGGTGCCATGAGAAAAGTTGAAAATTGCTCGCTTACACACAACAAAAATTGTTCACTTGAAATTTAAATTGAACTGAGCAGCCTATATTCTATCTGACAACCTTAGACTGGTGACGACCACAGCAGAAAGCACAATTCTTTGGGCTGAAGCAGACTTTCCCAGCTATCACTTAGCAAAAAGAATATAAATTCAAATTAACTTAATTTCGTTAAGCTTCTAATCTCATTCGTAGTGGAGCCTTAAAAAATTCTGATGCCTGGGCATTAGAATTCCTTAAAATTTCCCTCTGTGACTCAAATGTATGGCTGAGGTTAAAAGGTTGACAGCTCAGTGCTCCTTCCTGCGTGGTTTCAGCTGAAGAGTCATCAGCAGGCTCCTGAACCAGAGGGGCCACAGTCCCCTGAGGTCTGTGACCAGCATTTCAGCCACATGCTCCTTGTGACCTGCCTGCATTCCCCCCAAGGTGGTGAGACGTCCCTCTCGTGTTTCCATGCCCTCTAAGGTGCCCCTAACCTTAAAAGGCTCAGCTTGAGTGTTAACAACTTAACCCAATTCTTAAATTAGTTGCTTGCTTGCTTGTTTTTTTGTTTTTTGTTTTTTTTTACCACATATTGGCCTGGAGCTTTTGCTGAAATTTGGTGCCTGCCTTCATTTTATTTGCTCTTTGCTTTTGGCCCAAACTTTTCATTTCCTAACTTACTCCAGTACATGTATTTTGTTTATTTGTTTGGGTGTGTGAAATTTCCAACGTTGGGAGAAAGGCGGCCAATGTTCTGTCTCTGTCCTCCACCTCCACGGTGGTGAACCCTCCCCAGCTGGCGCCGTATGGCCTTGCCTCCCCTCTGCCTGCATTTTCCCTTCAAGTTCAGTTCCTAAACCTCTCCTGTGTGTCCCCTCCGTGCACAGGCACCCCTACCTAACAGCTGTCACCCTGATGGTCACCTAATAATGCTTGAAATGTCCTGTGCCAATCTTCTTCAGTTCTGTCCAAACTTTCTGCTACTATGTGATATAAGAGCCCCAATTTTCTTCTTTCTCACTTTGAGAATACATTTATTCAAGCTGGGGACAGTGAAACAAGGAAGGGACGAGGACAGGAGTGACAGGCTAGAGCCTGAGGCAGGCTGCTGTCAGCTCCCAGAGAGTCAGAGAAAAGGCGCCTTGGCGACAGGTTCAGGGGTGCAGCTCCGGGTGAACTGCCGCTGCCCACTGCTCCCCTGGTTGCAAGTCTCATGGGGACTCTTAGCATTTAGGAAAATGAAAAGTCACTTGAAAAGGAGAGTCACGTGGGTGTGCCCCAAGGAGGACGCGCAGTCCCAATTTTCAAGTGACAGAATCCACAACATAAAAGAAATGAAGGAGCTATGTAAGAGAGCATTTCCAACAGTTATTAAGTGTGGGTGCTGGAGGGGTGCGGAGTTGGGGTGGGGGGTCATTGCCAACTCTTGGAGCTTCTGACTCTCTGCCTATAATATTTCCCTGGAACCCAGTTACCATCTGGTAGGGTAATAACCAACATGCTTCCCCATTTGCAGTCTTTCTGTGGAAGCTTTAGAGATTCAAGTTCCAATTCTAGATTCCCTGTCCTCTAAGATCTTCCATCTGCAGTCCTTTATTATTATTTTTTATTTACTCTTTGCTTATCTTTTGGTAGTAAGCTTGAAGCTTTTCCCAAACTACTCAATTTCGTCCAAGGTTTTTCTGAGCAAACTCAAGTCCTAGACAGACAAAGGGCACAGGCCTTTGGTTTTCTGAATTTGTATTAAATTCACTGAGTTGCTGCTCTGCTTCAATTCCAAAGAGGTGTTTTCCTTACTTAAGCGTCACCACCCATCTTTCATGTGATTTAAACAAACAAACTACTATCCTTCCATGAATGAAGCCAAAGTCTGGATCTCTGAAAACTAAAACTATGATCTGGGATCCTGTGACTGACAATTCTAAATTTTACTTGGAACCATGGCTGACAGCAAAACTCTACAGGTGAATTACATGGATCCTGGCCATTAGAAAGAACCATCATCGATAAAGATGGCAACATCTCCATTGACCATGGATGTCGAGAGAAACCAAAGAGGGAAATGATCTATCTCTGCCCAGCTCCAATGATTCAGCTGTTTGCAGCAACTTTCCATGGTCATCCATGACCACTGAGAGTAAACAGCTTCTCCTCTGTAATCCCTTCCCTGCACACATCAGGCCAAAGTTGTCCCTGAATAGATCCGCTGTTGGACAACTGGACCGTGGCCTCGCTCGTGTACTGCCTTTAAAACGTAGGTGGGCCACAGAAAGAGGTTCAACTCCAAAGCCTCCGGCCGGCCTGCCAGACACCTGACTCCCCATGTCATGCTGGCACCGGGGCCAGTTCATGTGCTTGTTTCAAAGCCACTGCACCAAGAATTTTGAGCAGCAATCACACTGCCCAGTTTGGAACTAATTTAGAAGTAAGACAAGTACAAACTTAAATGTTTGCTTGTTTACTAATAACACCAACGGGTCTTGATAACACCACCCTGCTCGCTGTCCAACTGCCGCTTCCCACCTGGTTGGCCAGACTCCCGCCCCCGAGGGAGACAAGTCTCAGGTCCCAGAAAGCACTGCCCAAAGCACCTTTAGCTTACTGGCTAAACCCACCAACGTAGAGGTTCCTTTTTTCTCCGGTAGCAGAAAGCACACTCTGTTCCTAGAGCATGAATTAGATCTCCTCCCCTCCACAGGAGTATAAAGGAGGTGAGGGGTGGGGAAGTTACCCACAGACCTCAGCCATTTGCATGAGATGGGCTGACAATTCCCTGGGCGTGACATTTATTTCCACAATAATACCAGACTGAGGACCTTGTAAGTATCTGGCTTAGGTTCCTCAGTCAGGCTCACCATTTAAGCCCATCCTGACCACCCCTCAGTCAATAGCAGGAGGCAAAGTGCTGCTGCTTTGCAACAGGGCAGCCCATTCTTCCTCGGGCAAAGTGCCAGCTTCCAAATGGCCTCGTGGCTAGCGGCTAGGCCAGCTTTGCTTGTGTGTGAGAGAGATCTAGTATCTTTTAGAATCCCTATGGGGAGAAAATACTTCCAAAATGTAAAGAATTAACAAAAAATGTACTATAAATTTTGAATCCTATTCAAAACTACATTAGGATGTGACCCCTTTTAATGATTACACCACATGGACCAGTAACCAGACAAACTGGAATGAAAAATAAGAAACGCTATGGAGGTTTCTATGAAGATGAAATGATAGCCAGAGAGAGAAAGGGAGAGAGATGACTGGTTTGAATATAGAAGAAAAGTAAATGATGGCGTGATAGAGGGACGGACAGAAGCAGAGCAAAGACTAAGGGCCAGGTACAGAAGGTCGCCAGGGCCGAAAGCCTGGGTGCCGACCAAAGAGCAAAACTGGGAAAACAAGGACCTCCCCCCAGGGTGACCCTGCCTTCACATCACCGTTTACAGGGCTTGGACCCTCCCCCTGACTTTCCTCCTACGCATGCAGCAGACCCCCTGGAGGAGGACCAAGGGGCTGAAGAGAGGCCTCGGGTGACTCACCTGGGAGCCCTTGCACAACCACTCCCTTAGCATGAACCCTAAGGGAACATCTTGGCCCCAGTGTGTTCCAGCTCCAGGCCCGAAAGGTAGTGAAACCATACAACACCTGGGCTAAGTTCAGGACTCCGCAGTGCGGGCTCTAGACCCCTACCTAGCACCCACCAATCAGTAAAGACCGTGACACTGAAAGGACACACCTGGAAAGCTGATGGATAGTCTATTGGGACTTCCACCAAGAGCCCCGCCTTTAGATGGAGGATAAAAACTCTCCAGGTACAGGACCCCAGCCCCTTTCCCGGCCCCCTCAGGTGTGTTTTCCTAGCCTCTCCCTCTCAAGCTCCAAAGGCCCTTCTTTGGCCTCTGTAACATGCTACCTGAGTCCATTTCTTCTAAGGCTCACTTCTTCTAGCTCCATGGCTTGCTCTCAATTCTTTCTTAGCCAGCACTCAAGTACTGAGGTGGGAACCAAGGTCCAGTTTGATAGCTAGTGCCATTTTGCCATCAACAATTATAGTCTAAGTCATTTGCTTTTTTGATTAAATTCTTGGGTTGGCCAAAAGTTCATTTAGTTTTTCTGTAAGATGGATTTACTAGTGCTTAGTTGTCTTTAACTTCAAACAATTTTGTTACATTGTATTATGACAGCTGTCATATTAGCATACATTTTTTTTTTTTTTAGCATACATTTTTTAAAGCTTTTCTTTTATTTTTAGAGAGAGAGGAAGATGAGAAAGAGAGGGTGTGAAACATTGACTGACTGTCTCTAGTACATCCCCAACTGGGAACCTGGGCCACAACCCTGGCATGTGCTCTGACTGGGAGGGAATCGAACTAGTGACCTTTCAGTTCACATGCCAGGGGCTCAATCCACTGAGTCACACTAGCCAAGAGAGCATGCATTTTAAAAAAATCAAATATGGTGAATTTTTGTGTAGCCATTTTAATATTGAAGATGAAAGACACCAACATTTTGGGGGTGTTAGGCTTTATCTCAAGAAAGGTAAAAACACAATTTGAAATGCAAAAAAATATTTGTGCAGTGTATGGAGAAGGTGCTGTGACTGATCAAATGTGTCAAAAGTGGTTTGCAAAGGTTCTTGATACTACTGACATTCTGGCCAAATAATTCTTCACCTGGGTCTGTCTTATGCATTTGAAGATGTTTAGCAACACCTCAACAGCCAGAGAGAGCTGACATACTCAAAATATCCAAATCAATCAAGTTATTGGTAAAATGAAAAAATGTGTCATTATTTTATGGAAAAAAAACATTAGTGGACTTCTTGGCCAACTCCTAAAAGCTGCTTACTACAGCTCCAAATTAAACATGGTAATATTTTACAGCTATTTTTAAGGATAAACCTAGAAGTTTCAAATTCACGACCGTTAAGTTTCTTTGATGTTGTTAGAAGCTACACAGACCAGGCAGGGCCTCAGATCTTCTACCACAGAGAATTCAGCCACCATAGCCTTTGTTTTAAACTCCAGACCACCTTCAGTTTGCTAAAATTCGATGTCCTTGAGTTAAACAATATGAAAAGATGTTTCAAATCTTAAAACCAATAATATGAAACAGTGTTATAGTTTGAATTTCAATTAGGTTAAACTTTCCTATAGTACTTAAAGTAAAACAAGAAACAGTTGACATGCTAGGCAAAAATCTTTACCCTACTGGAGAAAAATGTGCTCCTTAAAATGTGAAAGGATTTACTGAAACTGCTACTTCAACTGAAACACAATCTGAAAAGGACGCTGCTATATTTATGACCAATTATCAGACCATATACCACAGAGGAAGAAATTTTACCTACATCCTAAATTCTTCACACCATCTGAATGGTAAGCAGGTTGCAGAAACATGCCAATCTTAAAAATGTAGTATTTTTAGGCAAGACATATGGTCAAATTCATATTTCCCGTAGTTTTACAATAATGTGTGCTGAAGATCATACCTTCCTCATGTTTGGGTTTTGTTTTCGTTTTCTAAAACAGTGTACTTGATCCTTAGCACCTCTCCCCCACCTTTCAAAGAAAAGAAAAAAATGAAAAGAAATTATAGTCAACAGATTATTTTCTCCTCGATTTCTTTGAGCTTGGAAGAATTAACATGTATTAGTACAATTAAGGGAGGGTGACATCAATATAAATATGGAAAAACAAGAAAGAGGATTAAATCAAATTAACAAAGGACAACAATTTTGATTTTTTTTTCCTTTTAATTCCTTCTAGGGAGTTAGATGCTACTCTGAAGTTAAACCGTTACTTGAGTCTTGAGAGGTGAAATCTATTTCCATTTTTGAGAGGTAAACCAAGGTAAACATCGGTTTCTGCGCAAACAAAGGCAGGAAGGACGTAAATGCCCATTCCACATACTGAAACCAGCGGCTCCTGGATTTGACTGACAATGTACTTTTTTGGATTGCACAGCTTATAAAGCAATTTTAATTCCACTGAAAAGACCTGCCTACAAGAACATTGAAATGTGAGAATTCCATGACATCAGGAATCACCGACGCTGCCCAGAAGTCTACAGATAAAAACACCCCACAGTTAAACAGCTGCAACATAAAACGAAGTTAAATAATAGCCCAAATTCTAATTTTTGTGAATCCAATTTCACAAAAACATAACTCATCTCGCTCAGACTGAAGTCTATTTAGATCTGCATTATGCTTCATACAATATGTATCTTTCTACATTTTCAACTACCAAACCTTATTTTCTGAAATTTCAACTCAGAAAGTAGTATCTTCCATCTAAACTTTAAAACACTTGATTTTAAAGAAGTTAGTAAAGAAACTCCACACTGGACCCATCCCTAATTCTCTCCTTCTACATCTAGTTCCTTGAATTTAACACTAATAAACATGAGGATGTTCTTTGAGGCATTACATATGAAGATCCCTATGTTGTTTTTAGAAGAGGATGGTCTTCAGGCAAGAAAGCTGGTTTTAGACATTTTAAAAGGTATTCCACATTGAAATTATTTTATAACTAAACTGGGAAGTTAAAAATAAGCTCCTAAGACAGCCGCATACTTGGACATTCACAGGCTACCTATTGCAAAATTCTCCCTCACTTCCCGCAGCCAGAAATACCCTTTCTCGCTCCCGAGTTTTCCATTTTTTTCATTCTCCTAATGGGGTTCCTTGAGAACGTCTCCTCTTCTTTCTGCCTGGAACACGCCTCAAGTGCGGGGCCGTATTTTGAGTTATTTCTACTCCTACTATCTCCCACCGAGCTCACTCGTAGGAAATGTTCAACAAAACATCTGCTGAATTTCTCTAGCCACTTGGACCCCTCCCCTGTCCATCTTCCACAGTAAACCCCCCGGGACTTGGCGCAGCTGGAGTTTCATGCCAACAACTCCTGTTTTTTTCCTACCCGCCATCAAGCACCCCCGCCCGCTTCGCTGAAACTCGTGAAGTCGGCTGGGTCTGCAAGAGGGTCATCACCGTGAGACTCGCCCGCTTGATCTGCGTTAGGCCAAAGAATCGGGGCGCGAAGGGCTGTTGTACACGGGGCTCTTTGGCATCCTCAGCTCCCCAAAGTAGGCCAGCATCTGCCCCCTTCCCTTAAACTTCTCACTCGGTGACGCGCCCACGCTCACGCCCACCTGGAAGAACTCAAGCTGTCAAACGACTAGCTGCGTACCTAGTGGCGACGGGGACATAGTCTGCGGCACTGCACTAGGTCGCGGCCCCAGGGTTAAGCCTCAAGGAAAAAAAAAAAAAAATCCTTCGGGGTGGGATCCCCGCCGGGAAGCGTTTATAACCTGTGAGCCTGGCCGCAGCCTTAGGGCTCCCCGCCCCACTCCTTTCTCCCCGCACCCTGCAGGTCGGTCCTGCGACAAGCCGCGGGGCTCCCGACAGTTGGGTTGGCTCACGGGCTGGGGGTGGGGCGGAGGGCACGCTGGGGGCCAAGCCACGGGGGCGCAGACGGGCACCAGCGGGTCTGCCGCAGGCCCCCGAGGACGCGGGCAGGGCCCGGCGCAGAGTGGGGCCCCGAGCGCGAGGGGCGCCCGGTCTCTCCTCGGGTCCTCGGGCTCCCGGACCCGACGCACAGTGAGAGCTGGAGAGATCAGGGCGCCCAGGGTGCCCGCCCGGGGCCGGTGCGGGACCCCGACGCCCGCCGGCCGGGATGCCCCACAGCGGAGGTCTCTCGAGAGGTGCTGCCGAGGACGGAAGGCAGTTCGGGCGCCCCGGCCGAATGGGAGAGGATGAGAGGCGCTGCCCTTCTCCCCCGGCCGCTCACCTTCATGGCCGCGACTGCCGCGTTCCAGTCGGCTCCAGCCGCACACTCAACACCATAACAGTTACGCGCACCGACGCTCCCCTTCCTTCTGGACTGCGATTGCTGGGCCTCCAGGGGCCACGGAGCGTCCGGACGTAAGGGGCGTGGGCACGCCCGCCGCGCACCGCCCGGAAAAGCGCCGTGCGGCGGCCAAGCTGGCCAATCCGGAGCAGACGCTCGGGGGGCCGGTCACCAGGGCCAATCAGAGGGTGGGAATGGGGCGGAGCCCGCGGCGCCGCGGGGTGGGCGGAACAAGGCGCCATCCGGGCTCCGGGAGCTCAGGGTGCGTCTGGGTGTGGCGGGAGGCTACCTCCTCGCTGCTTCCTTCCTGGAGTTGTTGAGGTTGTGTGTTCGCTGAGGAACCGGTGCTGCGGAGGTTTGGCGTTAGGGGCGTCGTCAGTTTGCAAACGCTGGTAGGTTTGAAGGCCACGCAACGACGCGGTTTTAAAAGGGCTTTTGGAAACACCGGGACTAACGGTGCTCGGACCCCAGCTGCTCTCCGGGCGCAGGTCAGCCCGCGCGAGAATGCTGGTCAGCCCGGGGGGTGACTTGGTTTGAACAGAAAACAGCGAGCTTGTCAAGAATCGGTGTTTGCAGCCTCGCCGGGTGACCTTGCCCTACACTCCTTTCTCTCCCCTCCGCTCAGCCAGTACGAAGTAGTTAAATGTGGAAGAGACGTGACGAGGTCACGTCACTTCTCCTAAGGACCCGAGGCTGTGGGAATCCTTCCTATCGGATTTGTTTCTGATTAAAACGCCAAGCCACGCCGCCTCCGTAGGCTGGAGTGATACTTACCTTTTGGCTTTTTTCTTGCTTCAATCACTGCTCAGGAAATGTCACTTAACCTCTCATGTAGTATAGTCCTGGATTTTCTTTTTTGGCAAAGTGCGAAGAAAGCCTTGTGTTCACCCTGTATGCGTAGTGGCTGAGCTTCAGCTAAAGAGAAAGTATTAATTCTTCTAATGATCTAGGCACAAAGAAATAAAATGGGTTTGTTTTTTTTTTTCTGGTGGTACAAAGCCCGATTCCTCATTAGAAAGGAAGCTGGTAGGCCTACCTTAAGCGTTAATGAAATAACACTTTAGTAAAGTTTAAAAAGTTAATGAATAACACATGGAAAGAAACTCAACGGTGATTGGCCATCAGGAAATGCAAATCAAAACCACAATGAGATACCCCTTTGTACGCATGAGAATAGCTAAAACCAAGAAGACATAAGTGTTGTGAATGTGGAGAAATTGGGATCTTAATACATTGCTGATGGGGCTTTAACTGGTGCAGCTTGGAAGAACCATGGACATGGACAAGTGGGATTGACTTTGAGAGGAGTGGGTGGATGGGGAAGGGGGCAGAGGGAAAAATGGGATGGATGTCATCAAATAATAAAACTTTTTTTAGAAACTTAAAAAAAAAAAAATGGTGCAGCTGCTATGGAAAACAGCCTGGTCTGTCCCTGAAATGTTAAACATAAGAGTTACCATATGACCCAACAATCTCATTTGTAAGCATCAACTCAAGAGAAATGAAAACTAATATCCACCCCCCAAAAATCCTTATACACATGAATAATCATAGCAGTATAATTATAATAGCTCTAAAGTGGAAGCAATGCAAGTGTCCATTACTTAATGAATGGATAAATACAATGTGCTTTAGCCATACAATGAAATATTATTCAGCCAAAATAAAAATGAAGCACTGATAACATGCCACAATGGGGATGAACCTTGACAACTTGATCCTGAGTGAACGAAGTCAAACACAAAAGATTTCATATTCTGTGATTCTGTTGGTGGCAAGAGGGCACAATGCAACTGGTTGAGTCAGAGGGGACCTCAGTCCAGCAACCTCAGCGCTCGAGTTGCGGCTAAGAACGAATTTAGAGCCAAGACTCAAATACAGGAAAAAGTTTAATTTAGAAAGTCACAGAAGTAGAAGTGAGTCTTAGAAGAAATGGGCTCAGGAAATATGTTACACAGGCCAAAGAAGGGCGGCTGGAGTTTAGGAAAGAGAGAGGCCTAGGGGAAAGGAGTGGGGGAAGGCTCTACAGTGCTGGACAGAGCTGCTCTGGGTCCCCTGTCCTAAGGGTATTTATCTGGAGGGTTCGGGGAAGGACCCCATAGGCTATTCATCACGTTTCCAAATGTGTCCGTCATGGTCTGGAATGACTGGTTGGCAAGGGTGGGGTGGGGAAGGGGTGGATTAATTGATGCAGCTGGTCCTGATTTTAGCCTTGGTGTCACTTGTCTGGATTTACTGCTTTTCTGGGCCTGGAGTTGAAACACAATGGAGGCCTAGATGTATTTGGTGCAAGTCAGAACCTCATTGTCCTGGGGGCTTAATGCTCCAGGGCTGTTGTCTGCCCCCTTGCTTGTTCCTCCTCTAGGGAAATCTAACCTGCGCAACTAGCAACACGCCAGGGGAAGAAAGGCTACCCATGTATTCCTCATCCAGTTTTAACAGTTCTCTGTCTTCTATCATTCTTGCCTCCTCTCCAGCACTTGCATCTCTCCACTACTCCCCCTCCCACCTGAGTTAAGTTGCATCATTGAATCAGTGCATGGCTGGTTGCCTAGCTATGAGCCCAATGAATGTATCCAGGAATTGCATCTGGTTTGATATGTAGTGTTTATCCTTGGTCACCTTCACAAATGTAACTATTTACCCAAAGTCATCCATCTTCTTTGTGGCCATTGCTTAAATGTCATGACTTGAAAGACTAAAGGGATTCTCTAACTATTCTAGTGTAACCTGAGTTTGCAGATGCTAATAAACTTGTAGGTAGGTCATAAAATCTACCCACTCATGAAATGAAAAAGCATCTCTTCACTGAAATGCTTAAGCCAGGTCGTATGTGGGTCCCAGCTGCCTGATTGATCCACAGAACCATTTGCTTTGGACTCAGAATCTTTTCGGAATTCTCCTGGCTAATTACTTGGCTGGCTTGAACATAAAACCCTTTTCTGCCTTAAGTTTCTCCATCTGTGAAAAGGACATAATGATTATTAACTGGTTTTGGTCTTACACTTTGCTGAATGATTGAAGAATCATAATACCAAAAATGAAATGAAAACATAACTTTATTTTTTTACTTTTAATGTTTAATTTATTTTTACAGAGAGGGGAAGGGAGAGAGAAGGAGAGGGAAAGAAACATCAATGTGTGATTGCCTCTCCCATGTTCCCGAAGGGGACCTGGCCCACAACCCAAGCATGTGCCCTGACTGGGAATCCAACTGGTGACCCTTTGGTTCATAGGCAGTCAATCCACTGAGCCACACCAGCCAGGGCAAAAACACAACTTTAAACTGGTTTCCAGAAAGTAAAGCAAATAATGCAGGGCCATTTTATATTTCTCTGAAGTAAGTTAGAGCACTTTTTAGGCTGTGTGCGCCCCCCGCCCTGCCCCCAACCATGGTCCTCCTTAGTAGGCCAAAGAAGATGAGATTTTCCTTTCATGGCCTGGGAAACTGAGCCACAAAGGTGTGCTCTCTTGCCTGAGGCTGTTGGGACTTACAAGGCCTTGATGAAAGTTAGAATAGCTGCCAAGTCTCCTATCCCCCACTGGTGTTTTGCTCACCTTTATTATTATTCTTATAATAAAGAAACTGACCTTGCAAAACAAGTTAATTCTTGTACATTAGCTCTGCATTCACAGTCATTGGGGTGGTGGGCGGGAGACAGGGGTGAAGGGAGCCAAAGGTACAAACCCTATCATTAAATAAGTCATGAGGATGTAACATACAGCATGGTGACTAGTTAATAATACTATATTGCATATTTGAAAGTGGCCAAGAGTAAATCTTAAAACTTCTCATCACGAGAAAAAGAATTCTGTGATAGTGTATGGTGATGGATGGTAACCAGACTTATTGTGGTGATCATTTTGCAACATGTACAAATATTGAATCATGCTGTACTACGCAGGAAAAAATGAACATTTAAACCACAGTCATTCTAAGGAATTCCAAGTCTACACTGACAAGTCGTGCTCGGCTGCAGACCGTGCACCTGGTGAATAGCCCTGCCCTCTCCTTACCCACTTCCCTTCCTCCTCTGGTGCTTTTCCTGGGTCCCTGTCTTAGTACATGGCACCACACCGGAGACCTGGAGTCACTCTTGACTTTGATTTCTCCTTAAGTCCCATATCCAGGCATTTCTGTTCCTTACTTTCAGCTCAACTCCATGCACTCTTCAGTCCCTCAGCCATGACCCATGTGCAGGCCACCTCTTCTCCCCACTGCTTTTCTGTTGTTAGCCTTGCCCACTTCCAGTCCCATCAGATCCTAGTCAAGAATTGTTACAGAGCTTAATCTCCAACCCCGCCCACCTTCCCAGAGATTAGTGGATGGGGCTGAAAATTCCAACCCTCTAGTCATTTTCTGGTGACCAGCCACTTCTTAAGTCACCCTCTGTCACCTTTCACATAAACTCAGGTGGTCTTAAAAGGCATTCCTTATGAACAATAAAAAACACCCCCATCATTCAGGACATTCCAAGGGTTTGAGGGGCTCTGAGCCATGAACCTGGGGACAAATTCTAAATCTATTTCTTTTTCTTTTTTTTTTTTAATAAAGATTTTATTTATTATTTCTCAGAGAGAGGGACAGGGAGAGAGGCAGAGAGGAAGAGAGACATCAATGTATGGTTGCCTTTCACCTGCCTACAGCCACGGACCTGGCTGGAGACCTGGCTTGCAACCTGGTTTTGTTGCCCTGGCTGGGAATTGAACCAGCAATCGTTGGGTTCACAGGCTGGTGCCTTATCCACTGTGCCACCAGCCAGGACTTAAATCTATTTCTTTTTTTTTTTTAATATTTTATTATTTTTAGAGAGTGGGGGAAGGGAGAGAGGCAGAGAGGGAGAAAGATGTCAATGTATGGTTGCCTTTCACCTGCCTCTAGCCACAGACTTGGCTGGAGACCTGGCTTGCAACCTTGTTATGTTGCCCTGGCTGGGAATCGAACCAGCCACCTTTGGGTTCGCAGGCCGGCGCCTTATCCACTGTGCCACCATCCAGGGCTAAATCTATTTCTTAATATACCACACAGACATTCCCCAACAGACATCAGTGAGAAGCCTCAGTTATCACATTCCGCATTTGCTTCCAGGCTAACAAGGTATATAAAGGAAAACAAGTCAACTTTCCCCAGCCTCTAAAGAACTGCTGGCAGGGTCAAAACAGCCATAAAGAAGACCCAGCCTCCTTTCAAAGGTCACAATAAACACATTTATGAAATCTCTTAATTGCCTGTGGAGCTGTGGCATGCTCAATGAGCCAGGGAGAATGAGCTCAACCTTGCCTCTTCTGACAGTTACAAACCGAGACAGACGGGCTGACCCTCCTTCACGTTTACAGACAAATTGTAGAGAGACAAAGGAATACAAACACTAAGTCAATCAAATGAACAAGGTAAAGTTCCGACATAGCAATATTCAAATGAGAGAAGGAGAGTTATTTCGAAAAATTCCAATTTCAAGTTATGCAAGATAAAAAATTCACTTTTTTCTTACCACCACATTTATTTATACTCATATAAGGATATGTATATACCTCATAATTGTTCACTAAAATGTCAATCTCATTGTCTATCCTTACTCTAAAAACTTTATACCTT
This sequence comes from Noctilio leporinus, assembly GCA_004026585.1. NCBI lineage: Eukaryota > Metazoa > Chordata > Mammalia > Chiroptera > Noctilionidae > Noctilio > Noctilio leporinus. Next base: position 480,589 of record PVIW01000105.1, read on the forward strand.
CTAGGGTCATGATGCTTGTGTAGTAATTTTGTGTAGATCATGACTTCAAATGATATTCCCAAACACACATCTGACTGTCTTTGCTAAAATAAAATAGCCTTTTCCTTTGAGCAGGATTGGAAAGATTTTGAGCTCTTTTGATATTTCATTGAAGATATTTTTTGGGTTTTTTAAAGATTTTATTTATTATTTTTAGAGAAAGGAGAAGGGAGAGAGGCAGAGAGGGAGAGAGACATCAATGTATGGTTGCCTTTCACCTGCTTCCAGCTACGGACCTGGCTGGAGACTTGGCTTGCAACCTGGTTATGTGCTCTGGCTGGGAATCGAACCAGTGACCATTGGGTCCGCAGGCTGGCATGTTATCCACTGTGCCACCAGCCAGGGCTTGTCCACCTTTTTGATTATTGCCATCCTAGTGGTGCGGGATCTCATTGTGGTTGTCCCTATTTATGTGAATTTGATTGTGACTTCAGTGACAGCCTGAGCCGAATTTGTTTCATTCATCACCATTTCACCCATCAGTGTCCAGCTAAGTTCCCAGCACATACAATGTAAGCAAAGTATTTGGTGAATAGAATGATCAACAGCCACTGGTATTTTTGCATAATCCTCCTGCACAGCTCCTAAGGCATCCATAAATTCTGCTGTTCACAAACATCTTTAAAGAACTTGCTAAAAGGAATGAATTTCAGTGTTCAAGTTCCCAAATCCATTTTTTATTTCTCAAGTTCCTCCTACAGTGATAATTATATTGGCTTTAAAAGAATTCTAAAGTTTCTTTTGTTGACTAAAGATTTATTGATAATGCTCTTGTCATGAGATATTGATTAGGTTGAACAACAGCTTTCTTGAATGTCTCTTCCAGGGGCATGAGCCAGTACTTCATTCCTTTTCATAGCTCAATATTATTCCATTGTACAGATAGACTACATTTTGCGCCTCCATTTAGCTTTCAGTGGATATTTGGGTGGTTTCCATCTTGGCTACTATGAATAATGCTGCATTCATGTAAAATAATGCTACATTTTTTGGTAGACATGTTTCTTTTTCTTTTTAAAAAAATTCTGACCTGAGGACATTTTTCCATTTAGAGAGAAAGAGAGAGGATGGGAGAGAGGAAGAGAGAGAGAAACATCAATGTGAGAGAGAAGTATTGATTGGTTGCCTTCCCTATACACCTGGACTGAGGATTGAACCTGCAACCTAGGTATGTGCCCTAACCAGGAATCAAACCTGAAACCCTTCAGTTATAGGAAGACTCTTTTCCACAGTGGCTGTGCCATTTCATATTCTCACCAGTAACGAATGAAGGTGGCTTCTAAATGTTCATGAGGATCTGGTCCTGGGGCCCCAGCTTGCTATTTAATCAGGAATCATGATTAGCAATGTCATGATTATAAAAGTAATCATCAAAGATGTTTAAGTTATTCTGAGTAACAGATTACCATAATCATGGTTTAAATGCCTCTGAGTGCTGGGCACGCCCAGTATAACCACTTTTCTCCATTGCTCATTAGACAGTAGTTCACCGGCAGCTAAGTGCTAGGGCATCAGCAGCAGCTCCCATAACAGATGGGAAAGCCAGCAGTGCCACATAATGAACATTTTACCTGCTGATCAGATCCAAAACTTCTGAAAATGACAAATCCTAACTGTGGTTCCTGTGCAATTCTAAGACATTGTGTTAAAGGAAATAGATAATTGCTCCAATTGCTTTGAACAAGGGAAATGTGATGTGTGAGCTGGGTCTCCTGTGTGCATATACAAACTTACTTTCTTTAGATAAACCAAGAAAAGCCAGCTGAGAGAGGAAAAAACATCTCCTATAGAATAAAATGAGCCCTGACTTTGAGAGAGTCATGCAGAGTCTCAGGGCTCAATCAATACAGAAAGTTCTGGGCAATGAACTGAGCTCCCAGGGAAACTTGATCTCTAGCCTGACAAGCATCACTAAGTATTTCCAGATTCAGGGTAACATTCCAGCTTCTCAAAGCTCATGAACTGAATTGACCTCTCTCCCTGAGAAAGAAATTTTTGCTGTCTCTGGACCTCCAATTTCTTCCATAGTAGATGTCACTGTCTGCCACTGGAAGAATCAATGAACAAAATGTTTGCTCTTACCCACTTTACATACCTCTTAGTGCTGATAAGTGAAAGATATTATTCATAACATAATTTCCCCAAGTATATGAGTACATATACTTGGGGAAATTATGTCATGAATTTGCAGATACCCTGACTCATTCTCCTTAATGGCAGTTTCCAGTAGAAGTGGCTGCTTTTAATAATAGAAGCAAATCAAACCAATAAATATTAGCTAATTTTTGTTGTTGGGGGGTTTATATACCAGAAAGTGGATACAGCTGAAGACAGAGCTATGGTCTCCAGGCAGAAACAGAGCTCCATGATCAGAGCTGTCTATATATCGCTGTCTTCCCACCTCCCTCAGTTCTGCTTAGTTCTCATTCTCTGCAAATTGTTCTTGTTCTCTCTTCCTACAGGTAGCCTCTCTGGCAACAGGGAATATGGCATCAATAGCCTTCCTTAGTTACCCCCAAGACAAAGAGGGCTCTTCTTTCTCTAAAGGCCACAGAGCAATCCCAGAGAAGGATCTGATGGACTCTGATAGGGTCGTAAGCGCATCCTTATAGTCAGAGAGGCATGCTCTATAACTCTGTTCAAACTAGAGGCAACACATATGTGGGAAGGACACTGGAGCATGCTGGAGAGACAAAAATAAACAAGTCCACTGCAAGTTATAAATTGTTGCTGCTTTTATTGGCTTGGAGAACTGCTGTGAAATGTAAGAGACGAAGGAGATCAGCATTACGTTTTCATCATTAAAGGTCTGAGAAGGCCTTCCATAGATATGTATCAGCAGGCCCTTCTCAGTCTCTTGGAAACAGACGGATTCATCAAAAGGGGGTTTGATTTGTGCCTTATGCCACTTGTTCTTTATGAGATCAAATTTCTAGTTTGTATATTCACTGCTGTACCTCTTAAGACTTAGCACAATATCCGGCACGTAGTAGGTACTCAAAAAATATTTGTGGAGTGAATTTTAAGGATTTAGGGCCTGCTGATTTGGAAGGAATCTTGGCAATAATTGAGCACATACCAAATGCCAGGTGCCCGGGTCAGAAAATTGAGGCTGCAGCCCAGACTAGTGTGGCTGAGTGGGTTGGGTGTCCTTCTGCAAAACGAAAGGGTCATCGGTTCTATTCCTGGTCAGGGCACGTACCGGGGCGAGGGTGAGAGGAAATGGAAGCTTGTAAGAGGCAAGCAATAGTAAGTGAAAATCCCAAACTTTGAAGTTAACAAAATGAATCGAATTTGACTTCGTTGATTTTTAACAAAATCTATTTCAAATTCAATTTTAATGTTTTCAAATTAAATAAACAAACAGCAGCCCTCAGGCGGCTCAGTCCTGGCTAAGAATAGACTCGCTTTTCATCCCGTATCAAAATTGCTCAGGAACCTGCTCTCCTTGTGGCAGAGTTTCTGGAGGGACTCAGTTTTTCTGTGCGCCGCCTTTGTTTCCCACCCCTCACAGCACTCTGGGACATTCTGATTGGCTGTGGCTCTGATCGGGCTGCCCTGATTGGCTGACAGCTTGCCGCGAGCGCGAAGGTGCGCGTTTCCTGGGATACAACCCGGATTGGCGCAGACCCCGGCTGAGTTGGGTGGTGCCTGAGCAGTCGCTCTGGGGTGTGTCGGACCGGTCCGCGACTTCGTCACTCGGTACCATGGCCAGTGTCCACGAGAGTCTCTACTTCAATCCCATGATGACCAATGGAGTGGTGCATGCCAACGTGTTCGGCATCAAGGACTGGGTGACGCCGTACAAGATCGCGGTGCTGGTGCTTCTGAACGAGATGGGCCGCACGGGCGAGGCTGCCGTCAGCCTCATGGAGCGGCGGAGGCTCAACCAGCTGCTCCTGCCCCTGCTGCAGGTGAGGGGCCCCGCCGGCTCCCGCTCTTTCAGCAGACCTGCTCTGGGTGCCCGCCGCGTGCCGGCCACTCACCGGGCCTGGCGGTGTGAGGGTCCATCAGATAACTCTTAGCCCTGGAGGACCGTGGGGGAAAGAAGAAGGGAAACACCGCCTGCTAACACTTACTGAATGTTTTCGATGGGCCAGGTGCTTTACATGCATTGTTTTTTTTCAAGTTCATACCTGGCTCCTGTATTTGATAGCCGAGGAACCGGAAGAGTTACTTTTTTCAGATGCTCTGTCTTGTGTAGAACAGGGCTGGGCTACACGTAGACCTGAGAGTGTGAGACACAGATGAATCGTGGGCTCCATATCCTAGAAAGCCTTGATAAGTAGTAATAGTGACACAAAACTAACAGTGAGCATCGATTCAACATTTACTGTGTGATAAGCATTTTGCACATTTTGTTTCTTTTGCAGTCAGGTTGTAGTTCCACCACTTACTAGCAGTGCAACTCCAGCAAGTCTCCCAGCCTTTTCTTGGGTCTCTGGTTTCTGCAAACTGGGAACAATAATAGAAACTATAATAGTCATCATGGGATGACTCTTAAGAAGATCCATGGGAAGCGCTTGAGGGTGGCACCCAGCAACTACTCACTATTGGTTGTTTTTTAAATTCAACTATCTGTTGAGTAGCAGTGCAGAATCTTTTTAGACCTTTTGCTATAGGTATGTGCATATAGGTAGGCAAATGCATATGGTTAGAAGTATATATACATGCATCCTTTTAATTTTGCTTAATATCTTTTTTTTACACAGCTGCTACTTCTATTCTGCAGCTTGCTCTCCTTTCAATGAACAAGTCTTGGAGCTCATTACAGGCAACACATTTGAATAGATCTACCTTATTCTTTTAAATGGCTGCATTGCATTCCCCAGTAAGAAGAGAAACACTTTAATTCAAAATTTTAATTAATATTAAATAAATTTATTATAAATTATAAATTTTTTATTGATGGGCTTATAGCTTCTTTTCCATTTTTGTTAATTTCACACAATGCATGCTAAACATACCTCCACTAAAAGTGGAATTGCTGGTTACTCATATCTACAATTGGCGTATGTACTGCCAACTAGCTCTACAAAAAAGATAGATTCACTGTTTTAAGTCTTAGTTAAATTGTAGTCTTCTTAATAGCAGAAGTTGCATATTCTCAGTACCTTATATGAACTTGGACACATAGTATATCTGCCTATCTTGCAAGGTTTTAGGAAGGATCCAATGAGATTTTGTTTATGAAAAAATAGGACATCTTTGTATAGCATTTTCCATTTCACAGAGCACTTTGCATTATCTGATTTAATCTTGCCCACAAACAAGGAAGATGGTTATTATTATCTCCTTTTTATGTAGGAAATTAGGTCTCAGGAGGCTACAACTTTGCGTGATTGCAAAACTAGGAAGGAAGGAAAGAAGCATCCTTGGGCAAGGCTTGGAGCTCATTACAGGCAGAACATTTGATTAGATTTACCAGATCTATTCAAATTACAAATTACAAAACTAGGAAGGAAGGAACGAAGCATCCTGGGCTACAGATTCTTTGTTTTTGTTTTTGTTTTCCCTCATTTTAAACCATTTCACTGACTAAACAAGAATGCCATGAACATTTCAGGTATTACTTTAGGGTTTAAATTGATTTCTTTCCCCTTCCTGATTTGGGATTTCATGTTTGAAATCATTATTAAAGCAGAGAGGTTGATAAATGAATTCAGGTTTGCTGCTGTGTCTCATTCTCCAGCTCTTTAAAATGTATCCATAACCTCCCTATCTTCCTTTATTCAGGGCCCAGATATTACACTGTCTAAACTGTACAAGTTAATTGAAGAGTCTTGTCCACAGCTGGCAAATTCAGTACAGATCAGGTAAACTTTTATTTTTTCTCTATATATGGAAAGATGTCAAAGTAGATGAAAATTAGAAAAGGGCATCTATTAATTCTTTTAAGAACATCTTTATTATTTTAGGTATTTTCCTAAGAAATATTTTTGATGAATGGTTAACATTAAAAATACTGCTTCAAGTGCCTTGGCTGGTGGCGCAGTGGATAGATAAGGTACCAGCCTGAGAACCCAAAGGTTGCTGGTTTGATCCCCAGCCAGGGCACTACAGGTTGCAAGCCAGGTCTCCAGTGAGATCTGTAGCTGGAGGCAGGTGAGAGGCAGCTGTACATTGATGTCTCTCTCCCTCTCTGCCTCTCTCCTTTCCCCTCTCTGCCTTTCTCCTTTCCCCTCTCTTTAAAAATAATAAAATAAAATCTTTAAAAAAAATTGCTTCAAAATAGATTTTTCTATGGGGATGTATCTTTTTTTAAATTTGATCTTTCTCTTTTTAATTATCTCAGAGAATTCATTTTTATTTGCTGATGTGTTAACTTTGACAAATTTTGTAATCAAGAAAACAATAGCAATGATAGTTTTCAAAATATAGAAGGGATATTTCTGATTATCAAATTTGCTTTCTGTGCCACCATTTTATATATATTTTATATGTGTACCTATGTCTATATGTGTGTATATATTTATATATGTGTATATTAAAAACTCAATTGCTTTTTCAAAAATATTTATTTTCAGAAAGAGGGGAAGGGAGGGAGAAAGAGAGGGAGAGAAACATTTAAGTGTGAGAGATACATCAGTCAGCTGCCTATTACACACGCCCAACTGGGGACAGGCCCACAACCCAACTCTGTGCCCTGACCTAGAATTGAACTGGCACCCTTTCACTTTGTGGGAAGATATTCAAAGGTACTACCTAAAATATGCACTTTAATTTTCTCATTCAGGATCAAACTCATGGCTGAAGGTGAATTGAAGGATATGGAACAATTTTTTGATGACCTGTCGGATTCTTTTTCTGGAACTGAACCAGAGGTTCACAAAACCAGTGTAGTTGGTATGAAGTTCTTCTGAGGGGAGCGGGGAAATATGTTCATTGAAGTGAGCAGCTTTCTGAATCACATGTGGTATCTGAGCCAGCACAGTAGGGATGTTTGCCCAGGTTTTAGTTTGTGTTTGCTGTTGGGCCATTTTGATCTGTGTTAAAAGAATTGTCCTGGGGAAGAACATCTTTTGTTTTGTCTATAATAGTCAAGATATTAACCTGGCCCAGGGGCTTTTAGTGTTTCTCAGCTCTTTGCCCCAGCCCCCTGGATCATTCGTCTGTGTTTCACAACTCTTATCAGGTCACCAACTAAACACCTAGGAAGAGAAGTAAGTCAGAATGTATTATCGATACAGTGTATAAGGTGAGGGTCTACATGGCATTTCTTGATGCTTTTCTATTAGCTTTCTTTCCAAGCATCATCCACCTGGCTTTTTTTCTTGGTAGTTTTTGTTATTCAACATGAGTTATTTATTGATACCTTCCATCTCTTTTGTGTTCCAGGAAGTGGACTTAGAAAATAGACATGGATCTTCTTTTCATGAAGATTATAAATTGTGGGAGGGTGGGGCCAGATGGGAAAAGTAAAGTAACGAGATAGTTTCAGATAGTTATAACAGCTCTGAAAACATATATTGAGTGGATGAATGTGGTGGAGTGCAGGCAGGAGAGCTCAGCCCTAAATAAGAAGCAGCTAGATTTATAAAGGGTGGAGGCAGAATATTCTAGCCACTTCAAATGTCTCTTTTCGATTCTTTTGAAGGAACTATAACAAATAGTCATCAAATTTGTGTATCCTGATTTCATTTAATGCCTTCACCTTGTCTGTGCCTTATTTTGTAGGCTTATTTCTGCGTCACATGATCTTGGCCTACAGTAAGCTTTCTTTCAGTCAAGTGTTTAAACTGTACACTGCCCTTCAACAGTACTTCCAGAACGGTGAAAAGAAGACAGTGGAGGATGCTGATATGGAACTGACCAGCAGAGAAGAGGGCGAAAGGAAAATGGAAAAAGAAGAACTTGATGTGTCTATAAGGTAAGTTGGGTTTTTCTGGCAGGGGTCCCTAGAGACAGAGTAAGTCCTCATTCATTGGGAGTTCATGGGCTGCTGTTGTGGGCTGCATCAGTAGACTCCATGCCCTCCGACCCCTGACTAGGAGGCATGGGTCGGATCCAGAGGGGAAAGAAGGGTGAGATCAGGATGTTGATTCACTGGCTCCCTTCCTTCAGGATCATGCTGGGCTGGCCGGAAGGTCAGCTGGCCCTCTCCTCACTAGGTAAATAGGAAGGTTTCCCAGGCCTGGCATGTAAGGTGCCCCATTGTCAGCTCCAGGAACCGTGTTGTGCCTTCTGGTTTCTCTGCCCCTTGCCCCTATTTTTGCAAGCAGTTCTTTTTTAAACCCTTCTCAAATTACCCCATTTGAATGTGTCATTTGTTTTCTGCTGGGATCCACATTCTTACAGCTTCTTTATTTCCCTCAGAGCTCTCATCACTAACTTTTTACATTTGGTTACTTATTCATAGCTATTTCCTCTCCTTTCACACCCTGTCCAAAACTAAGACCCTTTTCTGTCATTTCACTGCATTTTCCCTAGTGCATTGTTCAATGTCTGACTCAGAGAATATGTCTGTAAATAAGTGTCAGATGAATGAGTGCAGAAAATCAAAATATATAGTCCATCTCCTACCTGGTATCTGGCCCCATAACACGGCTTTATTGACTTCTTTCCCTTTGCTGTCTCACTTCTCCCAACTGTTACTGGGGATCACCTCCCACATAAACGACTTGTATGAGTAAACGTGTGTGTATTTCATACTCCTGATCTCAAGGAGCGAACAGTGTGGTGAGGAAGACTGACATGGTAGAGAGTCATTCAAAACCTGTGTGTTGAGGGCTCTCTCTGAGAGGATAAGCCCTAGTGCCCTGAGCCTTCGGGAGATGCAGCGTGGCTGTGTAGACAATGCTTCCTCGGAGTCCCTAAGAGTGGTCTCTGGTTATGGGGTTTGTTCCACACACACTGAGAGCGAGATGACAATATCAGACGAGATTGGGCGCGTTCAGGGTAGAATGGCTGCAGATAAGATTACAATATCATTAACTACTTCCAGAAACTCATTTTCTCAGACTTGCTCACAAGTGCTGCTCGTCTCCCGCAGAGGCAGCATAGTGGAGTCAGGGTCTGACGCTGCAGTCAGACCACTGGGTATCTGGCTCCTCTGGTTCCCTGCGAGACCTCGGCTGATTCCTCAGCCACTCTGGGCTTCAGCTTTTCCCTCCCTCTCTCTTTCCTCACCCGAGGATATATTTTTAATTAATTTTTACAGGAAGGGAGGGAGAAGGGGAGAGAGAGAAAGAGAAGAAGAGAAAGAAACATTGATCGATTGCTTTCCATACACGCCCCGATCACCAGGGACGGAACCTGCCCCCTTCTGGTGTCTGGGACGGTGCTCTAACCAGCTCAGCCACCTGGCCAGGGCTGTGCTTCAGGTTCTTGATCTGCAGAATGAGGGAAATATCACCTCTTCAAGAGACTTGATCTAGGAATTAAATGATAAATTTATATAAAGTGTTCAGAACTGTACTATTTGTCTTCATTTGTAGCAATTTTGCTTTGTGTGATTCTGATTTTTTTCTTTATCAGCCTCATTGCTCCCGTGTCCTTTATTATAAGCTGCCCTACACCTTTCTTGAGGGGGGTTCCGGGAAACACAGCATTTGGTGCCACTGGGTGTCATGGACTCAGGCGGACAGGACCGGAGTGGTGTGTCTAGTTTCATTATGACTCTTACCTGTCTCTGGCCTTTTTTGTGTGCAGCCATATTTATTTCAAGCCTTGGACTTACTTCCTTTCAGGGATATGTTCAGAGAAAAGGGCTTCTAATTGCCCAGGCACCTGACTATTTTCCATTTGAGATCTTGGCCGGTGAAATATTTTTCCGCTTCCCTCTGGGTCGCTGTTTTGTCACTGATCTTTGTTAGGCCTGGGTCAGGGAAGGTTCTTGGCAGCTCTCATGCTGGCAGAAGCTGATACGCTGCCTTGGGGATTGTGAGGTAATATTTATCGGAATGAAATCAAGAGCAGCTCTTCCAAGAGTGCTTTCCATGAGACACTGATGCGCCTGGGGAGATGTGAGAGGAGGGCCCTGCACGTCAGTTTGGGAAATGGCACCAAAGCTAATAAAGTTTCTCTCTTGATGTGCATCATGAACCTCCAGATAAGGTAGAAGATGCAACTTTCTCCCAGTTTTTCAACCTCAGAAGCATTTTTTTAGAATACCCGTTTCCATATTGTTTGCATGAAACAGTTTGAGAACTACAGTAATTGGTAGAGTGCTTATACAGATATTATTTCTGAGTAAATATTGACTTTATACTTATTATAACCCTATATAGAGAAGCAGTTTCTCCAGTGGTAAAAGTAGTATTTACACTTTGCCCTCAGATTAGACTGCTTTGTATTGTGCATATACAGATTTGTCAGGTCTAGGTTCCTATTAGAACATTTCTCAGTGATTGGTTCCATATCGTCCGAACTGCTGGACAAATGGGTCTTTCTGGGACGAAGCCGCTTCTCCTTGTCCTTAAGTACATTAGCTTGTCTCTGCAGCGTAGGGTTAGGAACGCTTTGTTCGCTTCCCGAGCAGACTCCGAGTGTGCGGGTGCACGGGCCTGCCGCTGGGTATCGCACATGAGCGCAGGTAACTGCAGCCGCGCACGGCAACCCGTGGGTGCCCGGTAGCACCGGGAGACCCTGTGAGCTCAGACGGGAGAGGTCAGCAGGGTTCTCGGAGGCTGTGCCGCCTGTGGGAGCCATGAGTGATGGGTGGCGTACAACAGACCAGCAGTGGGCCCTGCAGGCTGGGGAAGCAGTGGGGCACCTTGTCACGACAGGGACCTGTAAGGACTTCGTTGGGGTGGGGTGCAGGCGAGAATGATGAGGCAAGGAGGGAGGCAGGCAGAGAACCACCGTGGAGCCCGGCCCCTGCGCTGAGGAGTGCGGACTTTGCTTCGGAAGGAGGTTGGGTACCGATGGCTTTACATAGGGGTGCATTTCAGGGAGGACTGGGAGCCGCGTCACATTGAGCCTGTACTTGTCCACAGCTAGGTTGCGTGCGCTTTGTCTGGTCCATCATTCAACATCACTTTTTAAATATTTCTTTTGAACCCTTCTGATAGATTATTTGACTTTGTAAGCAATGCCATTTTTGCCATGGTGTTGTATGTATTTCTATGTTTTTTGTTTTATGTTTTTTAGAGAAGAGGAGGTATCTTGCAGTGGACCTCTGTCCCAAAAACAAGCGGAGTTTTTCCTTTCTCAACAGGTATGTTAATTCGTTAATTTATCACGAACTTTTTTTTTTTTTTTTAATTTTATTGTTGTTGTATTACATCCATCCCCTTTTTGCTCCCCTCTGTCCCCCCACCCACCCACCCATTCCCCCCTATCACGAACTTTTAAAAAGTCCTGTGACATTATTTGTCATGGCATGCGCCTATTGTGTTAGTAAGTTTATTGGTAACTGCATTTTCCCTCACCCTTGGTCTTGTTTTCTTCACTAACAATGCAAATGTAGCTATGTGTTACTTCCTATTTTGTGAGTGATTTAATTTTTCTATTAAAATTACTGTGTGGGTTCATTTAATAATGGTGTGCAACTAACACAGCCCCAAAATGTAATTTAGAAGACCTACTTCCCTTTTCTCAACATTTTGTTAGGGACATTTTCAAACAGAAAAGAAGATTGAAAAGCATTTGACAGTAAATACCCATATGCCCATCATCGATAGCTTACAGCTAGTGTTTTGCACTGTTCATCACATACCTACCCATCCTCCAGCCACTACTTTTTTCTTTCTTTTTTTTGGATGCATTTCAAGTTGCAGATTGGTGCAGTTCATAGCACACTTTTATTTTGTTGGTGTTTTTGAGACATTTTTAAAATGTTCTCAGTAGCATTAGCTGAACATTTTTCTCCGGTGTTATTTTCAAACACAGACTTTTCATTTTTTGCTAGACATATCTAGTTTTCCCCAATTTTGTTCTTAACATTCTTTCTGCAGAAAGATGTATGATCTAGATAAAAGTGATAGGCACCCCTGCAGACAAGGTTCAAGCATCAGAAAGACCCACCTCGGCAGTTGGTGAACCACCTAGGGGAAAATAGGGCTGAGTCCTCGCACCTCAGCACATTGCAGGTGGATTAAAGGGGCCAATGTAAATATTCCAAGCTGTCATTAAACTAGAAGGAGCTACATATTAACTTTAACTGACCTCTGGGTGAGGAAGCACTTTGTAAATTTAAAAGCTGTGGAAGACATGTGTAGGAGAAGATCATTTGATTTTTTGGTGTAAAGTTTATAACGTCTGCACGTCAGAACATGTTCTAACAAAATGAAAAGGCAAGCAACAAAATGGGGGAGGTATTTGCAATAAATATGACAGTCAAAGGGTTAATACTTTTGATTTAAAAATCATATTTTCATAATGGGTTAGGATTTGCTAAAAAAATAAAATAAAAAAACAGAAAAAATACTTTTGAGTTTGCCCAAGGATAAATAAAACTTAATTTAAAAAAATCATATTTTCAAAGACTATTAGATAATGAGACCGAGTTTGTGATGGCTTCTCAAGTGAAAAGACAGGAAGTAAAATGACGTATTCTATACTTACCTGGCAGGGGAGATACCATGATCACGAAGGTGGTTTTCCCAGGGCGAGGCTTATCCATTGCACTCCGGATGTGCCGACCCCTGCGATTTCCCCAAATGTGGGAAACTCGACTGCATAAAAAAAAAAAAAATGACGTATTCTAATTTTGTTGACAGTATGGTGTGTACGTATATATATGTGTGTGTACACAGACATGGATACCTACACATATACACACAGGAAAAGAATACACTGGAATACCCATGATACAGTGAAGAGAGTGAATAGTGTTACTTCCGGGGGGAGGGAGTACAGATGATTTTTGTTTTCTTCTGAATGCTTTTCTATATTTTTGGAATCTTCTATAATGATATAATGAATTAAACAGAGTTAGAAATTATTATTACTTATAAAGAAGAATTTGTCTAGATAGACTAGAAAGAAGTAAAGTGCCTCAGCAAAGTACTGATAACTCAGTTGGAACTAGTTTGCGTGGCTTGGCGCCATTCCTCTGAAACAGCTGCCAGGGGTAGTACCTGGGGCCCGGGGCTGGGGCCCGTAGTGAGGCTGGAGACACGCTGTCGGCCTTGAAGGTGCTTTCAGTCTGGACGGAGGTTGGACTGGCGCTTTCAGCTTAGCTTGATAAGGATGATAGGAAGGGTTGGTAGGGGTGGGGTGGGGAGTTGATAGGACCTTATCTCCTCTAGAAGGTGCTAGAAGCAGGTGGCTGGTCCAGGCTGGAGCGGGAAGGAAGAGCAGCATTTGCACTGGAGAAGAGGGTGGCAGGAGAGGGGTGGGGAAGCCTGACCATTTCAGGAAGAGGGGAGCGGTATTCTGCATGGTGGGCAGGGGCACAGCTGCGGAAAAGGGAATAATCAGCTGATGCCGTTTACTGTAACGTTTCCGTTTGCTTATTGGCCATTTCTTCCTACTGAGTTGCCGTGTTTCAACTTCAGGCTTCTTTGTTAAAGAATGACGAGACTAAAGCCCTCACTCCAGCTGCGCTGCAGAAAGAATTGAACAACTTGTTGAAATTTAATCCTGATTTTGCAGAAGCGGTGAGTCTTCCCCAGTATTTGTTGCTGAGTTAAAAAGAAAGGACAAAGCTCCTCTGGAACTGAGTAGCCACAAGAATGAGGACCCAGGTATGGAAATCGTGTTGTTGGAAAGTGAACAATCAGTTAGGTCGTGGAGCTGTCCCCCCAACCCACCGCCCCTGTGCCAGCAGGGATTTCTTCACTCTGGTGACGTTCTTTTTCATTCATCACCTCTCTGATGTGAATTGTGGACAGATAGTAGAGTAGACTGAGTTTTAGTTTTTAAATTGTAGCCTAAAAATTTGTTCCTTTCTCCACTTCAGTTTTTTAAAATTTAAATCACAGCATTCCTTAATTAATTTTCATTTAGAAATGTGGATTTGACACGACTGCAGGCACATGAAAAAATATACCCGTTTTGTTCCGTTTGGAGGGAAGTTTAAGTCACCGAATCAAACAAAATGAGAACAATTTCAAAATAGAAGATAATTCAGTAAATTTCTTTAATGATCTGAGCTAGGTGAATTCCCCACTCCACCCTCACATGGGTCCTAATATACCCAGTGACATGGTGGATATATATTCTGCACAAAGGCTGACACAAATCTTTCATCTGGGGAGAAACCAATGTGCGCTGGCCCTGCCTTATTCAGCCTGGGGGGTAACCCTAGACTATGACCACCTGGCTGGAAGGGTGCCTGCAGCCAGCGGAACGCTGACGTGGTCTCACAGGGCGGGACGAACGCTGACCACGTGTGAACTGCCTCTTGTTTTAGCATTACCTCAGCTACCTAAACAACCTCCGGGTCCAGGATGTCTTCAGCTCCACGCATAGCCTCCTGCATTACTTTGACCGCCTGATTCTCACTGGAGCCGAAAGCAAAAGTAACGGGGAGGAAGGCTGCGGCCGGAGCTTGAGATACGCCGCTCTGAACCTGGCCGCCCTGCACTGCCGCTTCGGACACTAGTAAGTTGATAGGTTTTGCTCCATGTGGAGATGGAAGCCATTAGCTCTCAGATGTTAATTTAAATAGTTTTTTAAATGCTGTATTGAAAAGAAAGAGAAGAAAAAAGAAAGGAAGGAAGCTGACTCTTTGACCTTGACTTGCTGGAAACTTCTAAAAGGGAAGCTAATTGACTGGGCAGAAGGTACGAAAACTCTCTGCTTAACCAGTCTGCCCCCTGGTGTCACTATTGAACGTTACTGTTTCAGTACAAGGCCTCTCCAGCCATTGAATTGAGAGAAAATTAGGTCATGAGGCCAGAGATTCCCAAAAGGATTTTCCAGAGGTAATAATGGGCGAACAAAAGCTATTTTCAGCATTTCAAAGAGCCAACAGGAAGTTGTGTCTTTGCCGGATGAAAGACAGCTCGGCTTCTCCCACAACACGTGCTTGTGCTTTCTGAGGGTGTTCAGGCCGCCCCAGGAGGTGACCCTTGGCTTGTGCCATTGCTAAGATATGCTTATGACTGTGATTACTTAGAACATCCTCTAGATTCAAGCGCTGTTCTCTCACTCCCTCAATCGGTAAATCGTTTGAATAGTAAGCCTCCCTGACCTCTGCTACCTTACTGTTGATCATAGCACTGGAGGCCATGATCTCTCAGCTGGAGGGGAGCGCAAAGGCCCCAGGCATCGGTCTCCTCGGCCTGCCCCAGGAGCACTGCGGTGGTTGGGGTGCGGAGGCACAGAGGAGGTGGGGGAGCTAGAGCTCTTAGTGCCCCGTGGCACAGGCAGGGCAGGCCTTTCCCCTGAATGGTGCGGGAAGCCGCTGCTGGCCTCCGGCAGAGCTTTGTGTTGAAAGCAGGAGACAGGCGAGGCAGTCCAGATAGTGCGAGCGCTTTGCCCGCTCTACTCCTCAACACTTGAGAAGGGGCGTCTCCATCTCCGCCAAGGCCGTGCCTTGCTGCGGGGATAGGGAAGTGCCTCCCAGGGGCCGAGCCGTGGTCACAGCTCCACCCCGACGCCTGCTCTCCTGGGAGGGACTGAGGTGCCCTGCTGCTGGCGGCTCAGGAGGTGCTAACGCTGTCTGTCGTCAGTCAGCAGGCAGAGCTGGCCCTTCAGGAGGCGATCCGGATTGCCCAGGAGTCCAACGACCACGTGTGTCTGCAGCACTGTCTGGTAAGCCGCCTCCTGCCGTGGGCCTGTGGGAGGCCCACGCGAAGTGGGTTTTCACAGAGTGAAGTTCCTTAGCAGGGAGGAAACAAGTTAGGGAGTCGTGGTCATTCAGGAAAGGCCACCTGTATTTGTTTGTATTTCTTTTTCTTTTTTTTTAATTTATTTTTTTAGAGAGGGGAAGGGAGGGAGAAAGGGAGGGAGAGACATCAATGCATGAGAGGAACATTGATTTATTGTTCCACTTAGTTATGCAGCCATTGGTTGATCTTTGAGCCCTGACTGGGGATCAGCAACCTTGCTGTATGGGGGGATTGGGGGGTAACGCTCTAACCAATTGAACTACCCAGCCAGGGGCTGTTGGAGGATTTGTTCTGTCCCCTGTTAGTTCTTTCTTACAGCTATGCTGGTTTGTCAGTGGAACATTAACCATTGTTGTCGTTAGAAGAGGTTGTGATTGGACAGTTTCTCTTACCAGAGCTGGCTGTACGTGCTGGGGCAGAAGCGGTCCGACAGCCACGTTCTGCTTGAGCACTCAGTGAAGAAGGCGGTGCACTTCGGGTTGCCGGTAAGGCTCACCTTGCTGCGAGAGTCCAATAGATGGGATGGTTTTATTCTTGGTAGTTTCATATGACCTTAATTATTACTTAAACCACTAAATTCTGCTTGATAGGTTTCTCCCTGCTCCCTTATCCTAATAACATCTGTCAAAGTTCCATATATCAATTAGATGAGATTGCTTTCAGTTTATTGGTCAACATTAACTTCCCTGTATTTACTTAGAAAAATTTCAGGGATGGCTTTTTTTTTTTTTTTTTAAGGTTTTATTAATTATTTTCAGAGAGAGAGGAAGGGAGAGAGGCAGAGAGAGGAGAGAAACATCAATGTATGGTTGCCTTTCACCTGCCTCCAGCTGGGGACCTGGCTTGCAACCTGGTTATGTGTCCTGGCTGGGAATTGAACCAGCAACCTTTGGATTTGCAGGCTGGCACCTTATTCATTGTGCCACCAGCCAGGGTGGATGGCTTATTTTTAAACCAGAGATTGGCAAAGGCTGCAGCCCCAGGGCATACTTATGGATGGCCCTCAGGCTCTGAGGGTTTTACATTTTTAAATAGTCGGATGAAAAACAACAAAGAAGCATATGCAACAGACACCAAATGTGGTCTGCAAAACCTGAATTATTTACTACCTGGCCCTTCAGAGAACAAGTGTGCTGGTCCTTGTTTTAACCATTGGCCGATTGGTCCTTTCTCATTTCGAGTGACAAGGAAGGACCTGAGTTAAGATCCAGAATGACAAGTACTGAGGGACATTCAAAGGCATTGTCCCCATATATGAGGTAGGAAGGGCTGTTAGAATAAGGTCAGGGAGCCTTATTCCGTCTCCAGAGCCATCGGCTGAACACTGGGCCATAGGCAGTGTGATTGCTTATTGTCCATCTCAAAATTTATGATGAATTTCAGGAAAGTTGAAAGTAATTGTGTGAAATAATTTTATATGCTTTTCAAATCTGTAAATTGTCCATTTGACTGATTTTTGGAATAGTTACATGTACAGAAGTGATTATAATGACAAAAGTAAGTGTCTTCTTAAAATAAAGGATAGACTTGTTTTTTAAAAAATATTTTTATTTTTAGAGAGAAGGGGAGGAAGGGAGAAAGAGAGGAAGAGAAACGTCAGTGTCTAAGAGATACATCAATTGGTTGCCTCTTGAGCACCCCAAATGGGGGACTGGCCTGAAACCCAGGCATGTGTCCTAACTGGGAACGGGACTGGTGACCTTTCAGTTCACAGTCTGGCAGTCAGTCCACTGAGCCACACCAGCCAGGGCAATGATAGACCTCTTAAAATACAATTTTTGTTATGGATTTAAGCTGTGCTTTTAGTTGCGTTTTCATCCTTGAAAATTCTACTAGAAGCTATTGAAAAGAAATTATGCTCACAGAAGGCCTTCTTTTTAAATCTCCTGCTGCATAAAGTGCCCAGCATTGTTTAACGTATTTCCTCTTTTAATCCGCAGAACAGTTTTTTATGATAAGGTTTGAGGCCCATTTTAAAGGAATCTGAGGCTTAACTAAGAAGCTAAGTGACTGGCCCTAGGACACATAGCAGCAGAGGTGGAGTTGAACCTCAGGGCCATCTAATGCCCCGGTCCTGGCTCTCCTCAGAGTGCCGTCCACCTTTCTTCCAGCCTGGTTTTCAGGAACAGGTCTTGCCGGGCAGAGGCGGGGGCGGCTGCAGGTGCTGTCTTGTAACCAGTGTGGTCGCTGTGCGTGTCCTGAAGCGTAAGCTATGCCAGGTCTCTGAGGAGCCAAGCGCACTCAGTCCTGCAGTCTCCATCCTGGGCTCTGGGTCTTTCTGTCCTCTTAGTACCTGGCCTCCCTGGGGATACAGTCCCTTGTTCAGCAAAGGGCCTTTGCCGGGAAGACTGCGCACAAACTGATGGACGCCCTGAAGGACTCCGACCTCCTGCACTGGAAACACAGCCTGTCAGAGCTCATCGACATCAGCATCGCACAGAAAACGGCCATCTGGAGGCTGTACGGCCGCAGGTGGGTCTTCAGGCAGAGGTGAGGCTGTGGGGGCAGGACTCCTTGTAGAGCGGTGGAGGCTGCAGGCTGGTTCCATGAAAGGCCAGACAGACTCGTCCTTCTCCCTTGGATGGAAGCTATTTCTTTAGGGAATTTCAAACAGTGCTTTATAGTTCCAAAACATTTTGTACTTCCCACAGACAGCCAAGTCTTTCCCATGTTCCTTCCTATTTATTCCTCCCAGCTGTGCTGTGCGTGACGTCCATCTAGGATGCATGAAGAAGGCTCACGCAGCCGTCTGGTCTGTCCCTCCCAGACCGCAGGGGTAGTTAATGAGTGACAGAGCCAGGACTCACACTGGGTCCTGTGACCCCATGCACAGCACCCTCGCTCTTCTGTTCGCAGGGGGCAGCGCCCCGTCACTCACGTTGAGCAGGCCTGGGCCCCAGCATTGCTACGGAATGAAGGTGCTTCCCTGCTGGCCGAGGTGTGGCCTCTGGAGGATCCCAGCCGTGTGTTTAATTTCCATTTAAACTCTCTAACTCGGAAGTAAACTTCTGAACCAGATTGAAATCCTGGAGCCCTGTCACCACCTCACCTCTCACCTAGCAATCTGCTATTTTTAGGAGCTCAATAGGAAGGGAAGTGCCTACTTGGCCAGTCTTGTTTCTGTACTTGAGATAACTTTTTGGCACCATGCGGTCTGAGACAGCTGCAGACACGGGCCGCTGCCTGTGCTCAGAGCAGCTGGTGCCAGCGTGGCACTCAGCCCGAATTTACCCGTAAAAGTGAAGGAGTGTGCTGTGCCCGCAGGGGTCTAGAGGCAGCTGGTAGGGGGTCTGGTGTTGGAGCTTCTTGCTGGGCCACAGCCACTATGTGCCTCCCGGGCTGCACATGTGGGGTGCTTTCCTGCGCCCCGAATCCTGCCGGCAGAGAGCAGGCATTGGGAGGCAGCTGTTCCCGCCAAGCCAGAGCCTGCACTGGCCCAGCTCCCCTTGCACTCAGGTGCGGGTGTGGCGGGGCAGCCTGGGGCCCTGGACTGACGGGAGCCCCGTTCGCTCGCCCACCAGCACCATGGCGCTGCAGCAGGCCCAGATGTTGCTGAGCATGAGCAGCCTGGAGGCGGGGAACGCGGGCGTGCAGCAGAACAACACGGAGTCCTTCGCCGTCGCACTCTGCCACCTCGCGGAGCTGCACGCGGAGCAGGTGGGCCGGCCGTTTCTCTCCTCCAGTGCCGAGAGGAGCTCTGGGCACGTCTGGGGCTGTGGGGGGGGCGCAGGTGGCTGCAAGAGGGCAGCGCCTCCAGGGCAGATGGGCTGGACGTGGGGTCTGCAAGGCTGGTTGAACGTTTCCCCCAGTGACTGGATTGAGGTATAACTCAGTGCCAGACTCTTCACCCACTTGATGTGAGCCCCTGTGACTCAGGCTGGGTTCCCACCCGCACCCCAACCTTGAACAGTGGCGTAGCTTCTCTTCAGTTTTGAGTTATGTAGGGTAGAAATGATTTTTTTCCTTCTGGGAATGGAAGACTAATCTACAGAAATCTTGGCTCAATTCTTTAGCCTTGAAACTTTCTCTTAGGCCTGTTGGGAGTTCTGTGATTTTTCTTGGTAGTTAGAACTTGAAAAGTAACTGTGCTGTTTGAGCCTACGTTAATATTTCTGTCTAAACCCCTTATCTCTGGGCATCTGTGAAAGACCTGCTGACCCCATTGCTGCCTGGTTCCAGTGGCCAGGAAGGGTCAGGAGGCCTTTTCATTGTCCAGGGCGATGGTCATCGACCTCTCCAGTTCAGTCCCATCCCTTCCGCCCTTTCCTCAGTGGGTCTTTCTAGTGTTAGAACACCAACCCTGCAGACATACTCGCTGGGCGGATGATGTCACACGTTTACACAGGCTAGATTTGCACTCGTGAAACTAAGCTCAGCCAGCTGTGGACAAGGCAGCTTGACCATAGTCTCCATTTGCTCTTTTATTTCATTTCCTCCATGTGTGCTCTGAATTGCATGCCGAAGTTCTCCGTGTAGGCTGGGTGCTGCACTTGCTGTGATGGGGGCCTGGCTGGAGCTGCAGAGAAGCTGTGAGCTCTGAGCTGCCGGTGCCCAGCTTCCTCCTGCAGCCCCGGGATGTGCCGAGGAGGTGCGGCCGCCTTTGCCCTTCTGCGGGATCCCGGCCTGTCGTATCTCAGACTCTCTGGGAGGATCTGGGGAAACGGCAGCACGTGTGCTATTGTTTCTGTTGGCCTGAGCATTTCACAGCCACCCATCTAGCCCAATTCCCCACGGCAGTCGTGCACGTAATCAGCAGGACTGGCCAGTTCAAATCATGAGAATGAAGAGTTGAAAAAATGGTCTTTTATTATAATTCAGTCTTATTTCCACTTCCAGTGAAAGTTCACTTGTGGTCTAACTGCACTTTCTATGGGATGGAAGATCCATTATCTAGTCAAAGATTGGAACAAATTGGAAAGATTTTGGAGGCAATACAATAAAGATAAAACATCCCAACAACGTGAGGGCGTAAAGAAGATGTGAACATGCATTCACAGAAAAAGCATAAATGGTCAAAAACTGTGGAAACCTTTCAATGCAGTCATTAGAGAAATTCAGGTTAACAGGGTAAAATACCAGTTCAGTCACATCTGCAAAGTGCTGAGGTGTCTGGGAGAGAAAGGCGTGGAGGGCTGGGGTGGAGCACTGGGTACATTTCTGGGCGGCGGTCAGTAATTCGAACAGAGCTTAGGGTGCCTTTTGTTTTGCCCAGCAATTCACCTTCTCAGGCTTAGCCTAAGGAAATAACTGGACAAGTACATAAAGATGTCTGTACCAAGATAGTCGCTGTAGCATTTTTTAAAGATTGGTTTTGAAAGAGAGAACATCGTGGGGGAGAGAGAGCTGTCAGTGGCCTCTTGCCCGCCCCCAACTGGGGGCCCGGCCTGCCGCCCAGGCATAAGCCCTGACCCAGAATTGAACTGGCGACCTTTCTGTTTGTAGGTCAGCGCTCAATCCACTGAACCGCACCAGCCAGAGTCACTGTAGCATTTTTAAAATGAAAAAAAATTGGAAACCAAAATATCCCAAACTAGGAGGTTATTGTGGCTATAAGTTATTTACCTAGTAAATATGATGATGGTAATAGATTTGTATTCATTGACACTGGGAAGATTCATTCATTGAAAATATTATCTTTATTGAGTGTCTACCATGTATATAATCAATTTACAAAAATACTATGTATACCTATTTTTGGAATATTTCTATGTTTTATGTTCAGAAAAGTAGAAGGATATGTGGCAAGATGTTAACCGATTTCTTTGGTGGGATGAAAAGTAGTGTGTCTTATATTTTATAAGGTTTTTCTAGAGTGAACATGTATTACGTGTGTAACTTAACATATAAACTGTATCAGAACGCTGCCCCCCAAAAGGCCCTTTGAGACAGGACAGCCGCTGCCCCACGATGCCCAAGGCCGGCAACGCCTCTGCCTCCTGCACGGCGCAGCGCGTGCGCCTTCAGCAAAGTGCTCATCCCGTCGTGTCTTCCTGTCCAGGGCTGTTTCGCTGCGGCTTCCGAAGTGCTAAAGCACCTGAAGGACAGATTCCCACCCAACAGCCAGCACGCACAGGTACCCGCCCTGCGGTGGCATGGGACTTGCTCCCGGAAAGGCTGTTTGCGCGGCACTGCTGTCAGGGGGCGTATTTTAGAGTCTCCTCCTGGTTTCTCGTGTCTGGGTTCCTTCCAGTGACATCCGTGCGCTGAAGTCAACCTAGGTACTTAGAGGGCTCTGTGAGCTGGCTTCAAGAAGGCTGAGAAATAAACAGACCAGAGGTTTAAAGCAGGGAGCTCTGTTCTTCCTGCCTTCCTGGTTTTAAAGTAGTGTTCCCTGTATCTCTGTGTGGGAATAAGGAAAGAAATCATCAGTGTCCTTCCGTAGGTCAAGAATTCAGCCCCAGTTTTGTTATCTTGCTTCTTACTTGGCAACTCTAATCTCTTCCTCCCAGAATTGAATAACCTTTTGGGAAATCGTTGTACCCAGAGGGAATGCACTTT
This sequence comes from Noctilio leporinus, assembly GCA_004026585.1. Lineage (NCBI taxonomy): Eukaryota > Metazoa > Chordata > Mammalia > Chiroptera > Noctilionidae > Noctilio > Noctilio leporinus. Next base: position 502,848 of record PVIW01000105.1, read on the forward strand.
CGAACACTGTGCTAGGCCCTCTGTTTCTTACGGCTCTGATTTTACTGACAAAGGACCTCTTTCTCTTCCCTCTCTTCCCAAGTTTAGTCTTCAGCGGGTGAGGAAATTTGAAATCATCCGAGATTGAGGCCTGAGTCTCCCTGGGTGGGCATTCACATGGGATGTAGATAAGGTGTGAGGCCTGTGAGGCCTGGCTGCACGGGCGGGCGCTGTTGAGACCCGAATTCAGCGCAGCCAGCAAGAAGGCGGAGAGCAGGCAGGACAGAGGCAGCACCCGAGGGTGGAGTGTGGCTCTGGGGTAGTGCTAATGCGGTGGAGCAGTTCCGGTCACAGTTCTAGCTGTAACCAAGAAGGGGCACGGCAAGAATATAATACGCAATACAGTTTCATTTACAGTTTACAGAAAAAACATGGATGGCAGAGAAATAGATAACAGGATGCTCAACCTGACTAGTGCTCAGGGAATTACAAATGGAAGCAACAGTGAGGTATTTCATACCCATTAGGTGACTGAAAGTAAGACATCCGACGACTGTTGTCGGTGAGAACGAGGAGCAATGTGTGGTGTCACAGGCTCCAGGGCGGGGTGGGGTGAAGAACAAATGGGGACTCCAGTGAAGGGAAGCGGGTGTACTGCAGCCCAGCACCTCCACCCGCTGCCGGCCGCGTGCCTGAGAGAAGCTTGCATGAGGAGAGGTGTGTGAGGATATTTATTGCAGCATTGTTTTCAAGAGTGAAAAGTCGGTACCACCTAAATACATATCGTCCGAGAATAGATAAACTGTCACATGCTCATGTAATTAAGAACTATTTATCAGTGAAAGGAAATTAGCCCCCCCAAATAATGTTGAGCTTAAAAGCAGGTTGTCAAAGGGTGTAATATAGTATGATACTACTTATTTCCACAAAGTTTAAGAACCTACAAGGTCAAAACATGGACAAGATCTACAATGTACTGTGTAAGGGTAAGTATGTATGTTGTAAAAGTGTAAGAACATGAAAATGGGAAGGATAAATACCAAATCAAGTGCTTACTTTGGAAAAGAGGACAATGGAATTTGTGAGGCACTTGAATAGTCTGTAATAGGGTCTGAAGAAAATAAAGCAGAATGCTGTGATTCCACAAAGTTGGTGATTGGCACACATGTATTGGTTATTTATCAGTGATTGAAATATTTTAAAATATTTTTTGAATAGCAGAAAAAGAATAATAAGTGCGAATTGTAAGGATATTTGCTAATAAGCTAGCCAAAACACTTTTATATCTCTGAACAATGAGATTAACACTTGTCACTTTGTCCCTAATTGTATTTCTTTCTTATTAGTTGTGGATGCTGTGTGATCAAAAAATTCAGTTCGACCGAGCAATGCACGACGGCAAATACCATCTGGCTGATTCCCTCGTCACAGGAATCACAGCTCTTCACAGTGTAGAGGGCGTTTACAGGTAAGTGCCCTGGGAAACTCAAACCCAGGGTGAATTTGTTCTCAAATGACTTTATTCTTACATGGTTTGTGCATGAATTAATGTATTAACTTTAGATGAGAAAAAGGTTTTTCTACTTATTACCCATTTATTATAGATAAGCAAACTGGGGAGAATAAGTCAGTACCCCCCAGAGGTAATCACTGATATTCCAAGATCTGTAGTTTCAGACTTCGTTTACATGCGTGCACGTGTGTATGTATACACACACGTTTTCCTCTTTGAACAAAACTTACATCAGGCACAGCTCTTCCTTTTGAGGGTGCAGTTATCGTCAATTGAGTAAATAGGGATTCTAACCCTGCAGTCGACTACATACTTACATCCCTTTCAGAACATCTCCGTAACCACTTAGGTTTGTTTTGTTTGTGGTAGAAAAGCAGTTGTCCTGCAGGCTCAGAACCAAATGTCAGAGGCACACAAGCTGTTACAGAAATTGTTGGTTCATTGTCAGAAAACCAGGAACACAGAAATGGTGATCAGGTAAGACAGGCCTCGCGGGCATCTCCCGGGTGGCACTGGTGGTGGCAACGCTCACCCAGTCTCCTGTTCACGGACAGCGTCCTGCTGGGCGTGGCGGAGCTGTACTGGCGGTCCTCCTGCCCTGCCATCGCGCTGCCCGTGCTCCTGCAGGCCCTGGCCCTGTCCAGGGAGTACCGGCTGCAGTACTTGGCCTCCGAGACGGTGCTGAACTTGGCTTTTGCCCAGGTGAGTTGATCCCTGTTCTTTGTGTTTTGTGTGTGTGTCTGTGTTTAGCACATGTTTTCACTCAAACACTGGCAAGTCTGGTACTACATTTTGGTTTTGCAAAAGGCAGTAATGACCTTCCCTTCTCACTGTTGACGTCTGGGAACGCAGACCCCATGGCAAAGCCTCCGCGGAGTCGGCAGCTGGGGCCCTGCTGACAGGCTGACCGGCCGTGAGATGAGCAAGGGGGGCGTGCCCCTTTGTTGAGGACACTTCGACCATGTTAATGCTTAGCTGGCCCTGGCCTGTGAGGGGTTGAATAAAATAAATAAATGAGGATGTCATATGTTCATTGACAGGTTTTGGAAATTTAAAAAAAATTTGTTTCTATCTCCCTTTGCAAAATGGAAAGGCTGTGTGAGAAGGGACTTTTGTTTTTTCTCTACTGTGTCCCATGGTACTGAATAGGATCTGCATACATAGGCTTTTACTATTTGTTAAATGAATGATTCTGAACTCACTGGAAGAATTTGCTAACTGAAACAGGTTTCCCAAACTAACTGGGCATTGGAAATATTGGGGCAATTTAAAAAATACCTATAAACCAGTCTTTGCCTGGAACCTGCTGAGTCAACACTGTAGACAGACCCTGGGAGTCTGTTTTCCTTAGGGGCTTCCCAATGATTTTTTTTCCTTAGATAAAATTTATATAACATAAGTTAACTTACCATTTTAACAATTTTTAAATGGCTTTATTTATTCATATTTAGAGAGAGAGGGGAAGGAGAGCGGGAGGAAGAAAAACATCAATATGTAATTGCCTCTTACACACCCTCAACTGGGGACTGGGTTGTAGGCCAGGCATGTGCCCTGACTGGGAATCGAACTGGTGATGCGTTGGTTCTCAGGCCAGCGCTCAACCCACTGAGCCATACCACCCAGGGCTGTATGTTGTCTGTGTGTTCACCACCCTTAGTCCTTCTTTTAGTTTCTTAAGGTAGCAGTTTAGCTTATTAATTAGAAATCTTCTTTCCTTTTTCAGTTATTTTTTAATGTATGTCTTTAGAGTTTTAATTTTTCTTCACTGTATCCCATATGGGAAGAAAGGACTTTTTCTGCTATTTTTTTTTTTTTTTTAAGATTTTATTTCATTATTTTTAGAAAGAGGGGAAGGGAGAGAGGCAGTGAGGGAGAGAGACATCAGTGTGTGGTTGCGTTTCACCTGCCTCCAGCCACAGACCTGACAGAGACCTGGTTTGCAACCTGGTTATGTGCCCTGGCTGGGGAATCGAACCTGTGACCTTTGGCTTCGCAGGCCGGCACCTTATCCACTGTGCTACCAGCCAGGGCCTGCTATTTTTTTTTTATAGTTCTTACATCTTTTTTGTTCCTTAGTTCTGCCGTTGCTGCTTTCTTTTGTGTTAAGTAGATGTTTTCTAGTGTACCATTTTAATTCCATGTTGCATCTTTTACTGTATACTTTTGAGATATTTTCTTAGTGGCTGCTCTTCCTCCATTGATTTTTTTTTTCCTCCATTGATGTTTAGGCAGGTGATTCAACCCTTTGGAATCACCAATCTAAGGGATTTTGGTGCTGAATCCTTTTGTAAAAATGAAAACCTTTTCCTAGAGGGAATGGCCACTCCCTCCTTTATCTATTGTGGTCTGGAATCAGATTCTCACATATTATATTTTCTAAGAGCCCAGTGCACATTCAGTGTGGTACATAGCAGGGTGACACTAAGCCAGGCATGGCCGAACTGAGAAGAGAGCTGGGGAGGGGTCCCCTGCGGTGGGCAGCGTGTGGGTTGCACAGTGCTGTGTGTTTCTCTTTTCAGCTCATCCTTGGGATCCCGGAACAGGCCTTGAGTCTTCTCCACATGGCCATTGAGCCCATCCTGGCTGATGGAGCTGTCCTGGATAAAGGCCGGGCCCTGTTCTTGGTGGCCAAGTGCCAGGTGGCTTCCGCGTCTTCCTATGATCCAGCGAAGAAGGCTGAAGGTAGGAAACCATACCAAGACTGCTAGGCAATACTTGTATAGAAAATGTCTAAAATGAAGGACCCAGAAGAAGAAAAGACATTAAATTTGGGACAGTAAGTTCTGAGTGTTCACAATTTTTTTTTCTTTTTAAAGATTGTATTCTAGCCCTGGCTGGTAGCACAGTGGATAAGGCGCCGGCCTGCGAACCCAAAGGTCGCAGGTTCGATACCCCAGCCAGGGCACATAACAAGGTTGCAAACCAGGTCTCCAGCCAGGTCTGTGGCTGGAGGCAGGTGAAAAGCAACCATACATTGATGTCTTTCTCCCTCTCTGCCTCTCTCCCCTCCCCTCTTTCTGAAAATAACGAAATAAAATCTTTTTAAAAAAAATAAAAAATAAAGATTGTATTCATAATTTTTAGAGAGAAGGGCAGGGAGAGAGGAAGAAAGGGAGAGAAACATTAGTGTATGGTTGCCTTTCACCTGCCTCCAGCCACAGACCTGGCTGGAGACCTGACTTGCAACCTGGTCATGTGCCCTGGCTGGGAATCGAACCAGCGACCTTTGTGTTCTCAGGCTGGTGCCTTATCCACTGAGCCACCAGCCAGGGCTCTGAGTATTCACAATTTTATGTTCAAGTTTCATGCAGTATTTAAAGTGTTTTCATATACCTGTTTGTCAAGAAAGTTGAAGGCAAAAGTATGTTTATTTACCCTATAGAACCAGGTGCCAGGCCAGAAGCCAAGACGAGACCTTTTATAAAATCTTCCTTTAGTGTATTTTTTCTCTTCAAAGAGTTGGATGTGAATGTATCTGTACAGCACAGGGAACACAGTCACTAATATAATGACTATGTACGGTGCCAGCTGGGTACTGGAAATATCAGGGGGGTCACTTGGTAAAGTGCATGATTATCTAATCACTGTGCTGTACACCTGAGAGCAACACAGAATGATACTGAAAGAAAACTATAGTTGACAGATTAAAAAATAAGTTTTAAAATGTGTTCACAAAATGTCAAACACAAAATTTAAGTTAAACTTATAAAGAACTATCAGGTACATTTAGTAATAAAAGTGGATGTTAAGTTTTGGAAACGGTATGGGAAGTGTTGAGTTAAATGTGATATTTCACCCCTTTCCATCAGCTCTGGAGGCCGCCATTGAGAATCTCAACGAAGCCAAGAACTATTTTGCCAAGGTCGACTGCAAAGAGCGCATCAGGGACGTTGCCTACTTCCAGGCCAGGCTCTACCACGCCCTGGGCAAGACTCAGGAGCGGAACCGCTGCGCGCTGCTTTTTCGGCAGCTGCACCAGGAGCTGCCCTCTCACGGGGTGCCCCTGATCAATCATCTCTAGCGGAACGTGCCTGCCGGGCCCCTGTGCAGCGCGCACGGTTTTGGACTTGTTCACATCCCCTTCCCTCCACGTAAATGGTGTTTTTGATGTCTTTTTGGTCAATACACTTCGTTGGGATTCATCTGTCTGGTTTTGCTGTGCTAGAATATACCTTTTGATAGCAAAGACACCAACTTTTTGTTCCTAAACTGCTATTAGTGTGTTAAAGCTTATATTCTTTGTGAAACAATGGCCAGTATCTCATTGGAAATCATGTACATCTGTTTATACACAGGCTCAGGCAAGACCCCTTTTGGGTGTGGGTAGGTCTCACCAGGGGCCGGGGCCAGTGTTTCTGTCGCTTGACTTTCCTTCTGAGGCTCCCGTGCTCTGTGGGACTGAAGGCTGCGTGTAGCGCCATGTGTGCTCCTGAGTACGTGGTGGTCCCTGACTGGAGGTGAAAAGGAAACGGTGTTTATGGTTTCTAGATCAACGACAAGCATGTTGCACTCACTTGCTGGGTGTTGGCTTTCTTACATCATCTGAATGGGTATATATTTTCTGTAATTATAAACAAGGACTAGTGATGACTTTAGTCGAGGACTTCGTCACGAACGATGATACGTTAAGAATGCAGCCGAAGCTCAGGTGTGTGGGTGCCGTCACCCACAGGCAGTGTGACCTGCAGTTACACAGGAGGTGGGAGGGATTGCTTTGCCTGTCCATTCATGACCATGCCATCCTTACCTGCTCACAGAAAAATCCCCTGCTTCCAGTCCAAAACTGCAACAAGACCCCAACCAAATCTCGCTTCTATCACTGGCTTTTTCTCTGTTAAATTTAAATCTGATGGGAAATAATGCATTTCCAAAGCTCTGAAATGGTGAAAAACAACTCCCACGCATGAGTGTGTGTTTGTTGGCCAAAGGCAGCTGTTCTGGAAACACAAAACTCAAACAATATAGAGTCTGGGGACTCTGCCCGCAAGCCAGGCATGTGCCCTGCCTGGGAATTGAACCATGACCTTCCGCTCTGTGGGTTGATGCCCAACCCCCTGTGCCACATGGGTCAGAGCAAAAATTAAGCATTCTTTAAATATATATGAAAAAAAGACTTTATTAATTTTAGAGAGAAGGGGCGAAAGACTGAGGAAGAGAAACATCAATGTGTGGTCACCCCTGGCATGTCCCCAAGAAGGGGACCTGGCCCACAACCCAGGCATGTGCCCTTTGGTTCGCAGGCTGGTGCTCAGTCCACTGAGCCACACCAGCCAGGGCAAATGAAGCATCCTTAAAGTCTGTGTAGTAAAAGGAAGTCTTCCTCTCCGGAATTTAACTGTATGTTTCTTTTTATTCTAAATTATATTCTTTCATCTGATGTCACTTTTGGTCTATTTAAACTAGGATCCTCCCAACCTAGGAAGTGATTTTAATCACTGCCTCAGTAAGGAGGTTCAGGACACGGGCAAGTTGCTCAGCTGACCCCTGAGGGACCATCATTAAAAACTAGCGATCATTAAACTTGACTGGGACTGGCGACATAATTTGGAGGCCCAGTGCAAAGCAGAAATACAAGGCCCATGTTAATCAGAGCCTTCAAGCAGACGGGGGGGGGGGGGGGGGGGGCGCCCTTCCACACAGAGCCCCATGCAGAGGTACAGGTCAGGTCGCCCACCGGGGAAGCCACCCTGCCCTCCGCACGCTCACCTGACGGGGCTGCATGCAGAGCTAACAGAAAGAGGCCACAGCTCCCTGTCCTCTATGACTAAGACTTGGTGTCTGGGGCGATCTCTTCCAGGGAGGAGCTGGAAAACACTGGCGATCCCCTAACTCAGAATGGCCTGGGTTACAGCTAATGGACATTTCCCTGGTGGGGCATCTGGTCGGGGAGGAAGTCAGGCTGGGCAAGTGAGCAGTACATAAACTGATGCTGAGGTTAAGTGGGGAAAGGGTTTGGTGAGAGGGCGTTGCATCCAGGCCTAAGGAAGTTAAATCACTCTCCCCCAAGCTCATCACGCTGGTAGGTTCAGAACTGGGACTCCAGCTGAGCAGGCACATCATCCTGGGCCAGGCCTGGCCCAGAGTTTTGAAAAGTACTGCACAGATTTCGTAAGTGATCTTTTCAGCGTGAACACATCATTGGTAATATCAATTATCATCTAGCTGGTGCCGAGTACAGGCCGGACATTGTGCCGGGTACCATCTGTAATGCTAAGCCAAAGGCCATTTTGCAATGAGAAACTGGGCCCTGGAGATCTGACCTGCCCCAGCCCCCTCACCTCTAAGAACTGATCAAGAAAAATCAGAACTCCATCCGTCTGACAGGCCCCGCCCCCTCTGCTCTTTCATCCCCTTTGTGTTTGCTCACCTGTTTATCTTGAGCGTCTACTGGTTCAGTGTCTTAGTGTCCTGAGCTTTGAGCGGCTACACTGATTTTGTTCTTTCTCACAGTACACCAAAGACAAATGAAGAACTTCACCCATGCCCCTGCTGACTTCCCCTTTTACACTGTTGTTTATGTGTGGGAACACAAACGTGTTAACCCCACTCCTGCTGAATGCGAGTTTCTCAGGGTCTTTTTCTCTCTTGCTAGAATTTTTCTATTGTCCTGTTGGCTGGAAAAGAATTCCGTGAATATTGGTGTGATTAATCCAATGCCTCTACCCAGAAGTTCAAGGTATGGGAAGTGGAACCTTCCAGCAAATGTGAGCGGAACACAGAACAGCTCAGGGAGAAGACAAAACCTTGGGGGGAGCTTAGGATGCTGTCCTAATGGGTGAGATCATTTTAAAGTCTTTTCAACTCCTCCCCTGTACTGCCCAAGTTTTTTTTTAAATTAATTTTTAGAGAGAGAGACATCAATTTGTTGTTCCACTTATTTATGCATTCATTGGTTGATTCTTACAGGTGCCCTGACCAAGGATTGAACCCACAACCTTGGCATATCGGGGATGATGCTCTAACTAACTGAGCTACCCAGCCAGGGCTACCCAGGTTTTCTTAAAAAGAAGATTCAGATGCTCTGTTGACTTATTTTCTTGGCAGTCTGTGTTGTCAAGACAACAAGATCCGTTTGCCTAGAAATTGGTTTTTATGGTGCTCTTGGGAGGAGAAAACTCAAAAAGCAAAGCTGATTCTTATTTTTCATATCACTTAGGAGAAAATGGTTTGAGTGGGATGACTTCTATCACAAGAAGGGCTGGAGGTCCATGAAAGGCCATTGTGATGTTCTCCGCTTTGTTCTGATTCGCTTTCATCAGAAGGGCATATGCTCATGAGGGTTCTTAGCTCTGGGCCAAGTACAGTAATAGTTAATACCTTCAAGGGCTTATGTACCAGGCACTGAGCTACAACATTCAGACCCCAAAACCAGCCTGTGAGCTCGGTTAATCATCCCCATCTGACAGCTGATGAAACCAAAGTCCCTTGTCCAAGGCCACAGAGCCAATAACTCGCAAAGCTGGGATTTGAACTAGGTGTGCCTGACTCCGTAGTCACTGCTTTCAACCAGAGCTGAAGGTAAACAGCTGTACTTATCCACATATATTCCAGGAATGCAGAGCTCCGTTGGCAAGTCAGAATGAATTTGTGAAAGGAGTACCAAAGACAGGGTGGCCGGGCATCAAATAAATGGTACGTACAGCCCTGCCTGCGGGAGATCAGACAAGAGAGAAATCAAGGGGACCCTGGGTCACAGCATTTCAGGAAATTCTTTCAGAAAGAAGTGGATTTGGGGCTTGAGTTGAGATTTGAATGGGCTTTTCCTTACCTCCTTAATTTAACTGGCTTCTAACTTTACAAGGCTGTCCGTATACCTCCGTTTCTGCCTGTTAGCTGGTGTTCTAATAAAATAAGCACAATTCAATAACATTATATAAATAGAGAACTGTGTAGTTTAACAGATAACAGGAAAAGGAAACCTATTTTGGCTTCGTAAGTAAAGCAGGGGCTGCTAAACTATGGTCCCTGGGCCACATCTGGCATGCCACCTGTTTTTATACGGACTATTAGCACAGAATGGTTTATACATCTTAAGAAAAATCAAAACAGTAACATTCCCTGATCTGAAAATGATGTGCAATTCAACCTTCAGTGTTGTACATAAAGTTGCATTGGATTCCAGCCACGTCTGTGCTTTTACTTTTGTTCATGGCTCCAGAGTTGTTGCCAACAGACACCATACTGTCTGCCAAGCCTAAAATATTTTGTACTATCTGACCCTGTACAGAAAAAGTGTGCTGACCCCGGTCACAAAATCAGCCGAGTTCAGATTGTCTTCTAACAACGCCAGGACATGGAAGGAAGAAAATAGAAAAATACAGATGTATGCATCCACCGTTTAGACCGGACATTTAACATTTTACCATTTGCTTCAAAGCCACTTCTAAAAGACATACAACTTGACACTCATCAACGGACTAGAACACGTTCCATTGATCCGTTGCCCTGATGCTCACGCAGAAGGGTGTTCCCAGGTGTTTCCTGTTCGCAGCAGATGCGTGCCGCTGCGGAACTTCGGGAGCTGTCGTCGTCCACCGGAATGCTCCGGGTGATCTATTCCCCCTGCCGGCTGCCAGGCCAGTAACTCAGGTTCAGGGCGGGCAGGCCTGCAGCCTTTGAGGGCTTCTCTCCCCTCCCCGCGCAGCGTCAACACCCCGCGGGGACACTAAACACGTACTTAAGTCCAGCAAGTGCGGCGCTGAAAGGGGTGGCCTGTTTGGTAAGAATAGGATGTTTTCCACACAAAGCATCTAAGTAGTTTTCCGAAGAAGCCGGACTTCATTGGGTTTCATGTAATTTGGTACATCCAGGTGGATCGGGGGTGCAGAAGGTACGCGGTCTCCCCGCCCATTTATGGGGGCTCGGAGCGGTGATCAGGGGGGAGCGGAAGGAGGTTCCCCCGAATGGGTTTCCGCAGCCTTGGGGAAGTTTCGGGGACGCAGCCGCCGCCCTGTACTTCCCGCCTGCGGTTGGACAACTGAAGCAACCGGTCGCAGGGTGCCGCGGCTGCGGCGGGAGAACCAGCGCAGGTGCGCGCGGCGCGCGGGGGCAAAGTTGCGGCACAGCCTCCCCGCTCGTGCCCAGGCCGGTGTCTCGGCACCTCACGGGTCTGCGGCCTCCTTCCAGCCCCTCCCGGCCCAGCTGCACCCCCAGCAGCCCCGTCGCCTCCTCCCCTTTCTTCTCCTTTCCGCCTCGCCACTACTTTCGCCTCCACGGGCTCCCGCCTCCCCACCCTCCCCGCGCCCAGCCCAGCGGCGGGGACGCGCGGAGCGGCGCGCAGCGGGCGCGGGCGGGGCAGCTCTGCGCCTGGGTTGCAGCGGCCGCGGCCAATCCCCGCGCAGCCCGCGGCGGCGTCGCGCCCAAGCCTGGACCCGGGCGGCACCTCCCGCCCCCGCCCCCCGAGCGCCCGCCCGGGCGAGCGGAGCGGGGCCGAGCCGGGGGCGCAGAGCTTGGGAGGTGGCACCGCGGAGCCCAGGTGAGCGGGCGGCAGCCGGGTCGCGGGAGGGGGATGCAGCCACTGCACCCCGGCGCCCTGCGCCTCTCAAGGCGGGGGAGCCTCTGCCGGGATTGCAGACAAAGCCCTGAGGCTGGTCCTGAGCTCCCTCCGCCAAGGGGACCCCACGTGCGCCGCCCCACGCCCCGCCACGTGGGGGCGAGGTCCCGGGCGCCCCTTCCTCCACATCCTCTGCGCACCGGGGCCGGGGCCGGGGCCTCTCGGCGGGACCGCGCCCGGCGGGCAGGGGCGGCCCGGGAGTTCGGAGCCAAGACACGGGGGGCCGGGTCTGCTTGGATTTTGGAGGCGGCCTAGGCCCACCCCCTCGCGTGTGACAGGTGGGGGCGCGGGAGCGCGCGGGGGAGGGCGGCACCCCACCGCCGCACCCCGCTGGTCTTGGGGGCACACGCAGGCCCTGGGAGGTTGCACTCCGAGCGGCAGCACCCTAAGGCCAGCGGCCGTGGGGCGGGGGACCGTGGCCTCAGCGACCCTTCCCCGCGCCGCCGCCCGCAAGTCTCGCGGCCCGAACCTAGGGCTCGGTCCTCTTGACCTAAATTCACCCCGGGCCGCCGCAGGCTCGCCATGCGGGCGGAGGGGGTACCTTCCCCGCACCCCGCGCCTGGCTCCCGGGCCGGGCAGGCTCCGCGTCGGGTCTTGCTGCCTGGGGGCCATGCACTCCTGGTCCTCGCGCTGCCCCGTTTGGGAAGGAGGGTGTTTTCGCAGCTCGCCGGTGCCCTGGCTGCTCCCACTGGGCGCTGAAGAGGGTGCACCTCAGCGCCCCCCACCACCCCGTTCCTCCCCCCCAAGGCTGGGGCGGGGGATGCCGTCGGGAGGCGCCGGAACCGGGGCTGCCCGCGGGAGACGGGCGCGCGGCCTCGGGGTGGGACTTGCGGGTGCACCGCCCCAGAGGCAACTTTTGTCTCCCTCGGTCCCGCAGTCCCCGCAGCCCCAGGGACGGAACTTCGTGTGCCCGGAGCCCTGCAGGCACCTACCAGCCCTTCTCCTGGCTCTGCCTCCAGCGGACCGGGAAGGGGTGGCTCTTTGTCCCATAGGCGTCCTTGCTCCTGGGGGCAGGCGGGGGCCGCAGGAAGAGGAGGGCTTGGGGGGGGGGTCAGACCCCTCCCATAACACATGCAGTTGGAGATTCAACTGCGTTCGCTGTGCGCCTGCAGCTCCTTGGTGAGCCTGGACCCCCGTTTGGACGGCTGCTCGTAAACCCTTCCCAGGGAGAAAGCAGCAGCCATTTGTAGCGAGAGCATACAATGCATTTTAAAATGAAGGGAACAGCCACCATTTGAGGAGCTCCTAAGTGCTGCGCTGTGTGTGGCATGCATTACCTCATTTAATGCCTAAAAATAGCCTGTGAGGCTGTGACTTTTACCCCCATTCTAGAGATGAGGAGATTGAGGCTTGAAATAATCCTGCAGCCTTGCTAGGAGTTCGCGCCGGGGTTTATGGATGGGCTCAGAGAGGTTGAATAACCCACCCAGGGTCACACAGCCAACCCAGGTGTGTCAGATCCTAGAACCTTTGCACTGCACCACCTGTGCTGGAGCAGGGACCCTTGCAAGGCCACTGCCAGCCTCTGGAGGAGCCCAGATCTGTTTACTAAAGCGGGAGGACATGGATCCAAGCAGAGTGATGCTGGTCCCTTCAGGCTGGTTTACTCCCAGGTTGTTCATGGTCCCACAGCCAAATGGACTCATTACTACGCAGTTGCTCTCTCAGGGGCCGCCCCACCTTCCTGGTGAGTGTCTGGAAAAGTGTGGGGGTGACTTCTGGTTGTCAGAATGATGCTGAGCACTCCTGACTGTGGGTGGCCAGGAGCCGGGGACACCAGGTGTCCCGAAAGCTGGCCACATCTTTGGCAGACGTGGCAAAGGACTGCCCTGAGTGCCAGGAGTGGCCCTGCTGACACAGCAAGAGGGGTAAGTGCTGCGGGTTGAAGGGAGCGGAGGGCAGTGAGGCATCCCGAGAAACACCTGCTGCCTGGGGTCAGTTCCGGAGGCTCCCTGAAGGAGGTGGTATTTGTGCGGAGCCTTGAAGACTGGGCTGAAAGGTGGAGACTGGATGGGAGGAGGAGGGGGAGAGGGAGGGAGACAGGACTGGGTGACCTGGCCGGGAAACTTCCTTCAGTCTTGCTGAGAGCTTGGGTCTGAATCCAAGATGGGCTGGTGGGTGGGGAGGCCCCTCACCCAGGAGGAAGGGGTGAGCCAGGTGGGGTGGGTCAAGCCTGTTTTCAAGACATTTGTACTCATTTTATTTATATATTTATTTTTGGAGAGAGGGGAAGGGAGGGAGAGGGAGAGGGAGAGAAATGCCAGTGTGTGAGAGAAACATCGGTGTTGTGACTGGGGACTGGACCCACGACCCAGGCCCTGACCGGGAATCGAACTGACCACTTGTGGGACCACGCCCAGCAGCTGCGCCCGAGGGGTTGGGGCTGGGCTCAGATTTTCACAGACCACGGTCACCCTTATTCCACCGTGAACCCGTTTAATGGACGGGCGCAGAGAAGCTTCGTGACTGGTTCAGGGTCACTGGGAACTATTACCCGCCAAGCCTCCTTCTTGTGGCCGTGGGTGGCATATGGGTCCCATTTTCTTTCCTGCTTCTGGATGTTTGGGGCAAATGCTATTTGAGATTTTCCTTTGGGTCAGAGGGCCTTCCTTGCTATTTTTCACAGATGTTTTGTTTCCCAGTAGCTTGTCTGTCTGGGCCGTGCTAGGCCTGGTTCCGCTTTGCCTGCATTTCTGCAACAGTTCCTCGTGGGATAGACTTTCCTTCTTTCGGGCCGTGCTGTCACCCTACCGACCTGCTAGTGACACGGGACCTTTTGTGTCTGGCTTGTTCGTGTGGATGGGCGTCATTTTGTTTATCTGTTCACCTGTTGGTGGACGTGTGGTTTTGTTTCCACCAGGAGGGCTTCGCAAGGCCGCTTCATTGCTTCTGCAGACCCCCAGTCAATACATCGCTGCGCATAAGACACTATTTTAAACATCTGTTTAAAATTTTTGGAAACATTTATTAATCTGAAAGAGAGAGAAGTATTGATTTGTTGTTCCATGTATTCATGCATCTGTTGGTTGATTCTTGTGTGTGTCCTGACCAGGGATCAAACCCGCCACCTTGGTGTATCAGAATGATGCTCTAACCAACTGAGCTACTGGCCAGCGGAGGACACTATTGTTATTATTATTATTATTATTATTATTTAGGACATTATTTTGTCACTCCATTCAGGGCAGAGGGTGATAGAAGGAAGATTCTCTGCAATCAGTAGGGGAGCCACTTCCTGGAGGGAGGTTTTCTGGACTACCTTAACTTTACTCCCCAACCTGCCCCCCAGTCCTCAGTCCCTTCTGAGCCCATCACCCCTGGGGTGGGGGTGACAGTGCACACGTATTCCACACGGGTCATTTCTGGGGAGTTTTGATTTCACCAGGTCCATTCTTTTCAGTCACATGATTTGTTCATTGTAGGTCCCCATGCAATCTCACTGGTGTATATTTTGTGATGCTTTTTCCAGGTAAGTCAGCGCATAACATATAGAAAGTTTCACTAGGTAGATGGTGCCCTAACCCTGTGAGCAGGTGTGCTATCACCTCTGTCTCTGCTGATGTCCACTTGAGTAGCCAAGCAGCCCAAGACAAGCTGGCTGGAAGCCCAGAGGAGACCAGCCCCTCACCCCCTCCCGGTGGACAGCTGGGGTCCTTTCGGAGCCTGGGCTGTGAGCCGCGCTGTGGGCTGGGCACGGTCATGCAGAAGATGGACCCTCATGGTGGGCCGTTGGGGCTCCATTTTACAGATGAGAAAACTAAGGCTTAGGTCCCCTTGGGTTTGAAAGGCTTTCAAGTGTCCTGTGTTCCCTGGCCACCTGCTGCTGGTAAGGAGACCCCTTCTCTCAGAGGGTGGACATCACCCCCTCCAGGAGGTTACATGTGGGAATCATTTCTAAATGGTTTTGCTCTCTGACAAAAGAGTTTGAATGAGTATTTTTGCCTTCTTCCCTGATTGGATCCCTTCCTCAACAAAAGGGGGGGCCACATTTAAAAGGGGGCAGGTGCCAGAGACTTGGCAGGAAGGCCCACCCCCGCCCTGGGATCCCGTGCCATGTGATGTTAGTGACCAAAATGGGAAGGAATGATTGTAGCCCATGTTTTCCATTTCAACCGTGTTTGTAGTGTTGCTGCTGATTTTCCCCCTCAATTATGAAGCATTTGAAGCATAGAGAAAAGTCGAAGTTTTGCATCTCTGACTGGCTCATGTTTTTGGAAGGTTGCAGGAGCCTGTGGAAAGAGGGCAGAGCAGGGCACCGGTGGGCACCGGAACCCCTCTTTTGGGGTTGGGGACAAGCTCTGGGAACTGAGGACTGCAAGGCCTTGGTCCCTGTCCCCAAGGTGCTCCCGGGCGGGCAGGTGGTCTGTGAAACTGGTGGACAGTGCTTTGGAAGAGATAAACGATTCTAGTATTTTTCCCTTCTGAAAAGGAGAGAAAGAAAATTCTGAGTGTGTGGGGCCCCCGCCCCATCCTGGAACTATTTTTATGTTGTCTCTTTTTATCCTGTTGGTTGCTGTAAATAGTTCAGAGATGGCAGTGGAAGAAGGAGAAATGCTAATTGTAACTTGTGGGGGGGTGGTCCCTAAGGAAACGGAAGGTGAGGGCACTGGCCAGCCAAGATCTCTGCGGCCGGGGCCCTGGGAGGGCGGACCCGGATTGGGTGTAGCCTCTACGGGAGAAGTTTAAACTGGGAGGCAGAGGTTTGAGTTGGGGGCCAGGGTTGGATCCCCAGAGCTGCTCCCAGCCCCCACTTTGTCCTGGCTGGGCAAGAAGGGAGGGAGCTGGGTTTAGTGTCGCCCCCAAAGGCAGGGCAGAGGGAAGGAGGAGGCCCTTGGGTGGCCCGTGGATGCCTGTGGGGTCTCTGCCCCCTCTGCCTTGAATTTGCTAAGCTGGCGAGGATTCGAGTGAAGTCTTTTTCTTTTCATGACAAATTGCAATTCCAGTTGCTTCTTTGCCTTTTCCTTCCAGTGGGTGAAAGATTGGGAGGAATTCTGTAGAAGAGACAGGAACTAGGGTGGCTCCTCTCCCCCTTTTCCAAATACCCCCCACGCCCGCACCCACTCTTCCTGTCTTCAGGGCCAGCGCACACCTGTCTTGGGATACCTGGCCGCGCGATGGGGGCCCCTGTCCATGGTGCTTCATCGTGGACTGAGCAGTGGCTGCCTAGCAACTGTTAAGACCACCGAGCTCCTTGCTCTGTAAGCGTCCAGGGCCGCAGGGGTCAGGACCCCGGCCTGGCCTAGCCCGGAGTTTCCACAGCGGAGCCCCCCCAAACCCCCACACCTCACTGCGGCCCCTGCGGCCCCTGCTCCGATGCTGAAGGCCCAGAGCCAGTGCAGGCCCTCCTGACACAGGTGAGCCAGGACATGAAATGATGTTGTCCTCATGTTATCCTTTAATTTTGTGAAAAAGTGACACACATGGACAACAGTTGGGAAGTTGGAAAGAGTTAAGTTAGGGATGGCATTCGAGATAAAGCGTTTTTAATATAAATTAAAACCAATTGAGGAGCTTGAACTTGACAGCCGCCCAAGCGCTTTCTTGGCAACAGCTCCCCTTTGGGGAGCATTTGCTGTGGGCAGGGGCCCCAAGGTCACATGGCTGAGGGGAGGTCACAAGGTTCTGTCTCTCTGGGAGCCTTTGAGTTCGCACCTGTGCTCTCCCAAAGCACCGTGTGGTCCTGGACAAGACCCTCAGACTCACTGTGCCTCAGTTTCCCCGCCAGTGGAATAAACATGACATCACGTGACTCACCAGGTTGTCAAGGTAGAGTGCTCAGGGTGGTGCTGGCGCTGGGCCCGCACTGAGGGGGGCGAGCTGTCTCTGTTACCGCACCCATTCCTGCCACGGCTGCGGTCCTCTGGAGAAAGTGCAAGTTGGGCCCTCGCTGGGTGGCCCAGTTGCTTAGAATGTAGTCCCAGTGATGGAAGGGTAGCGGCCCAGTCCCGGTCAGGGCCTGTACAAGAAGCAACCAATGAATGCATCCATAAGTGGAACAAAACAAATGGATGCTTCTCTGTTTTCCTCTCTCTCCCTCTCTTTCTCTAAAATCAGTAAATTAAAAATTGAACAAAAAAGGGCTAGTGGATTGCCTTCACTCCAGCCTGTTCATTGATCCTTCCCCACCCTTGATTTTTGTTCTTTAAGAATAAAAGGAGAGAGGCAGGCAGGCAGGCAGGCAGACTTTAGAATTTCCGGTTTCTGCCTAACGGTCAAGCCGGCTGGCCTCGTTGGAGCCCTAAGGTGAAGGGAGCTGATCAATCATCCGGTGGGAAGCTTAGTGAAGAAGCTTTTCTGTCAATCTGCCCACCCTCCCCTGTCAGGTTGCTTGGTTGCGAGTGACAGAAAAGCAATGGCAAACAGACTGAAGCAAAAATGGAAATTTGTTGATTCAAGCAGTTAAAAACTCCTGGGGTATGTGGACTTCAGGTATGGCTGGATCCAGGTGCCCAGTGTTTCCAATCCCAGTTCTCCATCTGTTGATGTAAAATAAGATTTGGTAGACTGACTTGGGTCACCCAGCTACTCTTAAATCAATCATTTGACCAGAGCAGTTAATGTCCAGTTGACCACACACACTAAGTCATGTGGAAATCCCTGAAGACGGCCCACAGAGTCACCTTTCACACAGCAGAGTGGGTTCCCAGACATAAATCAGGCCGCCATTGTCAGACTACTGGGCATCTAGGCCAGCTGAAGAAAGCTGCCGTCTTTCTGAGGGGCCTTGGGATGGAGGATGCAAACAATGACCTCTAGCCAGTATTTATTGAGTGCCAATAATACTCTAGAAAGTTCTAGGTCCTGGTGTTCAGCGATAAACAAGAAGGGCAAAGTCTTGGACTCTTCCAAGGGAAGTTGAGTCTAACAGGGCCCAGGGCGAGGTAGGGGCATAGGGTGAGGACGGGCATCTGTCCAGAGCTGCAGTGAGTGGTCCCAGGAGTCAGGAAGGGCCCAGGGCTATCAGAGTGTCCAGTTCTTCAACAAACCCTGCCATTCTGATTTTTATCTGAAATTTTCCAGCTCTTGACATTTTGGTATCAAATAGTTTTTTTTTTTTTAATGTTTTTTTAAAATTTATTAATTTTTAGAGAGAAAGGGAGAGGGAGAGAAACATCCCTTTGTTGTTCCACGTGCTTATGCATCATTGGTTGTTTATTGTACGTGTCCGGACCACGGATTGATTGATCCTGCAATCTTGGCGTGTAGGGCCAGTGCTCTAACCACCTGAGCTATTGGGCCAGGACAAAATAGTTTTAAACACAGCGGAGGCCAAGCGAAAAACCTCAGTAGCCAGATGTCACCTGAGAGTCCGTGGGGCTGCAGTCTATGCACTTGAAAGCCAGAACTGTTCTTCCGCCATCTGGCAGGGGAAGGTCTTATCTCTGGGGGCACAGTTGGTTTCAGGGCCTCCAAACAGGCAGTTGGAGGCGTTGGTGTCACTGAGCCTGGTAAGGCACTTGGTTGGGCCAAGGCCCTGGTGTCATGCTCTGCTCTCAGCTGGGACAGCTGGGCTGCCCAGCCCGGCCTCCCCGGTAAGAACTGGAAACACTTCTGAATGGTGCTGTCTTCTCTGTGTTAGTGTGTGTGACAAAGTGCCGCACACCGGGTGGCTTGAACACCAGGAATGGATCGGTTGTCAGCCCTGGAGGTCTGACATCAAGGTGTCGGCAGGGCTGGTTCCTTCCGAGGCCACGAGGGAGATTGTCGCTTGTCCCTGTCCTGGCTCTAGGTGGCTTGCTGGCCACCTTTGGCATGCCTTGGCCGGCAGGTGCGGTGCCCCAACTGCTGCCATGTTCTCATGGCTTCTTCCAGGTTGGGGGTTTCCGTGTCCAAGTTTTTCCTTCTTATAGGGACACCAGTCACTTTGGACCAGGACAGGCTCTAATGTCCTTCTAACTGGATTACCCTTGTAAAGACCCCTCTCCAAGCCAGCCCAGATTGCAGGTCCTTGGGTTAGGACTGGAACGCTTCTTTTTCGGGGGCACCACTCAACCCATAGCAGGCGCTGAGTCGGGACCCCGTGGCTTTGCCCTGGAATGCCCCCACAGAGCTGCTGTGCTCTGTACGCCCATCCCCACCCCGCTCACACTTGGCCCCAAGGGGCCTTCTTTCTGTTCCCTCCACCTCCCACAGGCCCTTCTCAGAGGCCATGTCCTCCCCCGGACCAAGTTCCCGCCCTCAGCACCTGCCACCTTGGAGCTTCTCAGCCTGAATGTAGTTCCCCCACGAGATACCGCCTTCCATCGCCTCCTCCTGTTCAGACCTGACGTGGGTCCCTGCGTTCTCTTTGGCTTCCTGGTGGTTTCCTCCAGTGTGTGCTTACAGAGCCGCTGTGTGGCCCTGGCTGCTGTGGCTCAGTGGGTTGAGCGCAGGCTGGCAACCAAAGGATCAAAGGGTCACTGATTCGATTCCCAGGCAGGGCACGTGCCTGGTTTGTGGGCCAGGTCTCCAGCTGGGGGCACGCAAGGGACAACCACACACTGATGTTTCTCTCCCTCTCTTTCTCCTTCCCTTCCCCTCTCTCTTAAACTAAATAAACCACGTCATTTTTTTTTTTTTTTTAAATAGAAAGCATGTCTGTGATATTTATCCAGCGCATAGTAGGTCCTCAGTAACGACTTGTGGAAAGATCACACTGGTGAGTGACTTTCCTTTAGGGCCTCCCTGGGCCTCAGTTTCCCCACATGAGAGAGGATGTGGCTGGCCATGCTTGTGACCCTCGGGGGGCGAGTGCCCCCAGCCTTGGCAGGGTCCCTGCAGCTATTTTGGGTCCCTTTGCCATCCAGCTGCACCAGGGCACTCATGGTGGCCTCTGCGTTTGGTGAGCAGGCCAAGGTTGGAAACGGCCCAGGAGACAGGAGCATGGTTCCTACAGGCCTGTGCCGCTTGGCCTCTGGCCGCGGAAGAAGCACTTCCCTCCGCCCTGGCCCCAAGCCCAGCGCATCTGCTCCTTGAAGGGCCTGGTCACTCACTCCAAGGGCGCTGGGGGAGGCCTTGGGGTGCCAGCGGGGCTCACGGGTGGGGCAGGAGGCTGGGGGAGAGAGCTCCGGGTACCTTGTGCAACCCACGCCTCTGCAGACAGGTCCCCTTACTCGGGGGCCCTGAACGCCACCGCTCAGCAGCCCTCCCTTGCGGGGCTGTGGTGGTTCCGTGTCCCCCGCAGAGCAGCGGGCCCGCTTGGTGCGTGGTGAGCGCTCAGCTGGGTGTCAGCCACTGCTGTTAGTAATTCGGACCCCTGTCTTCTTGTGCAACTCTCTTCTCTTGGGGAGCGTTGCTAGGTTTCGTCAGAGCCTTGCAGGGCCTGTGACCTTTGTAGGGCCCGTGACCCTGCAGCGGGTCAGAACACGGGCGTGGGTCAGTGGCCGCAGATCTTGCTGTCAGGCGCACTGGCCAGGCCCCTTTGTAGACAGGTGGCTTCCAAGTGGCCACTCGGAACTCCCTTTCCGGAGACCAGGACGTGCCTGTCCTTGAGGCAGTGGGCACCCGTCTCTGTCCCAACCAGAGTACGCTCCTCTCCTCCTCCCTCCGGACCTCAAGAGCCAGGGCCAGGCCAGATGCCAGTGTGCCAAGGAGAGGATTAAAAGCAGCATCTCAGGTGTCCTTGGCCTGGAGTGGAGATCAATAAGCAGTTGTTTTCCTGTTGGTAAGAGAAAACCCTGCATTATCTTTCTCAGGTGCTGCCAGGTTCCCTAACTTTTTAGGAACTCTGCAGTCCTGCCAGGCGGCTCCGGGAGGGAGGATGGGAGGGAGGACCAGCCTGCAGCCACTATCCTGCCCCAGGCAGCCGGGCCCTCGGGGTCTGGGCCCTGGAAGCCGCCCAGGAGCAGGCCTGCTGGCTTGGACGTCAGAGCCTTGGGGGAACATTCTGGAATACAGCCTGGCAGGTCTTGGGCATTTTATAGGTATTTGTGGGAAGAATAGGTTTTTGAGCACTTAACCGTGTACCAGGCAGGATATTGAACACATACAATAGTTCGTTTAGTAATGCTTCTGACTATTGCCCGAGTGCCCATTTTATAGATGAGAACACTGAGACCAAGAGGCGCTAAGTCACTTGTCCATGGTGAGTCCAAGCAGGCGAACTTCAGGGGCCCTGCTTTTCCCCTCCTGGGATGTAAGGACCATTTTACGTATAGAGGGATACGTAAAATGACCGCAGCTGGGGCCACAGAGGACATTGAACTTGGGTTGTGTTCTTTCACGGAGAGGGAATCCCAGACAGGGACACGGTTAACAGCTTCTTTCTCAGACCCAGGAGGGTCTGACAAAGGAACAGGAGGTGAGCCTTTGGTTCCCTCCTCCTCTTCCCCCATAGGCAGCAGGCTGGGCCTTGACATCCTATCAGCGTTATAGCTTCTTTCTTTTAAAAATTTGTTTCTGAACTTTAAGTTATTTTTTCTTGTTAAGGTTTTATTCATTTACTTTTAGAAAGAGGGAGAGAAAAAACATCCATGTGCGAGAGACATGTCCATCGGTTGCATCTTGCAAGACCCCACCTGCGACCCAGGCACGTGCCCGGGTGGGAATCGAACCAGTGACCTTTCGGTTTGCAGGCTGATGCTCAGTCCACTGAGCCACACCAGCCTGGGCAAATTTTTAAAGTAAAGTTAAATACAGTGGGAAGTATGTTCCTCCCACCTAGATCTCCCACTTCTGCAAACTGGTAGTTTTCTCCTGAGGCTAGTGTTACCATTTTCTCGTGTGCCTGTGCAGCATACTAATGTTTTGTTTTTCCCCAGTGAAAACGGGGCGTCTTGGAGCTAATTCGTATTAGAATGTGTAGAGATACCTCCTTTAAAATAAATGCATGGCTTTCTCCTGGGATGTGCGTATCTCATTTTATCTTTTCCAGTCCCTTAAAGATGGTCCTTTCAAACCACGCTATGAAAATAATCTTGTACAGACGTAATTTTTTAAAAGATTATCTTTGTTAATTTTTAGAGAGAGGGCAAAGGAGGGAGGGAGAGAGGGAGAGAAACATCCTGTTGGTTACCTCTTGGACATGCCCCAGCTGGGGACCGAACCCACAACCCAGGCATGTGCCCTGACCAGGAGGCGAACCACTGACCTTTCGGTTTGTGGGAAGACACAGACCAACTCAGCTGTGCTGTCCAGGGCAACTTGTATGTGCGTTACTTTTGACATGTGTGAGGCTGTCTGTAGGATGAATACTCGGGTGTGGAATTGCTAAGTCAATGGTATATATGCATTTGCGATTTTGCTAAATTTTGGTGACTTCCCCTTTGTAAAGATGGTTCAAATTCATCCTCCCTGGTGCCTCACCAAAATAGTATTGTTGCTTTTTTTTGGACCCTGTCTGATAGTTGAAAAAATTTGTTTTCATTGTAGTTGTACTGTTCTTGTCTTAATTTTGGTAAAATGTACACAACACAAAATTCACCATTTTCAGGTATACAGTTCAGTGGCAATAGGTAAGTTCACAGTGTTGTGGACCATCGACTTCTTCCAGAACTTTTTTTATCACCTGCAACAGCAACTCTGTCCCCTTCAAACAATGCCTCCCTGTTCCCCTCTCCACCAGCCTCCGTGACCTCCATTCTGCTTCCGTCTCTGATTTGCCTGCTCTCCGTGTCTAAGTGAGGTCACCCAGTGTTTGTCCTTTAACACCTGGCTTGTTTCACTTAGCATGTGCTTAAGATTCGTCCATGTTGTAGCACATGTCAGGATGTCATTCCTTTGTTTAAAAAAAGATTTATATTTATTACTTATTTTTAAAGAGAGGGGAAAGGAAGGAGAAAGAGAGGGAGAGAAATATGATGTGAGAGAGAAATAGCAATCGGTTGCCTCTCGTACACACCCAACCAGGGCCTCGGCCTGAAACCCAGGCACGTGCCCTGACTGGGAATCGAACCAGCAACCCTTCAGTCTGCAGGCCGGCACCCAGGCCCCACCAGCCAGGGCAGAACTTCATTCTTTTTTATGGCTGAATAATCCAGGGTGTGGATAGACCACTTTCTGTTGATCCATCATCAGTTGATGGGCATGTGGGTTGTTAACACCTCTTGGCTGCTGTGCACATGTGTGTACATGTAGCGGAGCCCCTGCGTTCACTTCTTTTTAGTCCATACACAGGGGAAGACATGCTGGGCCATGTGGTGATTCCACGTTCAGTGTTCGGACAACCCATCAAACCATTTCGTGGTGGTTTGAATCCGCTGCTCCGGCTGTAACTGTGGCCCAGCCTCGTGGCTCACAGCTGGGCTCTGTTGTTCCTGTGCCCTGAGCCCTGTTCATAAACCGTGCCTGTGTCCAGGCTGGGACACGGTTATTTTCTCCAGGCCTTTCCGTTGGCTGTTCCTCACTCCGCCGGAGCAGGGGCCCACCTGCCCCTCCCCCAGTTCCTCCAGGGAGCTGGCTTTCTGCTCCCATCTGCACCTTCCTCTGTAGCCCCTTACTGCCACCCAGTGTAACCAAGGGATCATTTATTCCTAAAATCACTCCTCTGTGATGGGTGATCAACATGAGACTCCGCCATCTGTCCATGTCTGCAGGGTGTCCTCCCTGAATTCCAGCCGCACCTGGGACGTGGGGCGAGCAGAACAACTTGCCAGACACGTGAACCAAAGGTTAGTATTCTGTCCCAGAGGTGGGAGGAATTAACCATCGAAGGGAGTGTGTCAATCTGCTTAAACATCAACCATTTACACGTGTTGATGCCCAGTTCAGTGGCATTTAGAACATTTGCAAACTACCTAGTTCTAGAACATTCTCATCCCCAAGAGGAAACCCTGGCCCTGTTAGCAGTCACCCCCAAGTCGCCAGCACCTCTCCAGTCCTGGGCAACCACCACGCTATTCTCTGCCTCCGTGGATTTGCCTATTCCAGGGATTTTATATAAATAGAATCATCCAGATGTGACCTTTGGCTCTGGCTTCCTGCACGTGGCGTGACGGTTTTGAAGTTCGCCTGGATGGGCAGCACAGGTCAGGCCTCCTTCCCCTGGGGGCCTGAGCTGCGTTCTGTTGTGGGGACATGGGGCTGTTTCCCGCCTCGCTGTCCGGGGTGCGCCTAGGCTTGCTCGGTCACGTGGGTATTCTCTTTCCATTGTTAGAGGAAGCACCACGCTGGTGGGTAGCAACATTTTTGACCTCGTGTTTGCCTGAGATCAGCTAGGCACCAGCGGCACGAGGAAAACGCCTGGTAACAGAGACATCAAGCCTGGCGCCCATGGTCTGGGCACCTGTCCTTGGTCTCCCGTGCCCCCCATTGCCCCACTTCTCAGTTGAGGATTGTTGGCTGGGAGACCCAACGACTGTGCATGTGGGTTTTGCCTGAGGAGACC
Source organism: Noctilio leporinus (assembly GCA_004026585.1). Classification (NCBI taxonomy): domain Eukaryota; kingdom Metazoa; phylum Chordata; class Mammalia; order Chiroptera; family Noctilionidae; genus Noctilio; species Noctilio leporinus. The sequence goes on from PVIW01000105.1 coordinate 527,196, forward strand.
TTGGGCAGATCCCTGTCCTTCCCTCAAGCCTCAGTTTCCCCATCTGCACTATGGGGCTGTAATAGCAAACCAACTCCCTAGGGCACTTGGGGGGATTATGCGGATGTTTTGTAAACTGCAAAGTGTCGTCTGAATTGTTGCCACGAAGTGATGTGGCCCAGAGGCCACCACGTGGGAGTGTCCTTTGGGCCTGCCCAGCATTCAGAAATGTTTGAAATAATGGTTAACTACAAAAAAAAAAAAAAAAAAAAAATTGAGGTCTCACCTAACGTTCTGGGTTTAGAGCTTCTTTTGAAAAAGGAAGGGGCGGGGGGAGGTCCGGGCAGTACTCGTCCAGGACCCTGCGGAGCAGCCATTGGCTTGAGCAGGAAATAACTCCTGCTCTGTCCAGGGATTTTTTCCTCAAACGTGGTTCCTTCTGGAATTTTGATTTCTCGTTACAGGTGTCCATTTCCGTATAGACTCAGAGGTCAGATTTAGCCAGATTTTTTTTTTTTTTAGGGTGGATGGCAACGCAGGCAGCCCCGGCCGGCAGCAGGTGTGGCCGCTGACCCTTCCTCTCTCTCTGCAGGCGGCGGCGCCTGGTGTGTCCGAGTCACATGAGGGCCCAGCACGCACCATGTCATCATGCATCTCTAACCAGCCCAGCAGCGACCGGGCCGCCCTGCAAGATGAGCTGGGGGGCGTGGGCAGCGGCGGCAGCCAAGGTCAAAAGCCCTGCGAGGCGCTGCGGGGCCTCTCGTCCCTGAGCATCCGCTTGGGCATGGAGTCCTTCATCATGGTCTCCGAGCCTGAGCCCAGCTGTGCCGTGGACCAGGGGCCCGAGGGCCAAGAAGTCCCCCTGGACACCAGCGCCCCGGTCCGGTCCCACCTGTCCAGCTGCAAGCTGTTCCTACAGGGGCCGTCCCAGCTGGACGTGGGTGGCCACTGCCCCCACCCAGCCCAGCCCTCCTCGCCCGTGGGCTCCCCGCAGTCCTCGCCGCGGCTGCCCCGGCGGCCCACGGTGGAGTCCCACCACGTCTCCATCACTGGCATGCAGGTGCGTGGTGGCGGCGGCTGGGCCCGGGTCCACGTTTGATAGGCTCCCCCAGGACATTCCAGGTGCAGCCAGCTGGTTGGGGAGGTGACCCCAGGAGACCCAGTGGGGAGGGGGAGAGGGAAGGGAAGTCAACAAAGGGTGTGGTTATGGAGCCGTTCCCGGTGCGGTTCCATCTGCCTGGGGAGCAGGGGAGCTGGAGAGTCTAGTCTGAGTCGCCCCACGCGTGGGTGGGGAGCCGGGCCTTTCACACCAGCTCCCGCCCTCTGTCGCTGGTGGGTGGGTAGCCTGCCCGGGTATGGGCAGAACAGCTGTGGGCCCAGGAGAGCCCCTAGCAAAGAGATGCACATGCTGGTGGTTGGGGATGGTGCTGGGAGCTCTGAATGGGGGTGCAGGTCACGGGGAGGCCTCACAGCCATGCGGCATGGCCCCCTTCCCTGGGGGTTTGCCTGCCCCAGGCGCCGCCCAACGCTGCGTGTGTACGGTTCTCGCTGGATCCTCAGGGTGGACTTCTGGGACGTGTGTCAGAACTGAGCTGCCCCCAGGTTCACAGGGCACTGCGTGACCAGCCCCCCTCCTTTCTCCTGCCTCATCTGATTCACAGACCTCTGTCCACACTCACTTCCTTCCCTTCCTCAGAGCCTTTCCTTTGTCGGGGCCCCTCTCCTTGGCCCCTCACCCATCTGTGCAAACTTGCCTGCTTCTGATGTCTGACTCCCAATCAAGTGTCACCTCCTGTGCAAGGCCTCTCGGACTCCTGCTAAGTGGCCACCAGCCTGGGGCCCTCTCCGTTCTCCTGCCCTGGTGACGTGCCTTCGCATCCCTTGTCACCATCTGATGACGTGGGTTCAGTTGCTTAGTGCCCATCTCTCCACAGCTAGAATGTCAGCTCTGCAGGTGCGGTCTGGGTCACCCTGTGTCCCCTGCACCCTGCGCAATGCCTGGCACATAGTAGGAGCTGGAAAATACTTGTTGAAGGAAGTTGCCAAACTTTTTCAAAGAGGCCGTGCCATTTTCAGTTCCCGCCAGCAGTGTGTGAAGGTTCTGTGCCCTACATTATTTGGTCAGTCTTCTTGATTTGCACTGATCTAGGGGGAGTGGTTTTGATTCCTATTTCTTCGTGGTTGATGACGTTGAGTGTCCTTTCATGCGCTTCTTGAGCATTTGTATCTTCCTTGGAGAAATGCCTTTCCGAATCCTTGCCTTTTGTGTTTTGTACTTTTTGTGTATTATCTAAGAAACCTCCGTCCCAAGGTCACTTCTTGTATCACTTTGCATTTTTACAGGACCGCCTGGCCATGGAGCACTTGTTTAATTGAAAGTGAAACTTTCACAAGTAGAAACAAGCATTTAAAAATGGGTCTCAAGAGAGTACATACTGTCTGATTACTTTTTTGCAACTGAACTAAAGTTGCTGTTAGCGGTCAGGACACTGCTCCCCTGAAGAGGGACCACTAACTGGGGGGCGCTCTTGGGGAATGGGGAACACCTTCTTTTTTGGTTTGGGTCCTGGTAACAAGTGCCTGTTGCATTTTATCTAGCTGCAAACTTCACCATTCTTCTTTCGTGTGCTTCTCACTATGCAGGACTGTGTACAGCTGAACCAGTACACACTGAAGGATGAAATTGGAAAGGTAAGGAGCCAGGACACCTCAGGTCCGGGGGAGCCCGAGAGCTGGGAATGGGAGAATAGCCCTTGGCAGTGGAGGCGCGGGGCAGGGTTTTATGATTAATGGCCCACATGTTTTGTTTTCATATCATAATCTTAATGTATTTCTGCAAAAGCACAGAAAGTGTTCAGGGAAATTCCCACAGGACGATGGTGATGGTTACATCATACCTGATTAGCGTTGGTTATTTCTCCCCTAAGGTGCTCTCACCTGTTCTTGCTTTTGTTTCAGCCAATGAGCAGTATCATGACAGGTGTCAAAAACTCATGTGCCAGGTCCTGGCTGGGTAGCTCCTTCGGTTAGGACATCATCCCAATACACCACGGTTGTGGGATCGATCCCTAGTCAGGGCCAGTGAGTGAATGAATCAGTAAGAGAGGCAACAAAATTGATGTCTCTTTCTCCCTCCCTCCCTTCTATTCCCTCCCCTTTCCTCTCCCTCTAAAATCAATACATAAAAGTAAAATTGGTCACATGCCAGTAGAGAGCAAATGCAAAGCATTTGCAGCAGGGAGTGGCAAGACTGCGGCCAGCGGTCACCAGGGAAACTTGGGCTCCAAGTCTGAAGGCCACTCAGGAGGAGAGCAGAGCCTCGAACCTGGCAAACACACGCACGGACATGCCTATGGCTCCACGTGGTCAGCTCCTCTGACTTTGTGAGGCTGGGAACCTGGATGTTCCCATCCAGTCTTTCTGGTTTGAAGGTTGGCAACTAATGCAACCTTTCTGAAAACAGTAGCTCCCCCAAAACACAGTCGCAGGGAAGGTTCGTTCAATGGGCTGCCAGTTTGTAACCTGGGTCAGGGGCCTCCTTTTGCGGATCCTAACACTGATCGTGTGTCACGGCCCCTCTCTGCACCCAGGGCTCCTATGGTGTGGTCAAGCTGGCCTACAACGAAAATGACAATACCTACTACGTGAGTATCCCCACCCCCTGCTGGCCCCCACCTGAGTCCGAAGGGAAAACCCTGCTTCCCCGCACTCAGCTTCCTGGAAGGTTTCTTAGCGGTTGTCTCATTTTACTGTCGGGCCGTGTTCACTTTGTGCAGTGGGAAGGACACGCTGTTCCCATTTTACAGATGGGGATGTAGGGAGGTGACGTGATGGCCCGGGAAGAATGAGGGAATGAGGGAATCCAGCGGAGTGAGCCTCGTGTGCTCACTCTGGGCTGCCATTTCTACGCCCTCTGTAGCCCCGAGAACCAGGGGGTGTGAGCCCAGTGGCCCTTGAAGCTGAAGCCATGGAATCAGTCCACTGTGGGTTCAAATCCTGCCCCTGCCACGGCCACCCGCCTAGCCTTAGGCAAGTGACAGACTGTTGAGTTTGCCCATGGGCGATGCAGCCAGCTAACCCTCCCCCCATCACTCCAGCTCACCGTGTTCAGGGACAGTGAGTCCCAAGCCTTGTGCTCTCCCAGCTGGGAAAGCTGCCCTGGAGCTTAGAAGCCCCTTGCAGCTGGGGGGACCCTGGGAGTCCAACCTCCATGTACCCTGCTGCAGCCTGATGCCGACTGGTGACCAGGCACTCACTGTATTGTCCCCAGACAATCAGAGGACCAAGAGCTTGGGCAGGCCTAGGCCAGAGGTCACACCACCTCCTCCTTCTCTGTGCTTTAATAGGGGTGTGGGGCCTTTTCTCCCACAGGCAATGAAGGTGCTGTCCAAAAAGAAGCTGATCCGACAGGCAGGCTTCCCACGTGAGTCTGGTGGGCTAGGTGGGCCTTGCTCTACGGGGCAGGGGCTGGGGCAAGACAGGGAAGATTCCCTGAACAGTGTCCCCTGCAGAGAGGACCTTGAGTAGATGCCCCAGAGGCAGCACTGGGCCTCCTCATGGACATTTTTGAAGTTCATTTTCATTAAAAAATATGTATTAATGTAATGTAGGTCTCAAGTGAAAAAAAATCCATGGGAGGAAAATGGTGTGCACCCAAGAGAAATGAAAACACATGTTCACAACAGCTTGTACATGAGTGCTCTTTTTATTATATAAACAGAGGCACTGTTTATATAATAGCCCCAAAGTGGAAACAGCCCAAATGTCTGTGAGCAGATGAATGGATAAACAAAAGGTGGGCCACCCAAATGGAATACTACTCAGCCACGAAAAAGGATGGCACGCCAATGCGTGCTGTAACATAAATGAGCCCTGAAATCATGCTGTGTAAGAGAAGCCAGTCATAGAAGGTTACTTATCATATGATTCTACTTACATGAAAAGTCCAGAATAGAAAAATCTGTAGAGAGGGCCGATTGGAGGTTGGGGTTGGGGATTAGGAGAGTTGGGGAGACTGATAATAGATAGGTGCCTTGGGGGTGGCCAGGAAAATGTTCAGGATTAGATGGTGGGGATGGTCGCCTCACCTCTTGAATGTACTGAAAACCATTGAACTATAGATTTCAAGATGGTGCAAGTTAAAAAATTCAAACATCACAAGGTACTTGAACTATGCCTCCCAAACGAGCAAAGAACAGGATGGCTCATCATGGAAAATGACAGGCACTTGCTGCCCTGCCCCCGCTTCCAGGCAGCCCCCATAGGGGCCGGTAGCTACGGTGCATGGTAGACGGCAGACCTGCAGGCGCAGCAGAGGCCGGTCCCACCTGTGCCCCGCGCCGGCCGCGCCGGGCAGGTGTCAGCCTGGGCCTAAAAGAGATCACAGATACGAAGAAACAGGAGCTGCCTCCTGTCCCCAGGACCCTGGGTCACCCGGCTTGTCTGAACTCTGAGCCAGATAATACCTGGTGCCGTTATCTCTTGATGCATCAATTTTTGACATCTACCCCTGACTTCTTCTGAAGGTAGAGGAGGATCTCCCGTGCTGAGCCTACTTCTCACCCCGCTTTCCCAGCCAGGCAAGGGCTGTTCAGTTCCGCTGTTACTGCATTTGTCCCTTCCCGCCTTGTCCCGGCAGGTGTAGTGATGCCTCCCGGCCGTGTAGGGCTGGTAGGGCACCCCCTCCCCTTTCCCTTTGAACCCCTCCTCACAGCCCACTGCGGGCACCTGCACCTCGCTCTTTCCTCTCCAGGGCTGGTCACACCTACGTTCTGGGTTGTGGATCACACTTATATCCTTGCTTGTGGTGCACAACCTAGGGAGTTTTAACCTGGGCTCTTTCTGTCCTCGTGGTCACTGCAGGGCCACGCAGTGACCTGATTGCCGTTTGTTAGGTGCTTGGCTGGAAGAAGGGAGGAGTCGGGTGGCCCAGCACAAAGCCTTTATGGAGGGATGGAGGCTGGGTCCCAGCGACTGCAGCCCCAAGGGAAGCGGTAGGGGCTTTCTAAGGGTGTGGAGCAGCCCCGCTGTGGGATGGGTCACGCTGCTGGTGGGCTGCAGGGTCCAGGGTATAGGTGTTTGCAAAAGAATAATGTCCCCAGATTAGGGACGGCTGTCAGGAGATTTAGGGTCCTTGTTTCTAGGAAATGCTGAAGGGGAGATGGGGGTGTGACTGACTCTCAGCAGGACCCCGGCTGCTGTGCCTTAGTCACCTCTGTTAACGGGGAACCTTGTGGTTGGTGACGGCTGGTGACGCAGACCCTCTTTGTTCCGGCGCAGGCGATGCTCAGGCCCTGGTGACTGCAGGCCACAGCTGGGCTCCCGAGAGCGCAGTGACCACTGGCCACAGGCTGGTTTGCAAGGCCTGGCGCAGGGGCAGGTCAGGGGACAGGCAACAGGGCTCTCTGGCCCTCACACCTTTCTTTTTGACGTAGTTTTTCTTTTTTCTTTTTAATGTATTTAATCTGAAAACGAGTCCGTGAAAGTAGAAACGTACAACTCAGGCCGACACACGAACAGAACAGCTTTTGTCTGGCCCTGAGTTGAGAAGCGGCACGTGTTTGAGGGCCTCCCTCCGGGGGTCAGTCCCGCTGGATGCTGCCCCCAGCCCTGGTCTCTCTGATCGGTGAACATTTTTGTCATGGTCTTACCACTCCTCCATCGTTTCCAGTTTCTGACATCATTTTCTATCTCTGCTGCTTCAAGAGTGACAGATAAGCCCCAGGGAAGAGAAGAGATTAAGTTACAGTGGCAGGTTGAGCTTGCCCAGCCAGTCTCCTCTGGACCTCGGGAACTTAATCCTCACAGTGGCCTGGGGCGTGGGATGGGAAGGAGGGGATCGTGCATCCAGCCTCACTCATTCCCCGCAGGGGAGATGGCTGCGGGGCCTGTGCGGAGCCCCAGGGGCAGCCAGGTACCCCTCTGCAGGGACAGTCTTTGCCAGGACCCTGAGGCGGTTTGTGTCTCCTTCAGGTCGCCCCCCACCCCGAGGCACCCGGCCGGCCCCAGGGGGCTGCGTCCAGCCCAGGAGCCCCATGGAGCAGGTGTACCAGGAAATCGCCATCCTGAAGAAGCTGGACCACCCCAATGTGGTGAAGCTGGTGGAGGTGAGGGGCGGCGGGCACACAGGGCGCCTGGCTTTGTTCTTACCTGGATGCACGCCAGCCGTACCCAGTAGCTATGGCAGGGCTGAGGAGCAGTGACAATCCAGGCTCCTTCCCCTCAGTGTTTCACATGACCTGACCCCTCCCCAGACTCACTCCCCGGTTTCACAGGTGCAGAATGAGAGGCTCAGGTGGATCCTGGGGCTTGCTGGTCCCTCACCCCAGTCCCTCGGAGCTGGTTGTCCTGCTGCTGCTTGCTTTGCGGCACGGAGGCCGCCGTGGCCATGTAACCTGCCTGCGTCCCGACAGGGCTCTGTTTCAACAGCAGATGGAGGCCGCTTTGGTCTTGCGCTAGACTAGACCAGCGCTTCTCACGCTTTGGTTCCGGGCCGCGTGTCCGCGCCGACAAATGATGGGAGACCCTAAAAGCTTGAGCTCGTGTGGGTTGTATTTACTCATACTTACCACGTCAGGTTTTAAAGCGGAGAAATCTGAAAGTGATTTATTCGCTCACTTAAAACAATAATCGTACTTCACGTGAAGGATGGTAATACAGCTTTATGAAAAAAACAGTAGTTTCCGAGCAAAAATGTAGGGAGCAGAGAGGCGTAGTTGTGCGTTTTTGCAAGTTTCTGTTGCTGCGAATACCTGGCCTCATAGAAGACAGCGGAGTTCCCACATGTGTTCCCGCCTGCCGCCCGGCGTGTGGCTGCTGGGAAAGCCCGCGGCACGTGGAGAATGAGAACAGAAAAGGCAAAGACTGTCTTTGCTTTGGAGTGAAGATGGTTTTGACCTCATTGGCCCCCTGAAAGCATCCCGGGGATTCCCAGAAGCCCCGGACCACGTTTAGGGCACCTCTGGTCTAGATGGCAAGGACTTGTGAGCAGTGTGTGGTGACCGCCTGTGCCCAGTCCCGGGGGCGTGCGGAGTAGGAGCACCCCGCTCAGCCTGAGCGGGCTGGGGGACCCTTCCCGGGGAAGTGATGTGTGAGGTGTCCCCTTGTGCCTGGGTGGAGAAGATGGGGGAGGGTATCACGTGCGGAGGGAAGGAATGGCATGTGCAAAGGGCCCGAGGCCTCTATTTGAAGGGGTGAGTCCTGACCTTTGGAAGGTGTGGAGGTCAGCAGCCACACAGCCTGGCGCTGCTGGGGACAGGACTCTAGATGGGCCAGGTCCTCTGCCTCTGTCTGGAGGTCATGCCTTTCTCAGGGCTCTTGTCCTCTGGAGCTTGGGTAGCTGGGGAAGATGAGTGTGATGTGCGAAGAGGCAGGGGGACCAGTCTAGCCAGGGAGCCTGCCTTTGTCTCTTCTGACCGAAGAAAGATGGTGGCCGCAGGATTCTTGATTAGGCAGCTTAGAGGAAGTGCCAGGGCACGAGTTAGCAAGTGGCTCCGGGTTCTGGTGGGGTCTCCTTTCTTCCCACTGCCCTGTGAAAGGTAGGCTGCTAGGCAGCCTGTCTGTTATTCATCAGATGTGTCCTGAGCACCTACTATGTGCGTGGCCCTGTACAGGACAGCACAGGGGCAACCATGGTGTCCCCACAGCCTGGCACCTGCCCTTTGGAGAGGAAAACCAGGTAGAAGTAGTGAGAAGAAGTGGAGACCGTGAGAGGAGGCAAGGGAGGAAGTGTTGTGGCATGGGCGGAAGGGGACAGGGTTTGTTTGAACCTGCACCTTGCAGACCTGTCTGGTTGTTTCCTAGGAGGCAGGTGGGATTCTTAACTCAGGCTGAGACACGTCTCAGGGAGGAATTTTCCCCTCTTTCGTCACCTCCTTTCTGGGTGTTTCAGACCCTAGACAGCTGGGCTAAACGGTGCTCACTTTCCAGATGGTGGCCTGGATCACACACTGGGTTTGTCCCGTGCCCGTCCTCTTAACTGGGAAAGACCATGGATGCGCAGCCCTGCTGGTGGCAAATGTGGTTCTGCGGATGCTGCTTCCTCTCTGCTCATTTCTTTCCTCTCTCTCCCTCTCCCGGCTTCTGGCTCTGACCGGTTCCATGTGGCTGTGCCAACAGGTCCTGGATGACCCCAACGAGGACCATCTGTACATGGGTAAGACTTGAGCCCTCGCCTTCTGCCACCTTCGCTCAGGCAGCTGTGCCTGCCGTCTCTCACCAAGGACCCGTCCTCCTTTCCCGGTGCCCTGGGCCCCGCGGTGAGCCCCAGGGCTGCACCCTGACTTGAAGCAGGGGCGGAAGGGACTTCTTCCTGGGACTCCCTTTACCTGGATGTCCTGTTCATTTGCAAATGGTTACGGAGCACTTGCTACCTGCTGGGCAGTGTTCTGGGCACTAAGGCTGCTGGTGATGGGTAAGGAAAATGAGGTCCTGCTCTTACAAAACTGCCATTCCAGTTGGGGAAGACGGTCAGCAGCTAAATAAACCAGATAATCTGAATTATTCAGGTGGGTGCTCCGAAGGAGGTTAATAAGGTAACGTGAGAGACGGATGGAGTCGGCCACTTCAGATAGGAGGTGACCGTGGAGCACCCGAATGTCAAGGACAGCGCTGTGGTCCATGTGGGGAAGAGCCTTCAGGGAGGCGGGAGCTGCAGCCACAAAGGTCCTGAGGCTGGTGGGAGCTTAGTGCGTTTGAGGATCGCGTGGCTGGGAGAGAATGGATGGGGCACGGAGGGTCGGGGCACAGCACACAGAAATGGAAGGACTTGGCTTATCCTCAGAGGCTGGTTTTTAAGAAGTGAGGACGTGGGCAGCCCTCAGCGTAAGCGCTGAGGAGGGAAAGAAGGGAAGGACTGGTTTTAAAAAGTGGACAGCAGGCTGTCGGGCCCAGGAATGAAAGATTGATGGGTCGCGTGTCCTGGGACTGCCGGCCTTGGGTGGGCATTCATGGGAGGGGGCACAGACTGCAGCCTGGTGGGTGTCAGAGGTGAGAGGAGTGGGCAGGGCCACGCCTCGCCTGGAAGCCAGAATCTGGGTGGCCCTGGGCTGCCCAAGGAGTGATTGATTGTCAGGTGACAAACCTGGTTTGAAACCAGAGCCCAGAGTGTTGCCACCAGTGCTGTAAGAGTATCAAGGGTGCAGTCCGCGTGCAAACTGGAGAACTTTGGAAACCTTCCTCTGCAAAGAATTCAGGAGCTATAAAGTAAATCATATCAGATGTGTTAACTTCAAAAAAATTGTGAAAGAAAGAACCTGGCTGGTGTGGCTCCGTTGGTTGGAGCACCGCCCTGTCCCCAAAAGGTCGCAGGTTCGATTCCTGGCCAGGGCACGTGTCTAGGTTGAGGGTTTGATCCCCGGTTTGGATGTATACGGAAGGCAACCAATTGATGCTTCTCTTGCATCAGTGTTCTTCTCTCTCTCCCTTCCTCCCTCTCTAAAAAGTAATGAAAAAATGTCCTGGGGTGAGGATAAAAAAATTATTTTTAAAAATCTACGAACAGAAACCTAAAAACGTGAACATTACAGAATAATTGCAATGTTTCTCAAAATGTGGCACCCTCCCCACTTTAAATGTGTGAGATGATTTTAGGTGGCACACGGGTGAACATGAAACATTCTTTTACGTTCAGTTTATTACTGTGCAGGAGAAACGCTGGTCAGCACGCTGAACTCATGATTTCTTGCATACTGTTACTCAGCATAGGACAAAAACCTGTAAATCTGAGTTGATTCAAAGGGGACGAAACAATGAAACAATGAATGGTTTACGAGGTACGGAGATAAGGCTGGATTCTGCACGTGATAGGCAAATAAGTGAAATTGGAGGGAGTTCAGCAGAAATCACCAAATACAAAAGAGACTTTCTGGCCCAGAGTCGCATCCCCAGCCCGGTTTGCTCGCTGGGGGCCGCAGACCTGACTCGGTGTGGCCTTTGCGCTGTTTTGCCTGTTCACCCAACAAGCGTTACTGTTGGTCAGGCCCTGGTCCAGGTTCTTCAGGAACAAAGCCCCAGACTCCTTGCCCTCAGGGTTCTCGTTGCTCCAGTGAGGACAGTCAGACATGCTCAGTCCCTCATCACGGTGCAAAGGCCACTCAAGTGCTGGCTCCATGGAGAGCAGCAGACCTGCTCGTGGTCGGGAGCCAGGAGTCCAGATTGGGGGGCTGGGAAGCAGGGTGGCTTCTTGAGGGGCCTCCCCGAGGGCGTGTGTGCAGGACAGGGGACCAGATGGCGGAGGACTCGGCACGCCCTAGTTAAACCTCGAATTTTACTCTGAGCAAGAAGGGCGCCGTGGGAGGGTGTGAGCAGAGAAGTCCAAAGTGCAGAAAAGGAACAGACACCCTCCAGTGAGGTGTTTTGTGCGAACCAGGCAGTTTCATGGACAGTGTTTCACTTCTTGAGGTGCTGGTGTGACAAGGAGCCATGCCGCCCTTTGGGATTGGATTCTGGTGGCTTGGGGACTCTTCCTCAGGCCGGGAGCAGGTGTTGACGAGGGGCCTGTGGCTGCAGGCCGGACCCTCCGTGAGGGGAGGACACGGTTGGTACTTCCAGAGGGGAAAAACTTCCCACCCGCCGCTCAGCCCCCAGTGGTTGAACTGAAGGGCTGAAAATAGACCTGTTTCCGCAGCCACCTGCCCCAGGCCAGCAGATTTATGGTGCTCGGCGGGCGGAGAAGGTGCAGAAATTCACGCAGCATCTTGAAAGCTGAGACTTGCATAACCAAGCTTCTGCTCGAGGCTCATGATGAACTTGAAGACAGGGAGGGGCTCCAAGGGCGTCCAGCGCCTACTCTTGCCTCTTGGTGTTTTTAGGGGCGATTGGGAGGAAGGGATGATGGGGAGGAAGATGAGTTTCCATCTCCCCATGTAACCGTTTACCCCTTCTCTCCCCTGCAGTGTTTGAACTGGTCAACCAAGGGTGAGTGTCCCCCCGCCCCCCGGCGGGTGCGATGCCCAGGGAAGTTGAGGAGGTGGTGCTGGGCTCTGTGGTGGGAGAAGGCTCCGTCTCTCCTGCTTCTCATGCCTGTGCTGACCTTTCAGGCCTGTCATGGAAGTGCCCACCCTCAAGCCACTCTCCGAAGACCAGGCCCGCTTCTACTTCCAGGATCTGATCAAAGGCATCGAGTACTGTAAGCGCGGCCCGTGGGTGGTTAGCATTCCCGAGTAGTGGGTGGAAACAGGGCAGTTTTTATCTTCCTCCAAGAGCTCAGAATTGTCTGAGATGCGGGGTCTCGGGCAGCTGCAGAGAGCCCAGCTGTGGCTGAGCTCTTGGTCACAGAATCCCTTATTCTTGCCACATAGGAAATGTGAGTGAAATGGTGAGAGTGACCATTCATCTCACTTTCTGCAGGTACCAGGCACCCCTAGAGGCGCCACTTCCGTTGTCCCTTATTCACAGATAACCCTGGGATGGGGATCTTGTTTATCTCCTGGAACCTTAGTTTCCTCATCTGTAAAATGGGAACAAAGGGTCCCACTTTTTTTTTTTTTTTTAACAGGGCTGACTGAGATCAGCCAGTTCAGTCAGTGGTTCTGATTGGCCGGTATTTTTTCTGCTTCTGGTTGTTAACCATTTGGACTCTTACCCCTGCCTGTCACATTAGGATTGTTGCAAGATTTAAACGGGGTGACTGGGAAGTGGTTAACACAGGGCTGGGCCCCAGACTGGGCACTCAACACCTCTCCATCATCATTATCATCATCACCACCACCAAAGAAATGCAGCTGGGTCCTCCAGACCGTAGGGTTCTCCTCCCCCATGGGCTGACCTCCAGGCAGGAACAGTGAGCCAAGCCTCAGTCCTGCCCCGTGGGTCACACTCCAACTCGACCTGCTCTGGTCGTTGTTGGTTTGGGGAGTGGGAAGGCTTCTAGCGGGGAGCCAGGCTCCACAGAAACGCTCCCTGCTCCGCCACTGGGGACTTAGGCTGTCATAGGCAGCTCCTGATTCCTCCTGGCAGTGGGCGATTCTCTCCTTAATTCTGAGGAAGGGTAATGTCCTTAGTCTGAAAGATAAGGATCTGCCTAATCTTTCAGAGCTGTGGGTGTCCCGCAGGTCTTGGCAGGGGAGGGTCGGAGGGGGGAGCACAGAGGGGCCACGCCTGTGTCGCTGGGTGGTGTGGACCACGTGTGGACCTCGTGGAACGCCTCACGTGGTCTCCCTGCCCCCTCTCCCCGGTGCGGCGCGCACCGGCCTCCAGTGCACTACCAGAAGATCATCCACCGGGACATCAAGCCTTCCAACCTCCTGGTGGGGGACGACGGGCACATCAAGATCGCGGACTTCGGCGTGAGCAACGAGTTCAAGGGCAGCGACGCGTTCCTCTCCAACACCGTGGGCACGCCCGCCTTCATGGCGCCTGAGTCGCTCTCCGAGACCCGGAAAATCTTCTCCGGGAAGGTAGGTTTGGACCTGCCCGAGATGCCGCATCCTGCCTGTGTTGGGGTCCTTTCCATCTAAGGGGCAAAACCCCGACTCAGAGCGGCCGGAGCAGGGAATCCGTTCAGCGATGGGGATGAGACAGGCCCCGTGGGCTTCGGGTCTGGCTCGATGCCGAGAGTCGACCAGGAATCTGTCTGGCCACCTCTCAGGCACTGGCTTCCTCCCCAGGTGGGTTGGTCACCAGGAGCTCCAGGCTACTTCCTCTCAGTTTACCCACTTCAGTAGAAAGGCCTTCAGCAAAAACCTGGGGTTGGCTGTGATTGGCCCAGTAGGGGTCATGTGCCCATCCTTGAACCAGTCACTACGGCTCGGGGAAGTGCGCCTGGGTCGCGTCCCCACCCAGAGGACCCACCCCACCTCAGCTCCCTGGGTCGAGGAGAAGGGGTTTCCCACAGGAAAGCTGGAAGAGTTGATGCTGGGCAGGCAAAAGTGGTCCTTCATCTGCCACCGTGTCCCCTCACACAAAGCCCCTGTTTTCTCTTGTAGGCCTTGGATGTGTGGGCCATGGGTGTGACACTGTACTGCTTTGTGTTTGGCCAGGTAACCAAGGGGGGAATGTCCTGCCTCCTGAGTGGGGGCTTTGGGGGCCTAGGATGAGTCATTTCCTTTGCAGGGAGACTGTGTGTATTCATTGAAAAGTTATATAATCTTATTTCCACGGTTCGATCCGCACACGATAGAGGATGACTACTCAAATGCACATACCTGTACATGGTAGTCACGTCAGTGAAAACATGATCTGTTAAAGCAGAAGGATTAGCAGAGGCCCTTAGAGGTTGTGAATAGTTGATAGATTTAGGCAAGGACAGCAAAGGTGCCACCCTCTCCTGTCTTTAACCTGAGGCAGACGTCACCCATCCGTCAGCCATTTTCCTCCGGAGACTGTTCCGGACGCTGGTTGGAGGGTTAGAACTGGAATGGAAGTTCCACTGGGCATTTTTTAATTTAGGGAGCACTGTTTTGTCTGTTTTTGTTTTTTGGGTTTTTTTTGTCCTTTTAAAAATATGATTGGTAAATAAGGGCTTATATTTTTAACTCTGAAGTTCTGATTGATTAGGGGAGCAACAAAAGCATAGGTTTTTCCCTTTCCATGTGTTTGTGTTCCTGTTGAGGAAAACTAAAGAAACTGGCCCTGTGAGGGCAAAAAGGAGTTACGACCTCCTTCCCCCAACGTGGAATGAGAAAAGTTTCAATTACAAAGCAAAGGTGGAAGTATTGTACGGTAGATACCCGCACAGCCACCCCTGGGTTCTACCATAGTCTTGCTTTATCCCCTGTGTACCTGCAGCCTGTCTTTTGAAAAGAAATCATCTTCCTCGGACAGGAGTGGAGCAGGTCACTTTCTGAGCCTTTTTCCAACCTTCCGAGCGCCCATGGAAAGGGTCCTTTTGCTGGGTGAGAGCTCAGATCCCTGGCCTGGGAGGTGATGTATGACCAGATCAGGCTGCGGAGTTACCCCAGCCTTGGCTGCGACCCGAGCTGTGCACTTTCCTGGACGTTGTCACCTCTCTGAGTTTCTGTTTTCTCTTCTGCCAAATGAGAGCCACGCTTACCATGTCTTACGGCTGCTGAGAGGAGCGGCAGAAATTATTCAAGCATCTGTTAATTCATGAAGTATTTATGGAACCCCTTCTTTGTGCCAGGGATGTTCCTGGGCAGTGGGGAGTCAGCAACCAGCCTGACAGACAAACCTCGCGGCCCTCTTAGTGCTGCTGTCCAGTGCTGGCGTTCGTAAAGGCGTGTGTAACAACACAGGGGTGAATAAACAAATACGTAGGGAACGTGACCCCTCTGGGTAGGTGATGAGAAGGCAGGTGGGGGCGGAGCGGGTCTGTTGTAGGCGGAGCTCGGTGAGGCCCCCCTGAGAAGCACTTTGATTGGACGCCTGTGATGGGAGAAAACAGGCCAGGCAGGTGCCGGTGGGAACCGTCCTGGCGGAGGGAATGGCCGTGGAATGTTGGTCTTGAGAAAATCCGGCGGAATGGGGGGAGCAACAGGAAAATTGGGGCAACACTAGAACAACAGCAGCAGCAAAATACGGTACTTTATGTTAGAAAGTTGCTAAGAGAGTGAATCGTTAACAATGTTCCTACCGTCACTCCAAAAACAAAATGGAAATGACACGGGCAGACGGAGGAATTTAGCTAACCGTATTGTGGGAACCATTTTGCGGTAAATGTATATGAACGTCAAATCACATTGTACATCTTTCTTTTTAAGGATTTATTTATTTTTAGAGAGAGGAGAAGGGAGGGAGGAAACAAGGGAGGGAGACATCAGTGTGGTTGCCTCTCCCACACCCCCAGCGGGGGACCCAGCACACAACCCAGGCATGAGCCCTGACTGGGAACTGAACCAGCAACTCTTTGGTTCTCAGGCTGGCGCGCGATCCATGGAGCCACACCAGCCAGGGCCACATTGTACATCTTGAACTTACACATGTTATATGGCAATAAAGCTGGAAAAAATATTCAAAAAAAGAAAGAAAGAAAGCTCAGTCCAAGGCCTGGCCCAGGCTAAGCCCCCGCAAATCTGTGCTGTTGCTATGGGGACCTGTGCATTGTTCTGGGAATTATTATTGTCCACACAGTAGGTGGGTGAAGAAGAGTGGCCTTTCCCGACTTGGTTGGGGTTGGGGGTGCTACGGAAACTGCCTTCTCCTTAGACCAGGCCCCTGGCCCGTTTATTTCCCTGCTGTGACCCACGTAGGGTGGCGCCTGCCCAGGGCACCCTTTGTGGGACAGCCGTGCTGCCCTTTCTTCACAGTGCCCGTTCATGGACGAGAGGATCATGTGTTTACACAGTAAGATCAAGAGTCAGGCCCTGGAATTCCCAGAGCAGTAAGTATTGTCCGGCTGTCCCAGGTCCCCACCACCTCGGAGCCCTAAGTGGCCCTACGTATCTGCCTTTCTGACTTCTGGCACATCTGTCTCCCCCAGGCCCGACATAGCTGAGGACTTGAAGGACCTGATCTCCCGAATGCTGGACAAGAACCCCGAGTCGAGGATCATGGTGCCGGAGATCAAGGTACCTGGTGGGGGGCTGCCGCCACCCTGCGGGGTGCATGCCAACGGCTTGGCCTGTGTCCTCTGTTTGGACTTGTGCAGCTCAGCCCTGCTTTGGCCAGACCCCTTGCCCCACATCCAGAGTGCCACGCCCGCCTTGGTGCCGCTGCCCTGCCCTGGGGCCTCTGGGTCGCTAAGGGCCAGTGGGCGGAGGAGGACTGAGGGACTGGGCTGGTGTGACCGTGTAACTGGGACCTGCTGCAGGTGGGCGGCTGGCACTCACTCTGATTGGCTTGGGCTGGTGGCATCCCCCTCCCTGGGCTGGACCTGGGCCTCCGTGTGCCCCTTACCCCGGCTGCCCGAGCCTGGGCCCTTGCTCTGCTGGGCCCGTCCTTTTGAGACGTTGCAGTGAGGTGGGAGGAATTAGTGAACAGTTTGACCCCACCCCTCTCCCTGGCCTCGGAACCCCACCCTGTTGCAGAGATCACTGTTGGGAGAGACCCCCCTTTACCCCTACAACCCAACCGATGCACATGCGCACATCTGGCCCTTTAGGAAATCTGGAGATTTGCTTTGGGAACCCCTAGGCACCCAGCTAATAGCCTTTGAAGAGGTGGAAGCCCCGGAGGTTACAGCTTAGGGCTTGGACCCTTGGGGAGTGTAGTAGGGGGCAGACCCTTGCCTGGGCCTCTCCTTACTGTGTCCTTCCAGCTGGTCTGTGGTCACTGCGCCTCCCTGAGCCTCTGCTTGCCTGTCTGTACAATGGGGAGGGTGCTACCCGCCTGGAGCTGGGCTTTCCAGGCATCAGGGAGAGTTGCTGAGGAGCAACGGGTGCTCCTCCGGCCCTGTGACGGGCAGATGGCAAATGCCAGTCTCTCCTGCCATTGCCTGGGGCCAGGTAGAGAGTCTGGGCCGAGCACTTCCCAGCCTCGGAACTCCCTCCCATTCTGTCTCCTTTTCCACATTCCCTCCCATCTTGCTCTCCCCGCCTTCTGCCTGGCTTTTCTGCCCGGCCTTTCTGCCCGGCCTATCCGCTGTCCTGCATGTCTGACCTCAGCCACCGCCTCTCCCCCACTGCATCCCTGCCCTGGCTCTGCTGTCCTGCCTCTGGGAGCCAGCTGGGCCCACCCCTCACCCCTCCTGTCATTCGTTGAAGCTGCACCCCTGGGTGACGAGGCATGGGGCGGAGCCGTTGCCCTCGGAGGACGAGAACTGTACTCTGGTCGAGGTGACCGAAGAGGAGGTCGAGAATTCGGTCAAACACATTCCCAGCCTGGCGACCGTGGTAAGGCGGACGGACCACCGACCAAGAGCAGGGACAGAGAAGGTCGTTGGAGGTGGGACCCAGGCGGGCGTCTAAGAAGCAGATGTTGGGCCTGAAACTTGAGGCTGTGTCCCTAACCTGTGGGCCTTGGGCACACACCTGGCCAGGTGCCCCCAGAGCTCTTAACCTTAGTTCTGTAGCCACGTCTCAGGTCATGGTGGAGAGGGGCAGCCCCTCTGCAAGGACCCTACTGCCCCTTCTAGAATTCCTGCTTTCAGAGCATGTGGGGAGCAGGAGGAGGCGAGGGGCCAGCGCAGGGGTCTAGGAAGGAGCTCAAGCCGGGGTCCCTGGGGCAGGATCGCCACCACAGCAGGTCTCCAGTCTCCAGGGTGAATGACTTAGCTCACCTCGTGTCTGCCGTGCGGGCAGCTTCAGGGCGAGGGGCAGGGGCTCCCGCCTCCCACGCCTCAGCAAATTCTTCCCGACTGCAGAGGGTGGGTTTGCTCCTGAGTTGCACTTGGGCCCTGGCCCAGGAAGAAGGAGCCAGAATGTGGAGTCTCCAGGCTCAACCTGGGAGACCCTGGGAGTCACCCTCTGCCAAACGCCTGCCCGTCAGGGGGTGTGGCCTTAGGAGGGAGACCAAGACCCTCAGAGGCCTGGGTCCAGGCAGCAGTTCTGGGGTGGAATCCAGCTGGCCACCCACTGGGCGCCTCCTCGCAGGCAGCAGGGCCCTGGGCAGGGCCTGTAGCGACCGGCTGCCCCTCGGGCGTGCGGCGGTGGCCCCTCTCTCTCTGCTTCGCACCTCTCCCCTTCCTCTCCCGCTTCCCTTCTCCCTCTTCCAAACCCTGAGGCCCTGGGCCGGGTATCCATTCCCATCTTCCACCTCCTTCCCCCGGGGCCTCCGCAGGACCTTCACAGCTGAACACTGACCCACGCCCGCTCACTCTGTGTCATCCACCCACGACACACACCCCTGCATTTGCGGTGGGGCAGGCGGCTGGCCTTGGACCCCAGTGCACACCGTGGGAAGCGCTTGGGACAGGGTCTGAACTAGCCATTGACCGTTCAGGAAGCACTTGAACCGCGTGGTTTCTCAGGCCTGTGCTTGGGAGCAGGGCCACTGTGGTAACTCGGCAGCTGCCGTCCTGGGGAGCTCACGCTGGGCAGACAAGCGATGTGCAGTGTGACCCAGGGGCTAGGCGATGGGCTGGAAGAGGGCACCTGGGGTGTGGGACCTGCGGCTGAATCGCGAGCAGCGTGATCAGGGTTGGCCTTGGAAGGCTGCCGTCGAGGGGAAGGGCTGCGGGGGCCAGGGCAGAAGGGGGCGGCTGCTGCATCCGTCTGCGAGGCCGGTGGCTGGAGCAGGAAGGCCGGCCCATGCCTGGTGCCCAGCCCGTGCAGGACATGGGGTTACAGGGATGACTTCCGTAGACTCCAGCCCTCGTGAGGTTCCTGGCCCTCCTGTGCCATCACGCGTGGCCAGGCCAGCGCAGCGGGGAGCAGGAGCAGGGCCTCCAGAGAGGAGATCCTTTTGTGGGGTCCCAAGAGCGGGAGGGGTTGGCTGGTGAGACAAGGCCTGGCCTTGAGGCTGAGACAGGCTGATGGCCCGAGTGACAGGCGGTACAGAGGTGCGAGTACAGGGCCGGCGGCTCTCCTGGGGCCCAGGGCTCCCTGCGGGTAGGGGGGCTCATGCCTAGAGAGGACGAGCATGGCGGACCAGGAGCTGGGCCTCATTTTGTGGCAGCCAGGGAGGTCCGGGGAGAGGACCAGGCAATGACTGGTGGTGGCCCTGGCTGGTGCGTCCCAGGTGCTGCCCAGGCCTCCCAAAGGCCTGCCCTCAGCTCTGAGCCCTGGGAGCCGGCCAGGGCCGGGGGAGGAAGGCTGAGGGGGATGTTGGCACGAGGGGACGATGTGTCCGAAGTCCCCCTCCGGGTGGCTGAGCCTCCCTTCCGCTCTGCAGATCCTGGTGAAGACCATGATACGAAAACGCTCCTTTGGGAACCCCTTTGAGGGCAGCCGGCGGGAGGAGCGCTCGCTGTCGTCCGGAAACCTCGTGTGAGTGTCCGCCGGCGTTGGCTGTGGGTGGGGGTGTCGCCCAGCCCTCGGCAGGCCCCTCGGCGGGCCCACCCCGGCGCCCACCCTGGTAAGGTGCGTGGGGAAGGCTCAGACTGGCCCACGGGGAAGTGAGAGCCGCCCTGGTCTTAGCCCACCTTCCCTGGCCGGCAGCCTCATCCTCAGGGGACTTGCCCTTGAACTGGGGGCTCAGCAGTCGGAAGGCACTTCTGTGGTCCAGAAGCAGGCATGCTGGGGGGCTGGGGGGGCGGGATTCAGCCCTGTGCTGGCCCAGCAAGCCGGCCTCGCTCATGGGACCTTCCGCGTCCCGGCAGTGGTGTCCTCGTGACTGACCTGGCGACGGCTCTGCCAAGCTGGTGTTTGGGGTCTGAGTGTCTCTGGGGTGGGGGGTGGGCACCCCTTGGATCCCAGCGGTCCCTTCTCACTTCCCTTTTCCCTCCCCTCTGGTGATTTCAGCAAAAAACCCAGCAGGGAGTGGGAGCCCCTGTCTGAGCCCAAGGTAAAAGCCTGTCAGCCTGTGCACGGCCTCTGCCGGGCCTGGGGCGGGGGCGCTGCGGGGCACGGGCACCCCATCCCGGCCCACGCCCCTCCCTGCTGTGCCGGCTCAGCGGGGGCCTGGGGCCTGGGCTGAAGGAGGGGCACCCAGGGGCTTGGACCCGCCCGCGGGTCGTGCATGTAGCTGGGCTGCAGGTGCATGGCGCTCCTCCCAGGATGCCCGGGAATACACCCAGGTCTCGCGACCAGTCGGGCACCCACGACACCTGCCAGTGGCATCGACGCGCGGGCACAGGGCCCGTGGCTGCGTAGGTCAGGCATGCTGCATCCGTGGCTCTCCCTGGGGGCTCTGCGGCATCCGGCCTTTCTTCTCCGGTGGGTGAAGGCCTGGAACAGGGGGGTGCAACTCATTTTCACGGGGGGCCTCGTGGTGGCCTTCAAAGGGCCGAATGGCATTTTAGGACTGTGTAAATGTAACTGCTCCTTCACAGTTAAGCGAGCCGGGTAGAAACAAGGGGCCGGGCCGGATTCAGCCTGCGGGCCTTGTGTTTGCCACGGGTGGCCGAGAGAAAAGTCCCCTTGCCGTTGGCCGCACAGCCTCTTGGGAATCTGGACTTCTCTCCCGCTGGGCCGCCCCTCTTCCAAAGTGTTGTACACCCAGGTCAGCGTTACTGGCTCCTCCCTGGTAGGTGAGATTCTCTCCCTGTCAGACTGAGATGACAATGGCATCCCTTCTGCCACTCATCCACACCCCCAGCACCCGCAGTGGGGTAGCAGTCCCCGTAATTTTCCCACAGAACCTGACTGGCACCCGCAGTGGGGTAGCAGTCCCCGTAATTTTCCCACAGAACCTGACTGGCCACCTCAGTCTCACCTGGTAACTCTGGGCAGCCATTTCTGTGAGTGAAATGCAGTTCTATTGAGATAATAGTTCGCATACCATACAAGTCACCCTGTTAGAGTGGGTGAGTCAATGGTTTTAATCCGATCACAGAGTTATGTAACCATCCCAACTCCCCCATTCCTCAGCAAGAGCAGCAAACTACTTTCAGCTTCTACAGATTTGCCCGTTCCGGTCATTTTCTGTCAATGGAGTCACACAGTACGTGGCCTTTTGTGTCTGGCGTCCGTCACTCGGCATCATGCTCTCAAGGTTGCTCTGTGGTGTAGCAAATGTCCATGCTTCATTCCTTTTTTATGGCTGAGTAATATTCCACTGTACGGAGAGACAGTATTCTTCTGTTCGTCTGGTGATGGACACTGTTTCCGCTTCTGGGCTTTCACGAATGAGTAATGCTGCCCTGAACACCCTTGTCCAAGTGTCCGTTTTTTTTAATTTGGCTTAGATAAAATTTATTGTCCACTCATACCACAGGAGTCAGGGCTTACCTGGTCGAGTAGGAGGGGTGCTTGTTTGGGGATTACTTATGCTTTTCTGGAGCAGGAAAAGTGGCATTTAGCCGTCAAAGCCAGTTGTCACCAGGCTGACAAGGCTGCCTCAGTGTCTGCGGGATGTCCAGACGTCTCTGCAGTAGGTGACAGGGTGACTGGCTCTGTAGTTTAGGCACCACAGGGTGACAGGGGGTCGGAGCATAATGGGCTGGCATTTCTCTTCTCAACCTCAGTTTTAGGATTTGCCTCCTGTCTGTGTGTAAGTCTGTTGTTTTCATTTTACTTTCACCATGAAGTCAGAATGGCAGGACATCAACAAATGGGTGCAAAGGGCTTCACCTCCCCTTCATCCCCTCATCTGCAGTCCCAGCAGGAGCTGGGGGTTACCGTGCTTGCTCTCAGCCAACGGGTGGGATGCTTTGGTGGCCCCCATGGTCATCAACAGGGGCTGTGGGCCCAAGTCCCGCCAGCATCTGCAGCCAGAGAGGAGCTGAGGGCCAGTCGGGCACTGGTCCCTTTTCTGTGGCAGAAGCGATAAAGCCAATGAGTGATTTTTAAACAAAGGGGCTTCCTCCCAGGCATGCAGACGCTGCGCTGTCCTCTTTCCTCAGGCTGGGGTGCATTTTCCTTCTGGCCAAGGGTACATGGCTGTTGGCTGATGGCTGACGGCTGACAGCTGACGGAGCAGCTGTGCCTGATGGTGGCAAAGGGTCTGGGCCTCCCCCGGGGGGTTTTCCCTCCCATCTCTGTCACTGCGCCCCTGTCTGTCACCCCAGGCAGTGTGAGCTGGGGTGCCCCCGGATACAGACGCCTTTCCTCCCACCTGCTTGGTCTGCACTGCCCTGATGGCTGCGGTCACCAGGGGAGGCCCTTCTCTCAGGTGCTGGGCAGCTGTTTCCTGTTGGTAACTCCCCCGAGGGCTGGCCATGCGCCAGGCTCCAGCGGTCCTCAGGCTGTCCCCAAGCTCACCGGGTGACAGAAGACAAGTGGCAAGTTCTAGCAGAGCAAGGGCTTATACCCTCGTGGGGTGGGAGTCGAGATAACTGAAACCTGAGCAAGCTGGTGAGCGGGTCCCATTCTGCACCCCAATTGCAGGCGTCACTCAGGTAGCCTTGCGGGTGTTTTCATGGCTCCTTGTTCTTTTTGGCAAATGACTCTGGTTTTCCATTGACAGAGGGGAGACAGAGTCTCCTTTGAAAGTTTTATACAGGCAAGGAAAAAGGGGGAGGGAACCCACAGGAGGTTAAGTCAGTAGCTTTGCGGACGGTGCGGGAGCCTGGAGGTGCAGGGTGCCAGCTGCGCCCGTCCCCGCCGCTGATGCTGCGTCTCTGTCCCCGACAGGAAGCTCAGCAGCGAAGACACCCTCCGGGGGCCCGCCCCCGCCCCTGCGGCCGAGGAGGAAGTGCTCCTGTGAAAGGCGGTCGGCGTGTGGAAAGTTGGGGGGCCCCGGGCCCCGGCCACCGAGCACACAGGCACCCTCTGCGGCCGGCCGAAGACGACGCCATGGAGTAGCTGCAGGCGGCCTGTGACCTCGCATGCTCTGCGTCTCACGTCCGGGGCTGCCCACCCTGCGTTTCCATAGCAGCATGTCCTACGGAAACTGAGCACGTGTGTAGAGCCTTGCCCGTCATCGCTGGTTGTTTCACTCTTTTTCTTTATCTTTTTTTTTTTTTTTTTTTTTTTTCCGTCCTTTGTTGTTTTCAAGGGGACACGAATACAAAGAAGATTCCACGACATTGACCATGGCCGCCGGCTGGCTGGCTGGCTGAACGGGCAGGTGCGAAACTGCAGACGGAGAGCCACCTACGTTTTGGGACGATGGCTTTTTAAAACGTTTTTATGCCAAAAACTATCCTCCCTGGTGAACTCAGAACCATGTCAGCTCTACCAAGTGAATGTGTGTGGGGTTTGCTACTCGGGAAGAGCTGACAGAGAGCTCCCCTGGCGTGGCCGGGGACCACCGAGCCAGTCAGTTGCCGGGTTTGGAGGGGAAGACAGTGGAGTCCCCTCTCGTGCGAACCCCACACCTAACCCCACGCCACCTTGCAGAACCATGGGCTCCGGGAGCCAGGGCAGGGCCGGCCCTCCGGGTCTGCAACATTGATGAGAAGGACTTGAACATTTTTTTTTATGGCTAGAGTTGTAGTCAGATAAACAGGAAGGGCGTGATGTTTAACTGCTTCACCCAGGGGGGTTTTTTCCAACCCAGGAAGGGCATCACGGTCGCGATGGGAGAAGCTGCGCCTCCAGGACTTGAGGGCATTTCTGGATGGTGGCCGCTTACGGCAGGTTGCTGAGAGCACTGATTGAGCTCTCTTAGTAACTTTCCTGTTGAATTACAAAAACACGCACAAGAGAAACCACATCAGGGTGACATCCTGTACTTCCATGTATATGACATGGCTTCAGCGTGAACAGACAAGCAAAAATGTTCCATTCTCCAACTAGACGGAACTCCATCCGTAGTTCAGACGTCTAGAGCTTCCAGGATCTAGGCCTCAGCTTCAGGCTGAGTGATCAGAGTTAGAGCCAAGGGCACCTTTGCTTGTGTGTTGGCAGCATCGCTCGTTTATAACCTGCAAATTCTAGAGACTTGCGGTTTTACATACTAGCTGAGTGTGGTCATGAGGGAAGTGGTTACCCAGTTTCTACAGGGTATCTACAGTTGGGAGGTACAGTCATCCGACCGAGACAGAAATGCTCATCAGTACCAGCAAAGCTCTGTTAGGATTCACCCACGAACTTCAGGGACCCTTGCCCAGAAGGCCATCGACACCCAGAGCACCCCTCAGGGTTCTAGGGGACCAGGGCTTGGTGTGGGCTGTTCCCTTCTGTTGTCAAAAGTCCAGAAAGGAAAGGTTTACCGTTCTGACTTCCATCTCATCCTGGGAAGCCTGGTTGCAGGTCAAGTGCGACTTCTTCCAGAGCCGCACGTGGGTGGGTCTGAAGTTCAAGGAGTTAAGTAAACTGGAGGGATTTTGTCTTGGGAGATTCCTCTGCTTTGTGGAACCTGGAGGTAGTGACGGGGCTCAGAGAGATCTGCCTTCCTGTAGTTTCTGTCTGATCAGCCTTGGCGTGAAGACTTTTTGCAGAGAGAGAGAAGCAGGGACTTGTGCCCCCTGCCTAATGTGTTGTTCACGGAGCCCAGGCCTTCTTGGCCTCCACAGATCCTGGCCGTAGACTCTTGACTGTCCTTTAGCTGGAGCTTTCTTGCCATCTTACGAACAGGACAGAATTAGGGACTGCTGGTTTCTAAGAGCAAAGGATACCTGTCTGAGGGAGGATTTTCTCCACTGCTTGTTCTCTTTTTTGTAACCTGGTACTTCCTCTTGCCCTCCCACACCTGTGAAAGCGGGGGGCCCACCCCTTCCGGGAGCAGAAGGGGCCCCAGGTTAGCCTGCAATAAGCACGGGCCTGTAGTAAGCCCTTAGTCACGACCCAGCCTGTCTGGGTGGACTCTGGCCTGGTCGGGTGGCTTGAGGGGAGGGCGGGCAGCACGCAGAGCTGCTGTGTTTGCACAGCTGCACCACGGGCAGCGCCCCTCTCCCCTAGCCGGCCGTGTGGCTGGCTTCAGGGGCCGATGCCGCTGGGGGAGGCCCAACCTCCTAACATTTTTTAAAACAAAGGAACACCAATGAAAGCTGTGGAAAGGAACTGCTACCCCCGTCCCCCAAAAACCTAAGCAGAGAGGGCTGTGATGTGCAGTGTTCCCTATCCCCCTCTTGGAGCACAAGCGTTGGTTTTGCAAAAGCCAGCTCTGTCAGGAGTGGCTTTTTCAAGGGGGACGGGAGAATGCCTGGCTGGTGTGAACATCCTGCAGCCTGTCTCTTCCTCTGCCCTGTTCTACATCCCCCGTCTGGTCTGCTGGCTTCCCGGGGCTCCCTCGAAGCCTCAGGGAGCCCCTTTTCAGCATCAGGGGCTGGAGAGGCCTCTCCCCTCTGGTTTGGCCTTTCCCGTGGGTTAGGGCTCCGGTCCCCAAAGCCTTTCTGGAACAAGGAGGCGAATACCTGTGCATGCAGGCACACAGGCTTGGCCTGCTGCTCTCAGCCATCTTCCCAAGGGGGAAGAACCAGGACCCCCATGTGCTTCTAAGGTGCTAGGGAAGGTGTCAGGGTCATCGGTTCCCATCCCCTGCAGCATCACGGGCCGAGTTGCGTGGGACTGCCGACTTTTCTACTCTGTGACTGATGTACCCACTGCCCCATGCTTCTGTCTCATCCCTGGTCCTTTCTACTATGCATTTTCCTTTTATCAGGTGTACCAAGTTAAATACTGTGTATTTATATCACTTAAAAGGACATGAACCGAAGAGAAAAAAAATAAGCCTTTGGTGTTTTTCCATAGATGTTTAAGATTCTCTGTAAACTTGAAATAAACAGACAGCCAAATGGTGCAAAGCTGGGCCTCCTGGGGTTTTTCTGCTGGTCATTCAAGTCAGCGCTCCCTAGGACGTCCGTCCTTCAGTCGATTTTCCTTTCTTAGGTCGCTGGTGAGATCCAAGGCCCAAGTCAGGGCTAATGTGGCCAGCGTGATGTCATTACTCATCTCTAGCTCACGCATGTGCTAGGGTCTTGCTCAGTGTCCCGCAGCGTCAGCAGCCCTGGGCGTGGGGCAGCCTCCCAGCCCCGCTCAGCCAGGCCCCTGGGCGGCCCCTCTGCACACGGCGTTCGAGAATCACGGCTCTGGCAGGCGGTGGTGGCCTTGTCCTCCCGGTGGGGACCGGACAGGTACGCAGCAACCCAAGCACTTTCAGCCAGGCGGTGACCACCCCGTGAGTAGGCACGCCACACGATGCTTCACCCCACAAGGTGGGTGTTAACCCCATTTTAGGGACCATCATCTGAAACGGGCTCAGAAAAGCTAAGTTACTGGCAAAGGCTGGCGCGTCCGGGGGCTGGTGGATGGTCTCTCCGGGTGGGAGGCTGAGGGCTCCCTGTGTTCCGGGGGGGAAGCCAGCCATGTCCTGGGTTGACCGGCTTTGCCCCTCAGTTTTCTGCTACCCAAGGATGAGTCTGCAGGGTCCCTGTCCCATCGCGGCAGGGAATGCTGGCCTTGGGGCGTCAGGAACAGGTATCCCCATGGCAGACCCCACCGAGAAGCTGATGAAAGCTAGAGGACGGCACACGGGTGCATCACCAGCCTCCGGGAAGCCCATCCCGGGGTGCGGCGGTCCTTACGTCAGAGGCGTTGCCCACAAGTGGGGACGCAGCTGAAGGCAACGTGACCGGCAGACCAAGTAAGCGATGCCTGGAGCCCCCACCCCCCACTAAAAGGGGTCTCTTCCACCCTAGTAACATCACTCCTTAGTCTGCAAGGTAAGAAGCCCTTCCTAAAATTTCCGGCTCCATCTGAGCTGTGGGTTCCAGCAGCTGTTACCAAAAATAAAAAATAAAAAAAAAAAAGGAGCATGGCCCAGAGCTTTTACAAGTGGGCTCAGTAAACCTTCCTTTCCCCGGAAGGCAAGAAAGCGCAGATGGGTCATTTGGCCAACAGAAGCTGAGCACTGTTAAAATAGGCTACTCCTCAGGCCTTGGATTCATGAGGGGGAGGGCAGGCTGCCTTCTATAGGGGGATCCTGAACACGAAGGCAGAATTGGGGAGGTGTGAAGGCTCAGCCAGAAATAGCTTCGTTAACATTCCAAACTGTGGGGACGGAGGTGGCAGGTGCTGGTTTAGGCTGGAGGCTTCTGGGAAGCAGATGGGGAGAGGGGAGGAGAAGCCGTTTTCACTGCTCGCTAGCGTGTGCGGAGTTCCCTCATTTGAGGTCAATGTAAGCCCCGGCCAGGCCCGTCTTCACGACCGAAAATACACCTTGTGAACGATAATAAACGTGTGTAATAAGTGTGTGAACTGTCACATACGCACAACCTAATGAAGATCACAATTCGAGGCCTGTACGAGAACAGCAAAGCAGGGAAAGTTGCCTGAGCTCCAGCCAGACTTTCAGGAACCTGTTCTCAGGACAGTGAGCCGGGACTTACTGGATTGACTAGGGAAGAAGCCACACAGACAAAGGTTAAGAAAATCCTCTGCTTTAATGTTTGGTCCTCAATCATCCATCTTCACGTGCCTCTTCTCGAGAAACTTGAGCTCCGCCCCGTGGTTGCATGGGCAAGGGGTGGGGGTGACGGCACCCTTGGGTGCCACGGGAAGTACAGGAGCAGCAGCTGGGCCTGTCTTGCCGGGGACTGCAGAGGGCAGTTTTGGAGGACAGCGGGCACTGGAGCAGGCCAGCCCTGCCACCGCAGGACACCACGGCCCTCGGGCCACAGCCCACCCACGGGAATGCAGGTGAAGACAGCCAAGGTGACCCAGCCATGGCTAGTGGTTTGCGATGCGCATCCAACATCTCAACATGGGAGCAACGGGGCAACCCTGAGGTCCTTGTGGAGCGGAGACTGACTCAGAATCTCGAACTTTCTCTGGTGCCACAGCAGCCTTTTCTCCCTTCTCTTTGCTCTCCAGGTTGATGGGGGAACCCGGGTGTGAGGCGGGCATCACCTGTCCATCTCACTGTGCATACCCTGCAAAGAATGACATACTTGCCCTTAATCGATTTGCTTACGGTTGAGTGACTGCTGCCGCGCTGCAGGCAGTCTGGGGTGTGTGTGTGTGTGAGCCAGGTGCCTTCCTGAGGACTGGGGTGGCCCCCCGCCACGGCGCACACTCAAGTTGCTCCCAGCACAGTGGTCTCAAGGCATGGTGCCCACCCCAATTGCTATGCAAGCTGAATTTCAGTAGTGTGGACGTCGATTTTGTCATAATATCCATGATCACAACTAACCTAAGATGTCACTGCTTAAAATAAGGCTAGATTTTAAAGAGGAGTCCATTTAAAGTAAGTACAGATGGTCTAGAAACGGAGCAGCTGACGACACGCTGAACTAGCGCCCACCTTCGTGTCGGGGGCCTCCCTCAGGCCCCACGCCCGGGGTTGTCACCGCCGGGAGGGGTGCAGCTGAAATGGTGCTCGGATCCTCCTGCCTGTTGCGCTCAGGGGTGGCCTACCTGCTCGTAATCTTCCACGTATTTGTACTTCTTCTCCCGATAGTAGTATTTCTTCTTCATGCAGTAGAGAACTATGATGTCACACAGCACTGTGGTCTGAAAGAACGAGCCAGCACGTGTTAGTCCCTGTTTTTCCATGTCCGTGTCGGAAAGAAAGTCTCCATCTCTCCGGAGAAGGCCAGGCCCTGAGCAGCTGGGGCCTCAGGCAGGGGAAGGGGAGGCGGGGAGGGAAGCAAGCCCAGCGGGTTGAGAGGAAGGACCAGGCCGTGAGCGGAGGGGCTCATGGGCTGCGCTCACCACTGAGGAGGCCCCAACCCTGGGGGTGGCCAGAGAGGCCCACGTCACTCACCACCCCGAAGAGCGCCACGCCGGAGCCAATGTTGATCATGGTGGGGATGATGTCAAATTTCCCAGCCTACGAGAGTTGCAATAGGGCTGGGTAATGGCAGGTAAAGAATGGGGAGAGAGCCCCTCGCCCTTGGCCCACCGAGGGGTCCGAGCAAGGGGCTGGTGGCCGGGCTACCTTTCCAAACACGATGATGTCGAAGCGGATGCCGTAGGCCTTGATGAGGGTGCGGTGCTCAGTGCCGTTCGGGTCACTGTAGTACTTGGCAAACCTGGGGCGAGGAGCACAGGGGAGAGGCTGAGGCTCAGGGCTGGGGAGGCAGCAGCCGGTCATCTCTCTGGCCCTAGGCGAGGATGTCGGTGCGGAACCCACTCCCCACCCCCAAGACCTCGCAGCTCGGGCCCTGGCCAGAGTCCATGCCGCCTGCGGGACAGACGGAGCTCCCTGCTCTGTTACCGCGGTCGCCTCCTATGCCTTAAACAGAACCTCTTGCTCTGGACGGCCTCGCTTCCTGGTGGCCTAGGGCCACCCGTCTCT
The DNA here is from genome assembly GCA_004026585.1 of Noctilio leporinus. Classification (NCBI taxonomy): domain Eukaryota; kingdom Metazoa; phylum Chordata; class Mammalia; order Chiroptera; family Noctilionidae; genus Noctilio; species Noctilio leporinus. The sequence goes on from PVIW01000105.1 coordinate 556,734, forward strand.
CTCAGGGGACCTTGGCCACGAACAGGATGTGGCCAGCCAGCAGCCGACTCCAAGTCTGCGGCACCGCTCATCTCAGAGCTAGTGCTGGCCTTCCTTTCCCACAGCCAGGGGTCCCACCGGGGGAGCGACGGGCCGATGTGGTACGGCCGGGATGTTCTTCGGCCGTAAAGAAGTGAAGCGTTGCAAATGCTACAACGCGGGTAAACCCCAGGGGAACATGGTGCGGGGTGACAGAAGCCGGACACAAGGGCACACGTTGCTTGGCCCACGATTGGTCTCCGTGTTGTTGGCGGGTCAGGGCGAGGGGTGTCCTTGTGAGGGTCCCCTCGGCTTCTCTGTGCTGGGGTTCCAACCAAGCTGTTTCTACAAGAACAGCGTAAGGGTACAGACCGAGCAACGCAAATCTAACTCCTTTGCTAGGAAAACATTCAAACATCTGCCTTTTTATCACTGAGCCAGGGAATGATGGCCCATCCCGTGTGCGTTTGATTCCACGGGTCACCACCGGAGGGCGACAAGTGCAGCACAAAAGCGCCACCGACCTGCTCACGGGGCCCCTCCGGCCTGTTTTTAACGGTGGCTACCTGGGTGCTAAAGGCGCATGGAAAGGTACATGGCTGCAGATCTGTGGCCTCAGGAAAGTGGCCAACATGACCCTGGCCCCTTGGCTCTCCCGTCAGATTACTGGCCATGCACTGGGTTGAATAATGTCCTCCAGAATTCAGGGGAAACCCATGAATGTGACCATACTTGAAGACAGGGTCTTGCAGGTGTGATCCGTTAGGACGAGGACCTACTGGGATGAAACTGGGTCCGGACCCCAACAGGACCGGTACCTATATGACGAGGACACGCAGAGACGCAGATGAGGAGGGGAGGAGGCCCCGTGGTGACAAAGGCAGAGACTGGAGTGATGGGTTTCGGGCTTCGAGCCTCCTGAATAAATTCCTGTGGTTTCCAGCCGCCCAGTCTGGAACAGCCGGTTACGGCCACCCCAGGGGACTGACACACGGCACTGCGGCAGAGGGAGGCGGTCGAGGGCCGTCCTGAAGCGGCCTCCGGGCGGGAGGACACAAGCTTCCTGCTCCCCCGTGAGTGCACGGAGGGGCCGGCTCGGGCTGGTCCGCGGAAGCTCAAGCTGCACCAGCCTCTCCTGGCTGCTCTGCGAGCTGCCCCAGCCGGGGTCCTGAGGCAGCGAAGGGCAGGGACAGCGCTCACGGGACGGCCCCGGGCGCAGGGGCTGCTCCGTACACACCTCCCACCTGCCATGGCGGTCCCGGTGCTGGTCATGGCAGGCCAGGGGGCTCCATCACCGCCCGCATGGGAGAAACAGCCCACCTGAAATTGTAGCCGGGGGACACGTTGTGCTCCAGGTCTCGGGTGTCCAGGCGGCGGAAGGAGTACCTGGGCAGGCAGAGGGAGGCGGCTCTGTCCAGGTTGCAGTCCCATTTGATCTGGATGCCCATGATGCCGCCCTGCGGGGTGCGAGCAGAGACAAGGTGAGCTTTCCGGAGGGCCCGTTCCGGATCGCGCTGTGGCGGACGGCGACCGTTAGAAAGGCCAGGGCGTTAAGGCGCCGGCCTGCGAACCCAAAGGTCGCAGGTTCGATTCCCCAGCCAGGGCACATAACCAGGTTGCAAACCAGGTCTCCAGTCAGGTCTGTGGCTGGAGGCAGGTGAAACGCAACCATACGTTGATTCTCTCATTCTCTCCCTCTCTGCCTCTCTCCCTTCCTCTCTCTCTGGAAATAGTAAATAAAATATTTTAAAAAAAAAGAAAGGCCAGGGCGGACGCCTACCTCAACGGCCATGTCCTCGAAGCGGTGCCCTGAGTTTGCCACTATTTCGCCAAGACGGAAGATGGGGCAGAAAGGGTCTGTGACAGCATTGTAAATGCACGATTTGAGGTAGTTCCTGGTGATGTTGGGAAGAATGTTTCTCCTAAAGTTGGGAGGGAACAAGAAAAGGAAGCGAGGAAAAATACCAACGAAGAGCTGGAAGTTTCCCCAAGACATGGGTGAACTCACACAGCCAGCCACCACTTACTTGCTGAAGTTAAATTTGGGGTACCAGATGTTGTTCTTAACCAAGAGGGTGAAGTTTTCTGCAGCCTTTAAAAAAGCAGGCCTGGAAAAAATGACAACTTGTTAGTGTTAATGTTAGCCCAAATATGTGGGCACTCACAGATCTATGTAATTTTTTAAAATTTATTATTTTAAAAAAATTTTATTCACTATTTTCAGAGAGAAGGGCAGGGACAGAGGAAGAAAGGGAGAGAAGCAGCAATGTGTGGTTGCCTTTCGGCTAGGGACCTGGCTGGAGACCTGGCTTGCAACCTGGTTATGTGCCCTGACTGGGAATCGAACCAGTGACCTTTGGGTTCACAGGCCGGCGCTTATCCACTGATCCACACCAGCCATGGCTTATGTAATAATTTTCAAAAGCATACACAAACGTCTTACAATGTCATTTTGTTAAAAAAAAAAAAAATGCACCTTTTCTAGCATTTTCTACCCTCCTCTGCATAGACTCTAGGTTGAGGGGAGACTCTAGCCCCTCAGGTTCCTTCTCTCCCGGCCTCTTGTCCAAGGCCGCAGGGACAGAAGGACCCAAGGTGGGTGCGAGGAGGAGCAGTGCCCAGCAGCTGCCCTGGAATTCCCTCGGCTGTTCCATTCCAGGGTTTGCTGCCCTCGGGAAATGCTCAACACACCTGGTTTTACAAAAGTCAAAAGCACCTAGAGGCTGGATCCTGACCTCTCCAAAAATACACAAAAAGGGGTGTCCTCTGGCCGGCAGCCTCTTCTCAGAGGTGCCGCATCAGCTCCTGGCTGAAAATATGGGTCGAATCTGCCCCCAAGAGGACCCCACTTCTTTGATGGGTTTCCCTGCAGGACGACAGGCCCTGTAGCTGACCCCTCCATCATTGAGGTCCCCCCACCCCTGTGGCATCTTTGAAAATATCAACAGTAGTCTTCCAGCCCTGCGACCACAACAAGGGCCATGACAAAGTTCCACCATGAGGACAGCTGAGCCCGTCACCCCTGGGGACAACCTTGACCAAGCAAGCACACCTCTCAGAGCCTCGGACTCCCTCACCCCTGTGTCCAGGGGTGAGACTACAGCAGGATTTTTCACTTTTATCGTCCCCTGTACCATAACCTTTCCGCCTCTGTTTCCTGTCAGTTATTTGCAGCTGATAAAATCCTAACAGAAGCAAGTCATGTGCTGCTTTATCACCAGGAGCTCTGTGACCTGCCTGGCCACCGGTGGCAGCTGCATAGTGGTGGAGAAGTGCCACTCCGCGTAGCCTGACTCCACACAGACACCAGGAGTGTGAAGCCACAACACAGAGGTGTCATTCACTTCTCTGCCGATGCCCCTCAGGCCCGAGAACCAGACCTCAGGTCACACCCTCCCCTTGATCAGGACTCACTTCGGCACGTCTGTATCGTCCTCCACCGGGCACCAGGCTGCCACCTCGCACGTCTTCACGGTCCTGTTGAAGGGCACGCATCTTCCTGTTGCAACTCCTGCAGGGGCGAGGGGACCCAGGTGACAGGTGGTCTCCCGTTTGCTACCTCTGTGGCGTAGGGAGTGCCCCTGCCCGCCAATGGCGTCCTGCACTCCCCATCCTGAGCTATTGCAATTCTGGGATTCCCACAGTGTCTGAGAGTCGCAACTGGAGGAAAATGGGTACTCAAGTCCCAGCCACACCTCTGCTTTGCCCGTTGCAGGTGGGGGGATGCCAAGACACAGCACAGGACAAGATCTGGGGTAGCTTCTGGGGTGCAGGTGGCAGAGGTGACTGCTGAGAGGGTCCAGGGACCTTAATCTGGACACTGGGCTCCCCCAGGGCCAGGTGAAGGCACTGGGGAATGTAAGGATTTCTTTACCCCAAGATTCCTCCATCAGAAGAGCCCTCCCGGGGAGGTAGTATGGTAGAGGGCCGTCCCCCCAGGGGGCCTGTCTTCTGAGGGGCTGCAGTTGCATGTCCCTACCATTGCTATGGGTGCCCGTGGACCCAGCAGAGCAGTTGGCGTCTGTCTTGCACACAGTGGTCTTATCTGGAATCTGGAAAAAGAAGAACGTTCCATGTTCACGCCGTGGGTCCTGGCTGCAGACAGGCGTGAGGCCTGAGGCTGTGGCCAAGAAGCTGCCTACCTCCGGACAGGTGCCTTGGGTCTGCTTCATGGTGATGATCATGTTGGTCATGATGAAGAGGGAGTTTTCCTCCTGCACAGAGGACAGAAGGGAGAGAGCCCTGCCCTGTTACCCTCTGAGCGCCGAATGGGGCCACAAAGATAGCCTGACGCTCCTGTCACTGGACAGACAGTGCCTTTCAGTACTCCCGCCGCTCGCAGAGAACACTGGGACCCACTGACCGACGGTAGGGTCTCCCATTCTCCCCCGAGTTTATAAGCTAACTGAAAGCAGGGACTCAAACTCATGCTTGTATCCTTGTGTCCGTAGCAATGCTACTCACAAAGGTGGAGGTAACTCCAGGGCCGATGGCTAGACGAATGGCACACAAAGTAAACGGCACTCTATGTTTGTAATGGAACATGACTCGGCCATGAAAGAGGACGGAGCCCTGACACCTGCTACAGTGCAGGATGGACCCCTGAAACCCAACACCAAACACAAAAGGCCACGTCCTGTGTGATCCCATTAACAGGAAATATCCAGAGCAGGCAAATCCAGAGAGACAGACAGCAACCTGGCGGTTTCCGGGGGTGGGGCTGGGGAGGGCAGACTAGTGTGACTACTTAGGGTACAGGCTTTCCTTTGAGGGTGACAAAAGTGTTCTGGAGCTAGATTAAGGTGATGGCTGCACAAGATCGTGACCTTGCCAGATGCCACTGCATATTATACTATGTGAATTCCGCCTCAATGAAAAGAAGTCTCACTTACAATGGTTCCTTAATAAGGCCTGACTTACTGCGGGAAGAGAGCCGACAGGTACTCCAAACATCCTCTGCTAGCCAGATCAACTCAGAGGAACAAGGAAAACAAAAAACCCAAAGCCAAAAAAACAAACATGTAAAGGTCTCCAATTTGGCTGGTTTTCTTTCCTAACCGGAATTAAGACAAATAAAGAAGGCATTCCAGAGAAGTGTTCCAAGTTCTCTTTTCTTCAGAGGTTCTCTTTTCTTCTGTGAAGGCCCCAAATGACTAATTTATGAGCATGTCTAAGAAATTCGAGATCAATGTGTCGCGGATGAGGCTGAAGGATGTTCATGACCTCCTAGTACAAGGGGTAAACGACAAAGGCCCCAAAGATTCGAGGTGGACCTCCCCCTCGTTGGGCGCTGCTGTTGTAACGTGTAATATGCCAGGAACTTTGAGCCTTTTGCTCTCCTGGGCAGGATGGAGTCAGCGCTGGGAGGCCCCTGGGAGATCGGGGCAACGTAAGTACCAAAGGGTCTGTAGGCATCCCCACCCCTGGGCCTGACAAAGTGTTTGAAGCTCTAGAAATGTCTGGCACCTTCCAAAGAAAGGCCTAGGACAAGCCACGTTGGGAGATGAGGCTGTGACAGGCGCCCAAGCACCTCCATGCCCACCGTGGGTCGAGGTGCACGGACTGGGTGCTGTTCCCAGAGCTCGCCCTGATGAGGCACGAGGTCCCCCTGTTGAGACAGGTGCCCGCCAACAGGACCAGCCACCTCCGGTAACTGTGAGTCCCCGTTCCAATTCGACCTCCGTGGCCCATTAGCTCTGTCTTCTCTCTGGGCACCCACCCGACCCTTCTCTTGAGAAGGGGGTGGGGATGAACACACTTGAAGAAACAGAGCGCTCCTGAAGTCCTCCCAGAGCCTGAGCCAACAGCTAGCAGCTAACCTGCACTTAGCCACCCTGGTTCCCGTAGGACATATGCCAGGTGGGGGGACGTGGCAGGGGAGGGGCTGTCTGTGGGTAACACAGCCATTATCAAGGCTAAAGAAGAGTCAATATTTAACTTGGAGCTCTGTGGGTTCCCCGACGAGATACTAGGACGCTATAGCAAATACTTTCTTCCTTCCCCTTGAATCCTGGTGGATTCCTATGCAGGTGTGTCTGCTCCCTTCCGTTTGCCTTTTGATCTCTAGTTCCAGTTTTTCAATGCTGTCTGAAACGGTTTGCCTGGTGGGTTTACAACCATAAGGCCAATATAAAGTATGGACAGGTGATGTTTCTACCTGCATTTTTCCCAGGATTTAAGACAGTGCCCACGAGGAAAGTTTCCTAGGTTTAAGCCAAGGCAGAAGACACATAGCTGATTAAATATGACCTCTCAGGCCGTGAGCCCAAAGGAGATGTGTGCACACGGGTTTCCTGGACTACAACAATCGGTCTGGGCACCGGGGACATGGTGATTGTTAATCAGGCGTGCCGGGTGCCACCCAGAGGCCACAGTGAAGAGTCGGGAGGGACGGCCGGCCTACCTGAGCTGGAATCACATAATCGGCCACATCCCAGGTCCGGAACCCCAGTTTCGATGTGTTGGTCACCGCTACGCCCTTGGCTTTGGTAGTAACTGAGCTGACCACAGAGTCCACTTCCTGGTAGCCCTTTTCCCACACAAACACCCACCTGCAAAAGGAAACAGACCTCCTGAATCGCCACTGGGATTGGGCGAACTGCAGTTGATGGCAGGCAGCCTCCCTGAGCCAGAAGCCGAAAGTCCCAGGTTCGTTCGCTAGGCAGCTTTTCAAAAGCTGCCTAGTTTTGAGAGGGTGGGTGGTGGTGGTGGTGGCGGCCCCCATTTTCACTTCTGCAAAAAAGGCATACTAGCACCTAAACCATAGGGTGGTTTGTGGGCAATTAATGAGACGGTGGTCAGGGCAGAGAAAATGCTCCGTTAATGCTGTCTTTCTTATGAGCTATTGGAGCACCTTCCATGCGCTGTGACCCACGGAATCACCAAGAGAGCACAGAAATGATCACGGTAAGAGTTACCACTTGAGTGTTTTTAGGTGCCAAGCACCGACCTAAGCTCCTTGTGTGTATTAACTAACTAAATCCTGACCACTGTGTAAGGCAAGTATCCATTTTTATGTCCATTTTACAGAGAAGGAAACTGAGACCCAGAAAGGTTAAGTCACTTGGTCAAAGTCGCACGGCTAGCGGGTGGCATAATCAGCATGTGACCCCCAGCCTTCCGCCTCTGAAGTGTCTTCTCTTTCCCTCTACCCTCCTTCTAAAGAGGATACTCACACCTTTCGAATAGCTCTTTATAGTAATTTTTATTTTTTCTCCAAGAATTTGAGTTGCGTGTCTACTTCTTTCCTCTGAAGCGGGGACATGAATATTAGTCTGGATAATTAAAAATGTACAGGCATCAGCACACAGTGGTTAGGATACTAGAAAACAGACTGAAGCTAGCTCTCTCCGGTCCGCATCTCAGCTCCGCTGCTCACTGGGCATAACTGTGGCTAAGTTGCTTAACTTTGCTGCGCTGCAGTTTTCCCACCTGTAAGATGGGACTGGTCACGGGACTTCACGGGATTGCTGCCGTGAGGTTCTGTAAGTGAATCCATGTCAAAGGCTTAGAACAAGGGCGTCACCATCAGTGAGGCCAAAATTGGTGCCAAGGGGACTACATCTACACCAGGGAACTGGGCCAATCCTACAAATCAGAACTCCTCCCCACCCAAGTGATTATTAAACACCTACCCGTGGCTGTTACTGTTATTTTTTCTAGAATGAAGAAATGCTAGCTAGCATCCCTCTCCTCCTTCAAAGCTCTAGTGCCCGAGCCTTCAGAAATTCACTGGTGTTAGCTACTTATTTATGGGCTTGTCTTATCTGAGCAGTCTCCAAGTTCACTTCCTGTCCTAGAGATGAGCTTTTCCTCTAGCAAGACCTGTGTGATTTCACAACATCTTTATGTGAGTTAACTGTTTCTCCATCATGTGACTTAGAACTAGGTAACTGAGAAATGGGTGGTCAGTCTCTTTTTATAGAAGATTGTTATGGGTCACTAGGGGAAAAAGTCCATAATTTCACCAAGATGAATTGCATCAAGGAAGTTAAGAAATGAGGGTTTCGTTTTTTGTTTTTAAATCTCTTAATTTAGATCCTGAGTCAGTTTAGATCATGGCAAGATGGATAAAAGTAAAACACTTTCTGCTTTAAAAAAAAAAGCCACAATCAAGGTAGGGAAAGAACACTAAGAAGAAAGACAGCATTCCTTCGTAGGAATCCTAGAAACACGTGCTGCCCAAAACAAATAGAACATGAGCATATACGCAATTTAAAATGGTCTAATAGCCATGTTAAAAAATAAAGAGGTGAGGTTAATTGTAATGATATATTTTATGTAACCCACTGTATTTTTAACATGTTATCAATACATAGAAGATGACTAGTGTGCTAAATCTTCAAAATCCAGTGTGTATTTTACAGTGATAGCACATGTCAGTTTGAAGTCAGGATGTTTCAACTGTTCAACAGCCCATTGACTACTGACTCCCCTACTTGCTGTAGGTACAGCCTTCCCCCCTTATCTGCTGGGGACAGGGTCCTAGACCCCTAGTGATGCCTGAAACTGCAGGCAGTTTCTGACCCTATTTTCAATGTTTTTTTTTCTGATGAAGTTCACTTATTTAGCACAGTAAGAGACTAACAGTAAGTAACAATAAAACAGAACAATTATCACAAGACACTGTGATCAGTTATGTGACTGTGGCCATTCCCTTTCTGGAACTGATCTGACAGCCGAGAGGGCTACAAAGGGGAAGGAAGTGTCTAGGGATGGGCAAAGGGACGGCCATGCCCCAGGGTGCCCGAGATTCATCACGCTACTCAGAACGGTGTGTGATTTAAAACTTGGGAGTTGCTTTTTCCGAAATGTCCCATTTCATATCCCCACACCTTGGTAATGAAAACTGCGGATAACGGGGGACTAACCATACACCATCTGCAGCCTAGAGCTTCCCAGATAATGTTAGGGTAGATGTAAACTGAGCTTCGAGTAAGCAATGCCAGCGAAGAGGGTACGGATGCAGGACGGCCTCACTCCACAGGCTTCAGGTCCAACCCGGCAATGAGAGCTGCTAACCAGGTAGTATCATGTCTCAAAATTTCGGGTGCATCACAATTGTTGCAGCAGGGCAGTTCATGGCAGAACTTCATGAGACGGAGTCCAAACCAGGGGGTGGGCTAGGTAGTTCTGATGCAGAGAACATACCTGGAAAGTCCTTGTACTGAACACTGTCAGCACCGAGGGCTGCTGGGCTGACAGGTGTTAGAGGCCAACCTGTCTGATCATGTGAATTCCCTGGGCAGGGTAAGCAGATTCCAAGCCCCACCCCAGGTGCCTTGGAAACAAGGCCTCAGGGTGAGTCTTTTCCATGCTCAGGTAGGTTTAGGAAACACTAGGACATTAGCTCCCCAACTTGGTGGCACATTAAAATCGCCTGGGGAGCTGGTCTGAGTCTAGCAATGGAATCAGAAGGTCTGGGGTTGGGAGCCAGCAATTAGTGACTTTTAAAGGTTCCCTAATGGTTGTTCGAATAGGTTGGGGGCCGTGGCATTAGGGCTTTTAAGGAAAGACGCCTTAAAGGCAGCTGACATCTGTCAGCTCAGCAGCTGTCCACAGCAGGACCCCCCAGGGGAGCAGGCCCTGTTGGTGTCCACCTCCGCTCCAGTTTTCATAGGTTGTAAGGGGTGCGTCCAATTCAAATTAAACAGCTGGTGACCAACGAAGGCGGCTGGGCAGACCAAGCAGAGGGCAGCCCGGAGAGCCACGAACCAACCCCCTAGGAGGAAGGAAACGGAGCCAAATGCTTTTGGGAAGCGTGACTTCCACTACCCGGGAATAAACGGCACGTGGAGTTAACGGGACAGGACCGGACGCCGCAGACCCAGAAGGGGCGAGCGCAAATCCCAAGCCCCGACTCGGTCAGCAGACCGCCGCCCGGGAGTGAGCCTCGCGCGCCCCCCGCCCGCAGCCAGGGCCCCGGGGCTCCGGGACGACGCGAAGCCGGAGAGCCGGGGAGGAGCTCGCGGCCCGGGGGCATCTCGGCTCCGAGCCGGGCCCCGCGGCGGCCCGCGGTCCCGGACGCTCACCCGATGACGTAGGCCAGGATGAGCAGCTGCACCGCCCGGTTCATGAGCCCCACTTTCCGGCTGCGGATGAGCACGATGCGCGGCGTGTCGTACTCGAACAGGAAGGCGGCCAGCACGGAGCAGCATCCCGCCATGGCCGCGCCGCTCCGCTGCGCAGTGGGGCCGCCGGCGCCTGCCGACCCGCCGCCGCGCCGCCCGGAGCCCCGCCCAGCCGCCGCCGGCACCGCGGGGCGGGCCCAGAGCCGGAGGCGCGGCCGCGGGACTGCGGCCACGCGGGACCGCCCCTCGGTACGGGGCTCGTGGGCCGGGCGGGGCGCGGGTGACCGGTGCCTCCGGGGCGGGGCTGGGGAGCCGGGCGGGGAGGGTGACCTCCCTCGGCGAGCGAGTTAGGTTGGGGTCGGGGGCTCCGCTCCGGTGACAGAGCGACCCCCAGGTCCACACCAAAGGCTCCGGCGGGGGCGGCGCCGCGTCTCAGCCTCAGAGGCGGGCGCGCTGCGGGGCCCTCACGGGGCGGCGCGTCCAGGGCGGCGCAGGTGCGTCCTTCGCGCAGGGCGGGGAGGGAAGCGGCCGCCGCCAGGTGAGGGGCTCCTGGGGCCTTCCTGCCACTGAGAACGTTCTCCCCGCTTCAGGGAGAAGGGCAACCTGGAGGGGAATGGAGGCTGCGCCCCCAGGTCCTCTGCTGGAACGCGCCCACGTTCGTGCCTTCCCTCCAGGTAGGTTTTTCCTTCATTCAGCGCTGCCTTCACGGAGTACACATTCCGCCCCGTGGTTGTGTAGGACATTTTCGTTTGTAATTACGGTCAGTGATTGTCCATGTTACCGACTGGTCGTTAAAACGACCATTTTAGTTTAAATTTTACTTACCATTTTCACAGGGAGGGGAAGGGAGGGAGGCAGAAACGGAGAGAAACATCCATGTGTGGTTGCCTTTCACCTGCCTCCAGCTACGGACCTGACTGGAGACCTGGCTTGCAACCTGGTTATGTGCCCTGGCTGGGAATCGAACCAGCGACCTTTGGGTTCACAGGCCGGCACCTTATCCACTGTGCCACCAGCCAGGGCTATATAACGATCATTTTAAATCTAGGGACTGTTTCTCTCCCGGGGACTACTTTGATTTCCTCAATTCCTCTCGACCTATAGATCCTATGCATTATATTTGACACAGTATGTTAAGTTCCTTTCTTGGATGTGAAATTTCCAAAACCACCCAGCCTTGTTTTTCCAAATATAAAGGGCTGAATCATAAGAACATTTGCAACCTGAAGCTAATATAGTGCGTGTCAACTGTAATTGAAACTCTTAAATGAAATGTTTTAACGTCAAAAAAAGTGGCACACGTACAAAGAAAAAGAAAATTTGCATTTGTCTCTAGGGTTGGAATTGTTGAGCCAGAGGGTGGAACGGAGATGGCACCTGCCTTTGTCCAAAGTGGTCCCTCAAAAAGGTGGTGCGGGTTACGTGGGACTTTGTGCACGCATGGGACAGATGTGGGGGCCTGTGGCATGTGTGCCAGCGTTCCTCACGCTCGCGTGGTGCAGGTGGACAGCAGATGGAGTCTGCCCAAGCGGAGCTTGGTGCAGGTGGGAGGCTTACGTCCTATGTGGGAAAGGGGAACCCTGTCTCTACCTTCTCACTCGATAGGTACTTAAAAATGCCTCCTCTTCAGAGTCACAACCCCTTTCCAGATCTCACTAATTCTTACCCCAGCCTTACAGATGTTGGATTGAAGTGGTCTGCTTACATTTTGGAGTAAAGTCAGTTAAGAGAAATGTATACAGTACATGTTAGGGGAGAAACCTGGTGCTCCTTGCGGATGCAGTAAAGAATTATAGATAGGTCAGCAGCTCTGTTAATGTACAAGCAGGATTTGTTAGTGATCTGGTCTCGTAAACTGGCCTTGCCGAGGCGGGGGTGAAAGGCACAGGTCCAGGGCAGAGTACGGGCAGCAGGAGCATCAGGTCCTTTGTCTCGAGGACTTAGATAGTTGGCAAGTTGGGAATGAAGAAGATACACATTGACGGGTAAAGGTGGTGCCAGGTTCCCCTGGGGGATGTGACTACCCAAGCGTAGGTATGTGTGGGGGGTCTTTTAGCCCTGAATTCTCATCTTGCTCCAGACCACACTTGTTCATCTTGTAAAACAGACACAGGACAGGGGCAGTTAATTAAAGTTGGGGGACAGTCACCCAAAGTTATTTATGGTCTCTTTCTGCAAGCGCTGGGCCCCCTTGTAGAACAGATAGTGACCAGAGGTCAGCAATTAACCACAGTTGTTTTATGGGCTGCTGCTTTGGGCACTGTGGATCCCTTCCTCTTCCCCTTCTAGACCTTGGGATGAAAGCACAGTTCCAAAGGCTTTCTTTCCCAGACATTGGGAATGATACACATGGAATGGTGTTTCTTATGATGTTCAGAACAGCTGGCAATGTTGTTGGACCAGGCTCAGGACTGCTGAGTTCGCCGGTGAGACATGCCTCCCTCCTACTCCCTGCCTTGGTTTGTTACCTGTTCTACCTAACAGGGGTACAAGTTTTACTAAATTACTAGTCAGTATTATGTCCGTAGGCCCAACCAGAGAAGCTGATCCTGAGAATTGACTGGGAAAAGAAGTTATTTCATTTACTCTCTTGCTCCTAGGTTATACCTCTTTAAAAACAGGTTCCTTGAGGCCCTGGCCTGGTAGCTCAGGTGGTCAGAGCATCATCCAGATATGCCAAGGTTGTGAGTTCAATCCCCAGTCAGGGTGTATACAAGTATCAACCAAGGAATGCATTGATAAGTGGAACAATAAATTGATATTTCTCTCTCTAAAATCAATCAATTAAAAAAAAACATTTCTTGAGGCATAGCTGACATAAACTGCGCATATTTAAAATATACAATTTGATAAGTTTAACTCCATATACACCCATAAAACCATCACCAGTAGATATATCCAATGTACTGGCCAGAATAATCCTAGTTCATGTAAAATGAAAGTAGCTGATAATTACACACACACATCTTAACCACATCTAGTTGTGTATTTGGTGTTGTATACTTGACTGAGTACAGTCAATTATTGAATAACTTAGGGGATTTAGTTTACAAATAAAATTTAGTTTAAAAAATAAATAAGATGTCAAGACAATTCATTGAAGAAAAAAATAGCCTTTTCAACAAATGGTGCTGGAACAACTTGATTTCCACATGCAAAGGATAAAGTTGGACTCCTAATTCCTACAATGTATAAAAATTAACTCAAAAACAGATCCAAGACACAAGACATAAAGACTATTAAGACTCAGATGAAAACATAGGTGTAAATCTTTGCGAGCTTGGATTAGGTAATTTTTTTTAAAGATAGGACACCTAAAGCACAGGTAGCAAAGGAACTATCTACTTTGGACTTCATCAAAAATATAACTTGTGGGTCAAAGGACACCATCAAAAAGTCAATCACAGAATGGGACAATTATTTGCAAATCATATGTCTGATAAAGGTCTAATGTCTTAAATATCTAAAGAACTCTTACAACTCATCAATAAAATGGCAACCCAATTTAAAATGGTCAAAAGATTTGAGAGGACATTTCTACAAAGAAGATACACAGATGGTCCATAAGGATATGCAAACACTGTTCAGTATGATTAGTCACTAGGGAAAAGCAGGTCAGAATCACAATGAGACACATCATCCCACTAGCATGGCTATAATCAAAGCAGATGATCAGGAAGATGGCAAGGCGTGGACAGGTCGGAAACCTCACACTGCTGCTGGGAAAGTGTAATGAGATGGTGCAGTCACTTTGGAAAAGTTTCGCAGTTCTTCAAAGTGTTAAACAGAGTTCCCTGTGACCTAGCGAGTTCTCTCCTAGGTATAGACCCAAGAGAATTCGAAACACATGTTCAGCCCTGGCTGGTGGCACAGTGGATAAGGCGCCAGCCTGCGAACCCAGAGGTCGCTGGTTTGATTCCCAGCCAGGGCACATAACCAGGTTGTAAGCCAGGTCCGTAGCTGGAATCAGGTGAAAGGCAACCATACATTAATGTCTCTCTCTCTCTCTCTGCCTCTCTTCCTTTCCTCTCTAAGAATAATAAATAAAATCTTTAAAAAAAAAAAAAAGATACGTTCATACAAAATCTTGTACATGAACTTCATAGCAGCGTTACTTCTAATAGTTATAAAGTGGAAATAACCTAAATAGCAACTGGAGAATGGATAAGTAAATAGTTGTATAGCCATATAATGTAATATTATTTAGCCATAAAAGGAATAAATCTGGCCCTGGCCAGTGTGGCTCAGCGGATTGAACGCTGCCCTGTGAACCAAGGGGTTGCGGTTTGATTCCCAGTTGGGGCACATGCCTACATTGTGGGCCCGAGGCAATCACACATTGATATTTCTCACCCTCTCTTTCTCCCTCCCTTCTCTTCTCTCTGAAAAGTAATTAAATAAAATCTTAAAAAAAAAAAGGAATAAATTTGATACATGCTACAACATGCACGAACCTTGAAAATATTATGCTAAGTGAAAGAAGCCAGACACGAAAGGTCATGTATTGTGTCATTCTGTTTGCATGAAATGTCCAGAACAGGCAAATCCAGAGACAGAAAGCAGATTAGTGGTGTCCAGGGGATGGGGGAGGGGGAAATGGGGTGTGATTGCTGATGAGTGTGAGGTGTCCATTTGGGGTGATGACAATGTTCTGGAAAGTTCGTTGCAGACCCCTTGTGAATATACTAAAAGTCAATGAATTGCACATTTTAAAAGGATAGATTTCATGGTATGAGAACTACATATCCAATTTTATACCACTCAGGCCCTCACACAGAACACACTTGTATATCAGTCTGAACAAAGGAAGGATAAGGAGCACTTCAATAATCATGAATATAGCCATTGTTTTTTATTATCAAAACTGTCAGTTAAGACATCTGCATTGCCAACCAGAATTAGCAAGTGTTGAGAAAATGGGTCCCACTAAGAGAAATGCAAGCGCATTAGCAATTCTACATGAAATCGCCGTGACAAGAAAAGTGGATCTCTGGTACAAAGACGAAGCTGTGAGTGCCGTGCCATGAGCAGGACAGGAGAGGGGATTTATGTGTAAGAGGACAGCTGCCATTAGTGCTGACATCACTTCATGCAGCTAACAACAAGAACACAAGTACGATGCGTGTTACCGTAGTGTTGAATGGTTCCCATACTGTCGCCCTCACTAAGAGCACCTGGCGGGGGTGGGGTGGACCCAGTGATGGCCTGTCACCTCAAAATCTGATTTCACCAGGGGACAGAAATGCACCAGGACGGAAGCACCGGAACTAAAGGATCATCAGAATGGAAATCTGTAGCTGTTGCTAGAATTCTGGGGGTGCGAATTTCAATTCAGAAGTCACATATAATCCATTTTTTTTAAATCTTGAAAAGGTAGCAAAACTAAAAGTTCTGTCTGGCCTGAGGACCTTGATTCCTGAGTTGAAAGTCAGATAAAACCCTGGATCACAGAGAGGAGGGTTTTGTTCATCTTATTTTCGTACAGTAGGAAGCTGCTGGTTTTAAAAAAGTAACAAAATGGTCACTCTTAGAGTACGTGTAAAAAACCCCCACAGACCCTTTACCCGTCACAATATTGACTAGTGATCTCTTACTTCTTTTTTAAGATAGTTGCTGAGAAACAGTCCGTTCCAGTGTCAAAACCATGAAAAGGAAATCCTGCAGCGATCCGTTTTCATGCTCATAGAGGGGCCAATGTATAGAAATGGTAACAGTTGGGGTGTGCGTTACCTTTGAAGTGGCACCCCCTTTCATTGGCTGAAAGGCGCAGGATGTTAAAAGCACGGAGGTGGCCTTTTCCGGTCTCTAACGGCAGTGGTTCCTTCCAGCCTGGAAATGTGGTGCAAGTGCCGTGTTTCAGGTAGAGCCCGTGGGTCTCAGGGCTGTGCTGGCGCGCTACCCTGCTGTGGCCTGCAGCCCACCGTCCTATCCGGGCTCCCCAAGCCCTTTAGAATCAGGGGAGGGATGGGCTGAGGGTGGGTCCCCAGGAGTTAGGCTTGCTCTCGTGTCCCAGTTGTCTGTTGCTATGCGACAAAGAACCCACAACTTAACAGCCCAAACCATTTTCTTCTGTGGGTTCACCAGGCAGCTCTCAGTTGGGGCATCTTGGAGGGCTGCAGACGCGTGTCAGCAGGTCCCGGAAGCACCTGGTTTTCTTTTCTCCCGTATCCAGTGATTAGGCGTGGGCGTTGTGGAAGCTGCAACTGGCCGGGATCTCCCCGCTGCACCTGGCTGTTTGGGCTTCCTGTGTCTCAGGATAGTCAAGTGTCTACGTGGAGGCTCCATGGTAAGGGATGGGGAGCGGAAGTCGCCAGCCTCCGAAGACCAAGACCCTGAAGCTGACGCAGCGTTGCTCTCACCCTTGGATAAGCGATTAGAGCCACTCGGACGCGAGGGCAGGAGGTGTAGCCCTCAGGTGCTGAGGGAGAAGTGCCGGGGAAATCGTGACCATGTTGAACCCCCTACATTCTCCAACCAGGACCCAGAGGGTTTGTTCTACCTGGACATGATCCTAGTCCGATCTCATAAGGAGCTGCTCTGGGTTCCCGTGGCTCTTCATGCACGAAGGGGACGTTTTCCTCCCGCTATCTGTGAGATGGCAGGCTGAATAACAGGGCGGCTGAGGGCCGGAGGTTCAAGGCCGAGGATGGCACAGCTTCCCAGGCACGGAGTCTGGATCTCTGCACTGGGGTCCAGGCTGCAGGACTTGCAGTTGAAGCTCAAGGCGCAAGCAAAGGTAGTGTCACCATGGCTGCCCAGCGCTGTGGGTCAGTAAGGACTCTTGAAGCCGCTGTACTGGCCTTCCTGCTTGGGGAACTCGCTCCGGATCCTCCAGCGGCAGCAGCTGGGCAGGATGGCGAAGTCTGCCAGGTCCTGGGAGCCGAAGCGCCAGCGGGTGTAGCTCCTGTAGGCGCAGTGCCGCAGCTGCCTGTCGGCGTCCACCTCCAGCTTGAGCAGGGGCTCCTGGTAGCACAGGAGGAACTGCAGGACACGCCTGGACAGGACCAGCTCCCTGAACAGCCACGAGGTGGTGATGCAGGCGCCTGGCTTCTTCCGACAGCACAGCTCCTCCAGGCTCCGCTGCCGCTCTGGCAGCTGCGACGGAAGGCAGTTTCCGCACTGGCACCAGCCCGGGCTGCTGGGCCTGGGAGTCTCTTCCGCAAGCAGTACCATCTCCTCTGGTTGCCCAGGAACGGGCAGCGGGTCCGGGAGGGACAGGGGCAGCCGGGACAAGTCTGTCAGATCCACTGGGGGTCTCTGAAAAAGCCAAGTGCCCACACCCGTCAGCGGGGGAGGGTCGGGGTTGGGCGGGGGCGTCAGGAGGCTTCTGAATACTCTTTCAGCTGCGCAAGTTCGTCAGCTGTGATTTGTACAGCGTTTCTAGACGTATTTATATTTAGCAGTACGTTTTCTTTAAAAAAAAAAAAAGATGGACTGTTTGAACTTACTGGGATGTTTTGGCCTTTGACGTCTTGCAGGCTGGTTCCCAGTAACTGCTCGTCCACCATTCTGATGTGGGGTTCATCCACGAAGGACACGTATTTCAATGTCTAGGGGAAGGAGTTTAAAATTTGCACACTTTTTATATGGAATTATTAAGGATTGCATGCCTGAACATTTCTAAAGGCAAGTAGTATTCTCGTTGAGCAAGAGACAAACTGTGACCCAAGTTAACCGGAAACGCTTGTGGACCGAGAATGACTGATTCCTGACACTAAAGGTAAACCAGGGACGCGCCGGAGTTGGTGAACTCGGGGTATCCGTCCTCAACTCGCTGCCTAAATGTTTATAGGCGCCCCCAGCACTGCGTAAAGTTTCTCAGTTCAAGTTACTCTAGGTTAAATATCTCCAGCAAGTATACTATGGCAACTTAACTTGTTTATACTTTTATTAAATTTCATCCCGTCTTGGGCCATGAAACCGTGATTATTTTTCACTGCAAAGATGACCTTTTATTTCAAATCGTATGTACGTGCACAATGGACAGTGACCCGTGCTTTCAGCTGCCGGGAAAGGACTGAATTGTTCTCAGATGAGAGAGAGACAGAGAAGCCCTCTTTGTCGTGTTTGTGTTGCCAGAGCTTTCTCGTTGGTAGGGAATCATGGAGTTGAGTGCAGAGGGACTGCTTAGTCAAGTGTCAGTTCAGCCATCAAAACAGTACAGGTGAAGCCCTGGCTGGTGGCACAGTGGCTAAGGCGCCGGCCTGCAAACCCAAAGGTCGCTGGTTCGAATCCCAGCCCGGGCACAGAACCAGGTTGCCAGCCAGGTCTCCAGCCAGGTCCATAGCTGGAGACAGGTGAAAGGCAACCATACACTGATGTTTCTCTCTCTCTCTGCCTCTTTCCCTTCCCCTCTCTCTAAAAATAATAAATAAAATATTAAAAAAAAAAACACAAAAACAGTACAAGTGAGCTGAGTTCCTTTGACTTGTACCCCACCCTGTGCTTCTTTCCAGAAGGAATCGTGGTCACTTTTGTGTGTGTCCAATGCATGTGTGGGTATCCCTCTACACATATGTGTGTGGAATACATGTAAAAATATATGGAATAAATAACAGTATATAGGCTATGCGTATAGGCATGTGTTTGTGTATATACGTGCATGTATAAAATACATGCAGACAATGCATAGAATTAGTTTATATGTGTAGCTGTTTTGTAACTTGTATCATGCTGTATGTATTATTTGGTAGTTTGCTAGTTTCCTCTCAACAAAATGCCTTGGATGTTCGTCAGCACCTGTAACATAGTGACCATGAAACCAGCCTAAGTCAGAATTTCAGTTCTACCACTAACTCACTAGCTGTATGACCTTGGGCAAATTGTCCCACCCTCCCGGGTCTCTGTAGAAAGTGGTAATAGTGTCCCCTGTCTGCAGGGTTGTTGTGGTGGTTCAGTGAGGTGACATCGAGAAAGGCTTTGAAGTGCTGTGGAAACGTTTGCTGTTATTTTGGCCTACCTCAGTCTTGTAAACCGGGGCCTGGCAGGCCTTGCGATGGAACTGTCCTAGTCCAGTGCACCGGTCACAGATTGGCCATTTGGGTAGAAACTCTTTCTCAGTGACTGTTGGCTGCAGGGACACCCTGTGCACATGTAACCCTTAGGTGCCCCTGTGGAGGTTCCCCTGGGGCACGTGTGCAGATGTGGAAATGCTGGGCGGTAGGTACTGTGTACCCCATTTAAACATTGTTAGCAAGCCAAGTTGCTCTCTGAAGTCATGATGTGATGTTTTCTGGCTGTACCCCACATCCAAGTCCTGGAACAGGAAAATCTGTTCTCCCTCTGTCTCGCCTCTCCACTTTTGTTTCTGCTTCTCCCTAAGATCCAAGGTTTCACCTGACAGATGGACTAGGGGGGAGGGTCCAGAGGCTTGTCCACCCTGGGACCACACCTCTGATTCGGGCCTCCCTGTGTCACGCGTCTCAGGGGTCTGACGGCGCTTTGGCGTCCGCGGCCCAGGAGCCTTACCGGCTTCGGCTCCACGATCTCCTCGCACTTCTTCCGGTGGTAGTACTCGTTGACTGCGCAGCATTCGCAGCACTGGCACCAGCGGTACACGTGGGATCGGCAGCAGGCACTCGAGTACGTGTTGATGAGGAAGTCAATGAACACAGTGGCCTGGAAAGGACCCAGGCAAGCGCCACGTTAGGGAAACTTCTCGCCAAAGCATTTTCCCTAGGCCGGGGCGGGGGAAGACCTTACCAAGCCGAAGTAGGAGAGGGTTGAGCCTATGTACACGATCAGTGGGATGATGTTGAATTTCCCTCCCTGGAAACAGAGCAGGAAAGGTGACTTGGATGAGATTCAGAGCAGCAGCCTTGTGAGTTCGTCTCTGCGAGTTCCCCAGAGGCGGCGCTGATGAATGCGTGCACGGCGCTCACTGCAGACTGGGAACCGGACCCCCACCTGCCTTCCACAATGAGCTTGAAAACGCGAATGTTTCAGACACAGCAGCACCGGACCCCGCACGCTGAGAGGAGACACTCAGGAGGAGGTTGTGTCAGGCAAGGCGAGGGATCCGGACATGCCTGCCCTCCCAGCGGTTTGAGGCCACTTTGGAAGCAAAGGGGAGGAGTGTCTGCTCACTCTTCCCTTAGGTGGCCTTGTGGGTTTTATTTCCGTTTTTCTACCTTCTCAGCTCCACCTCACTGATTCTTGTGCTGCTTATCACCATGTTGCATAAATACTATGCTGTCAGACAAGGTCGTGTGGGCGTGTGTTAATTTTTTGCACCGCCAGCATTTCCTCCTTCCTTTTTCTGGAGGCAGGACCCCAGCTGTCCTGTGGGGAACTGTCTGTGTCCATACTCAGTGTGGGGGAGGCTGTTCTGTGCTGCGTTTGGCCTCTGACCTGCAAGCTAGACGCTGGCTGGGATGGGCATTGCTAACCGCAGACCCCTGGAGGCCGGGCGCGCCCGGTTTCATTCCTGGCATAGAGCAGCCCTGCTTCTGCCTCCTGCTGGTCCCTGTGGGACCCTTTGGCACCTGTTAAGTGGCACAGGGGTCCATTTCGACCTGCAGCCTCTCGAGATGCACCCTGTGTATCAATTTCCCTTAATAAACTCTCTTCCCTGGCTGGAGTAGCCGGCCCCCTTCATCAGAGGGAGGCCCGTTCTTGATGATGATGTTTGAGGGTCCGGATCCAGCCATGGCAGCTGAGTGGCCCCTGGGTCTCTCAGTGATGGGAACTATAAAAAGAAGCCTTTCTTTCCGAAGCCCGTTTCAGTTGCTTCTGTTACTAACGACAGTGTTTGCAGAGGGATTTCTTTCTTCTTTTTTTTCAAGCATCAGCAAACTTTTAAATTGAATGTTACATATGTTTCCCTGCCTCACTCTTATACCCATCACATGGCTGTTCATGGACAGGACGCTGGGGACACTTCTCCCCAGTCTCCTCCGCATGGGAGCTGTGTCATGCCAGCTAAGGATGGTCACCAAAGCGTTCACCCTGGCGGCACGACAGCAGCTATTGGGACGCAGTCAGAGGAGACGGGTGCCCGCGGCCAGGGGCGGAGACTTACAGTGCCAAACACCAGGATGTCAAATCGGATCCCAAAGACTTTGATCAGAGTCCGTTTTTCAACGTTGTTTTCCTTGTAGTACTTGGCGTACCTGTGGGAGGAGGATCCAGATTTATAAAGATCTGTCCGAAAGTGCTGGCAGTTTGTGAAAAGAAAAATCTAAACAATAGCTGGTCTGGCTTCCCCGTCAGACTTCGCTCCGCATGGTTGGCAGAGAGAAGAGTCTGGTGCAAAGCCGCACCCCCCTCACCCCGCCTGCTTCCCCAGCATCTACTTCCACGTCACAGGGGAATAAAAGTCTGCTTTTCACTTAGGTAAACGGGAATTTTTTTTTTTTTTTACAAGAACAACGTTAGTAACACAGGATCAAGAAAAAGCAGAGAGAGTTAAAGAAGAAAACAAAGCTTCAGGCAATCTGATTATTCCTTAAGAGGGAAAAGGAGGTTTTCTAGAGCAAAGGATTGGAGGTGAATCGTGATACTAGTCACTGGATTGAGGACCACGGCCTCAGCCACCTGTTCTGTTTTTTTCAGATTCTGTGTTTGTCTATTTGTCACCATTTATCACAGGGCCAAACGGACAACTAAGGTTGTTTACATCTTCCCCGCAGTCCAGCTTGTGCAGCTGCACGAAAATCATGTTACAAACTCTCCCACTGATCCGAGCCCATGTCCCCAGCCACCTTGGACCTTGTTCTCACACAGTCACCCAACACGTTCGTTCGTTTGCTGCCTTAGCTCACCCGGGGCGGGTACCATCCAACCAGAGGTATGTTCCCCATCCCCCCAGGTCAGCCCGCCCACAGTACTGGAGCTAGTCGGTGCTGCATTGTTTACCCTGCCCGCCCGCCTTTCCCCAGGACAGCGCAGGGAGGACCTGGGTCCTGCCTTCCCCTCCTCCTTCCCCCTGCCCCAACCCTGTGCGACCCCTGTGGCCCCATGGGACCCCCTTCTTTCTGGAAGTGGAATCAAATTCTTCTTTCTGGCCCTGGCTGGTGGCACAGTGCAGAAGGTGACGGCCTATGAACCCAAAGGTCGCTGGTTCGATTCCCAGCCAGGGCACATAACCAGGTTGCAAGCCAGGTCTCCAGCCAGGTCCCCAGCTGGAGGCAGGTAAAAGGCAACATGAATGTCTCTCTCCCTCTCTGCCTCTCTCCCTGCCCTTCTCTGTAAAAATAATAAAATCTTAAAAAATAATTTTTCTTTCCATGGCGGTCAGCTCTCTGTGTCATCCTTCAGTCACCTCCTCACTGAAGACCCAGGCACAAATCATAATCACCCCAAAAAAGGCATCTCTCACCAGAGCTACCTTCAGGAAATGTGCTGTGTCTCATTTTCCACAAACAACTAGGGAACTTAAACCGCAGGCCATAAGACACTTTTAAAGCTGTCCCGATCCTGACCACCTTTCAGTGGTTGTTTGCAGGAGAGATATATATATAATTTTCTTTCTGAGTTATTAGAAAAGAAAACAAGACAGGTATTTGGCCAGAATACAGTGCAGCACGTGGGAAACTTTTAACTCTAGGAATCTGACATTGAGATCGGTTGGATATTTTCAGGCACTTGAACGTGTTTTCGGCTGAAGGGGTTTCTGTGTCTTTTTGCATCTGATGGTTCTCACTTCCTCCGCCCTGTTGAGCAACTGGCGGGCGTTTCAGGGTACAGAGGGGGCAGTTCCACGCCCGGCCGGTGCCTTGCCTCTTCGTAAGAGTACACTCGACTGGGAAGGTTAGCCTTACACAGTCGAAACCCTTGAATTTCTGCTGTCAAGGGGCTTCCTGATAGATTGATTCTCAAACTAAGGGCAAGAATCACTTGGCACGTATGTTCAAAGGCAGGTTCCGAGGCCTTATGCCCACAGGGCAGAAGGTCTGACGTGTCCCCAGGAATCTCTATTTCTAGGGAGAGGTGCCGGGGGGCCGTGGTGCCAGTGTCGGTGAGCCGCACTCGGGCAACTGAGGCCTGGACAAAGGTGTCTTGTGCACTGGAACGAGCAGCCTGCCCCAGAACACTGCATCCGGGTACCCAACCCCTGTACCTGCGAGTGTGTCCATACTTGGAAACAGAGTCTGCAGGTGTATTGAAGGGTCTGAAAATGAGGTCATCCTGGACTGAAGGTGGCCCTAAATCCAATGACTGGTGTCCTTACGAGAGGAAGGAGAGGGAAGCTACACAGACACCAAGAGAAGGCCGTGTGAAGGCAGAGGCAGCGCCCTGGCTGGTGTGGATCAGCGGGTTGAGTGCTGGCCTGTGAATCAAAGAGTTGCTGGTTCGATTCCTAGTCAGGCACATGTCTGGGTTGTGGGCCAGGTCCCCAGTCGGGGATGGGAAACAAATCAATGTTTCCCTCCCTCTCTTTTCCCCTCCCCCTCTCTCTAAAAATAAATAAATCTTTAAAAAAAAAAATAGGCAGCTATTGGAGTGATGCAGCCACAAGAAGAAAGAAATTATGTCACGTAATCAGCACCTTCAAATTCCTGTGTTTTACAAAGCTGCATTTTCCCCTATACCTCATATAACCTATAATTGCCTTCTCTTTTGTCTGGCTGCTTGGACAATTATTTTTGGCTAGAGATTTCTTCTGGTGCTCATTCCAGGCAACCAACGCTCGAACACTTTGATCTAGAGGAATGTTCACTTCATAACACTCTCAGTTCCTCAGAAAGCTCAGATCCCTTCAGGAGGTAATGTTTTCAGGCTTAGCTGGGCGGGCGACTTGAGAACGTTTGCTGACACCTGGTCCATCCCTTGCCCTGCATGCTTCTGCTGGTTGCTAAGGGAACAGCCCGTGAGGGCAGTCGGGACCCCTGATCCCACCCTCTCTTCTTGCTGACAGTCATAAACCAGTAGGGCGGCAGGGGTGATCAGGACGTTCCTGAGACTTGAAGCTGGTTTCTGAGCCCTGCACGGAGCTCCGCTGTCCCTCCCAGGAGAGGCAAACCACCTCTCATGTCTAGATCTCAACCAGCCTGTAGTCAAGGGTTTCAGACTCCAGTGCCTACAGGGGCCTGGCACGTAACAGAAGTGAGTTGTGCAGGCTGGGGAGAGAGCGGTCACCCGTGGCGGGGTACAGTGGCAAACCCCAAACCATGCCCTTTCGAAAGGAAGCCACCGACAGCTGCCGCTGAGACCTGCTGTACGGGCTCCCTGAGTCAGCACAGGGGTTCATTTCTGTTTCTCCAGTAGGTGAATTTTCTAGAAAAGGCAGAAGGCTAGATTTTCATGTAGAATGTCTCAACTTTCAAAACATCACGCGGGCCAATAAGTCCATAAATATTATAAATAGAAACGTACAAACAAACATACGTACTTGAAGGCTGCGTGCCAGTTGATGATGTGACCTTTAACATCTAAGAGGAAAGTAAGTATTTCTGGGCGCTGGGTAATCATTGTCTAAACCCTGTGTCTCTTCAACTTGGCTGTGCTCCTGGGGACCTTGTTAAAATGTGCAATCTGATTCAGTGACTCAGGAGTGGGGCCTGAGAGTCTGTGTTGTGACGCGCTCCCAGGGGAGGCCCATGCAGGACCACCCCTGGGGGGCGGGAACTGGAAATGCCACCATGTACAACACCAAGTGACACACGTGCTGTGATCGCGTGTCAGCCTCATGAAAACACCGGTCACATGAAGGAACATGCACCAGACGGTTATCGCTGCCTCAGGGTGGGAGAATTAGAGTGGTTTTGGTCCCTCATCTCTGCTCTTCCCTGTTTCCCCCAGTATTGTTTCTGTTTTACAAAGAGTGTGCCTCTCTTTAGTAATCAAAAGGAAAACATTCATTCGCAGCCTCTACCTTAGAGGAAGTCCTGCCCCCCACCCCCCATCTTGTTGCCTTGGGAACCAGCTGGGCCACGCGGACCCCTGTGACCCTGGGCACCGTTACCTGAAGTTGTAGCCAGGGTACAAGGACTGGTTGATGATCTTGTCATCGAGGCGACGGAAACTGTACTTTGGACGGCAGTGATGGAACCAGCTGTCCAGGTTGCAGTCCCAGTAAATCTCGATGCCCATGATCCCTCCCTGGGGAAGACAAGAGGCCACCGCTGAGGCCAGCTGCCTGCGGCACTGCCGCCAGACAGAGCCCTGTGCAGCAATGACTGCTCAAGGAGAGGTTTTCTTTTTGGAGGAAAAAGTGCTGCTGCAAGAGTTCAGAGCCCTGGGCGAGCCCCGTCTCACCCACGCAGTGACTCCTGAGGCCGCTGTGAGCACAGCCCCTGCCCGACCTCCGTCTGGGACTCGCCACCATTCAACTTACCTTCCGAAATCTAACTTTCAACAGACCCTGCCCATCGTGGCTGCCCGTTCAAAGGGGAAACTTGTCAGGCTGGCGCTCAGGGTGCTCCAGCGCCTGCCTCCTGGTTTATCTCCAGATGCTCCGAAGAAAGCTCTTATTCCAGACTGTCTACCTGTCCCTCAACCCACTTCACACTTGCAGTTCCTTTTCTCAAGCAGCTTCACTGAGGTATGGTTCACACACTGTTCAACCAAGGAACGTGTACAGTTGAACAGAGTTCAGCATGTCCCATAGGTGTGCCACTGTGACTGCCATCAATTCTACATTTTCATTTCCTCCCAAAGAAATCTGTAAACTTGAGTCACCATCTGTCCGTCCCTTCCCCCAGCCCTAAGTAACCATTTTCTGTCCCTGTAGAAGTCTTTGTTCTGAACTTTCAGAGGCGTATTGTCAGGTAATATGCAACTTCTTTCAATCAGCACTATGTCTTTTTTTTTTTTAATATGTTTACAGATTTTATTCAGCCCTGGCTGGTGGCACAGTGGATAAGACACCAGCCTGTGAACCCGAAGGTCGCTGGTTCGATTCCCCAGCCAGGGCACATAACCAGGTTGCAAGCCAGGTCTCCAGCCAGGTCCGTGGCTGGAGGCAGGTGAAAGGCAACCATACATGGATGTCTCTCTCCCTCTCTGCCTGTCTCCCATTCTCTCTCTCTCAAAATAATGAATAAAATCTTTTAGAGAGAGAGGAAGGGAGGGAGGGAAACATCCATGTTTGGTTGCCTTTCACCTGCCTCCAGCTGGGGACGTGGCTTACAACCTGGGTATGTGCCCTGACGGGGAATCGAACCAGCGACCCTTGGATTCGCAAGCCAGTGCTCAATCCACTGAGCCACACCAGCCAGGGCTATAATGTCTTAAAGGTTCATCCACACTGTAGCATGTGTCTTCTTTGTGGTGGAAGAATATTACATTATATGGATATAGTAATACATTTTGTGTATTCTTTCGTCCTCTGATGGACATTTGCATTGTTTCCACCTTTGGGCTATTGTGATTAACTAATACTGCTATGAACATGTATGTACAAGTTTTGGTGTGGACGTATAGTGTCATTTCTCTTGGGTGTATACGCAGGAATGGAATTGCTGGGTATCCTTTGAACTTGTAGAGCTGGACCCCTACCCTTTCTCCCAGTGAGATGTTTCTCCCACCCACTTCTCCAGCAAAGCCCCCTCCTCCTCCAAGACCCAGCTCACAAGCTTCCTCAGCCATCCCATCCGCCTCAGTTCAAGGTGACCTTGTCCTCTGAACATCTAAGGGATCTCTTAATCGATTATCTGTTACCTGTATTTTTTTCCTACAAATATATTTTCAGCCCTAATGATCATATTTCATTGAGTCTTAGATCACTGCTTAGAAGACTATTTTTGAAAGTTCCTCTAAGGAGAAAACATCGTCAAATTGTGAGACTCCATGAGTGGAAAGCACTTCTTGATTTCAGAACTCCATGAGTGCGAAAAAAAATGTCTTTGGATCATGAAACATGGCATTTCAAGACAGTATACTGGAAGCTAGGGGTACAGAGATGTGTCGTTGGTAGGCTGTAATTTGGAGAAAGGAGAAATAATAATACAGAATAATCAGTCCTGTCATGTTGTCAGGCACCGAGCCAAGCACTCTACATACGAAAGTGGCTAGCTGGTGCTTTTGTCATTTTCCTCCCAAAGAGCCACGAAATGCAAGGAATGTAGTCTCCAGAAGGTGGAAAGGGTGAGGAGATGGCTTCTCCCCCAGAGCTTTTGGTGGGAGCACGGGCCTGCCGGTAACCTGGTTTCAGCAGTAAAGCCGGTTTGGGATTTCTGATCTCCAACAGTGTAAAAAAAAAGTGTGTTTTATTAAGCCACCCAGTTTGTGGTCAGTTGTCACAGCAGCCTCAGGAAACTAATACAAGTGTCTCACTCACAG
Organism: Noctilio leporinus; assembly: GCA_004026585.1. Classification (NCBI taxonomy): domain Eukaryota; kingdom Metazoa; phylum Chordata; class Mammalia; order Chiroptera; family Noctilionidae; genus Noctilio; species Noctilio leporinus. The sequence goes on from PVIW01000105.1 coordinate 584,045, forward strand.
GATTGTTGTGGAATTAGATGGAAAAGTACTTGGCATCGTGCATAGATTGACTACGCGCTCCGTAAGGGGAACCACATTATTAAGACCCAACGGCTCAGCCTCTTGGCCATTTGACAGCTTCCATCCCCCCAACCTAGGCCCCCACCTCATGGCACAAAGGCACCACCAACCTGAATGGCCACTTCAGAAAAGTTATCGCCTGTTTCTTGGAAGATATCTCCTAGTCGGAAAATGGGGCACTGTGGGTTCCGAGTCTTGTGGAAGGTGCAGGTCTTGTTGAAGCCTGGCAAGATGTTCTTCCTGCATATAATGAAAAGCCAGCTAACATCTCCATTGAGAACTGGGGTCCATCTCATGTAGGAATGAGCCAGAGGCTGGGGGTGGTGACTGGGCTCCCAAGGGCCCCCAGTGATCTCCAGCCCCTGGTATTCGCACCCTCGTGTGGTCCCCTCCCACACTTGGCAAAAGTGATGGTGTGTCACGTCCATGGTTAAGTTATAAGAGACGGCGACTTCCATCTTGGTGACTACCATGCTTGCTCACTCTGTGTCCCTCTTGGACCATTTGCTCTGGGAGAGCTGCCATGCCCCAGGGACACTCCAGTAGCCCCAGGGAGAGGTCCACAGGGCAAGGAGCTGGGCCCTCCAGCTCGCTTGGAGGAGTTCGCTTGGAGGAGGGTTCTCCGGCCCCGGCCAGGCCCAGAGATGGTCCGGCCTGTGGACAGCCTCGCAACCCGAGTGGCCACGAGCTAGAAGCACGGAGCCAGGTCATTGCCAGGGTCCTGGTGCAGGGCCCGGTGAGATGATAAGGAGGGTAACTTGTTACACAGCAACAGATAACAACTCGGGCACTTACGTGGTGTAATTGTGGCTGGGGAAGTCAATGTTGTTCTTGATGAACACGGTGAAGTTCTTGGCGCTGTTCAGGAGCGCGGGCCTGAGGGAGAGACTTGCAATGTGGGATAGGCGGTAACAGGCACCGCGGAGCCAGCGGCCAGCGGACCCGAGGCCTCTGGTGGCCCACGGGGCCGTCGTGATGGGTGGGGCGAACAGCAGCCTCAGGCCGAAAGCGGCTCAGCTCTCCAGCTTCTCCAGCAGGAGCTTCTCCCTTGTGAGCCCGTGGCCCTCCCCTGCTCTGGTCCAGTGTGCAGGCCCGTGCAGCAGTGCGCCGGGCAAACAAAAGCCCCGATACGTAGCGTGTACTGATGCTTGGGGTACAGATACTTCCACCATGTCTGATTTCAGGCTACCAGTGGGCATCATGGAAATCGGAGTTGGGGAGGGATGAGCATAGGTAACTGACTGGCTCACAAGGTGACACAAGCCAGCTCCATCGCAACCCACGTGTGTCCTTCCCTGCAGGGCTGGGACAGGACTTTTCTGATCTTACCGCCCCAGCCTGTAACAGGGCGCCCAGGTAGATGGTGTAGTTGACTCCATTGGTCATTCTCTAGAGGCTCTGAGTAGCAAAATGTCTGCAGGGGTTAGCGGGGCCAATTCCAGACTGCAGGAAGGCCACCCGCCGTCCACCCACCCATCATTCAACAGATAATGATTATACTGGGCATAGGACTGGACACTGGGGATACCGTGATGAACAACGTGGTTAAGGTTTCTGTCCTTACGTAGTTGACACCGTTAAAGGTGGAGAGAACTGGCTGTGGATGAAAAGGTACGGCTGGTACCATCGCCTGGCATGCCTGAGTAGGTGGAAGGCATATATTGGGGGTAGCGCCAGGAAAGGGTGGAGGATGGGTGGGACACCACGAACAATCTGTTGTTTATTCCTGGATTTTCAGAGCACAACTTTGACTGTACTTGGGAAGTAACCATAGAGAACGGTGTGATCTTTGCCTGGTCAATATCCATTGCCCTCTGTCAGTTGCCTCTCCATTCTCTCCGTTGGGGGAGCCAGGTCTGTTCCACTCTCGGCCCGGAGGGCTGGGCAGGTCTGAGTCTGTCCCCTGCTCAGCCCTGCAGCTCCTGGGGTGGGCAGGTGACCCAGGGTTGGCCAACAGTGGAAGCCAATCTCCTTGGCCACCATGATGGGTTCACAGATTGTCATGTGACCAGGGCTTTTGTAGGAATTATGGGGAAAGAACAATTAATTTTTTTGAAGTATGGTATGGTAAGGACCGTGTGGACGGCGTGAAGAGAGCCAAGATGGAAGGATAAGGATAACTTGTGGGGAGGAAGAGAGAGAGAGAGAGAGAGACAGACAGACAGACAGATAGACAGAGACAGAGAGAATCTTCATACTATTATTTAAAGCCTGGATAAAGCTTTACTTGAAGCTATACTTCTGGACATCTATCTCATTGACAGGGGTCCAACACAAGCCAAAAGCTAAAACCTGTTTTTCTGAAGCCAGCTTAGGTTGGCTCTGTCACTCGCATAAAAGAAAAGCTTACTTATGACAAATGCCTGCTGTGGGCCAGGCCGTTTGCCTTTGGAACATTCTAAATCCTGTGCTTCCTGGCAGCACTCTGAGATTCAGGGGAATAAGGATCCTGAAACCCTGAGAATCAAAGCTGTTCCTCTCTCCCGACACGTCTGGTTTCCTCTCAGTGCTTATGTCCTATCTCTTCCGTCAGATTGCGAGAGCCATGGGACCTGTGCCGTATCTGGTTCTTTCTGTATTTTACAGAAAACTTAGCACATGAAGTAAAGGCCTGACCCCTGCATGGTAATGCATGTGCTGAGTGAGTGATGACATGAATCATTTCCGTCGCGCCTTCATATAGCACAGGAGGAAGCTGACGTTCAGGAACCGGCTTGCCCAAGGTCGCAGGAAACTGCAGCGCAGGCACCGCGGGTTGGAGCTGTGCAGTATTTTCATCTGATCGGGGACTGGCGGCAGAGCCGGGGCTGAAAGCCGCAATCAAGAGGCCCCTTGCCTTGAACCAGGGAGGACCTGAGGGGAGTAGGTTCACGTCCCTGAGCAGTTCCTTCCTTGATAAAGAGACTCCTCTGACCGGGGAATGAACCTGCGTGGGTGGTGCCAGGAACTGGTGGAAGTTGAGATGGACCAGAGTGGCCCAGTGCTTCCCACTCCGGCCCTGGGGACCTTCTAGAAAGTTAGTTTGGGCAAGTCTTTGTCCCACAGATTCTGATGGTGTGGCCCTGAGTCACATTTGCCTAATGCTGTGCTGCCCAGGACAGCCCCACGTCCCCCAGGCAAGTGCCACTAACTACGTTAAAATTAAATTAACTTCAGTGGCTCAGTCGTAGCAGCCACATTTCAAGACCTCGTTAGGCACGCGTAGCCAGCGGCTGCTGTACTGGGCAGCACAGAAAGAGAACACTTCCCGCTTTGTGGGAAGTTCCATCAGGCCATGCTCATCTAGAACCACCAGACTGGTTCACTTTGCAATCGCTGTACAGGTATGATCTCATTTAATACTCACACAGCTCTGAGGTGGGTGCCGTTATGCTCAGTTTACAGATGAGGGATTTGAAGTTCAGAAAGATTAAGCCACTTGCCTAAGGTCACACAGCAAGGAAGTGTTAGAGTCAGGATTTGAACCAGGGTTTCTCTATTCTCTGTTGAAATGCATTAGTCCTCCGTGGTTTATGAGTTTGACATCAGGTTCTGCCTTCTGGGCATGACCTTGTGTGTTTAAGAGAAGAGTCACTACAGGGACCACCAAATCTGTCACTGTCATCTTTGAAGAAAACTTTCCTCCCTTCCATTTCGTTTCCTTCCTTCCTTTTTTCTTTCTTCCCTCCCTGACACCTGTCCATCCTTAATCAGTTAGTACAGACACGGACAAGTGAGATGGGCTCTGCTATGACACCGGAGGATGGGTCCGGAGGGGCTCTGGGCCATGCTGGGACAGAAAGGACACTCAGGGGAGTAGCTATTTACCAGTCAGTACGGAATTATTTCAACATCTTAACTAGTGTGCCTGGCATGAGGTCACCCAGTCAGTAGGACCCGGGGCGCTGTGGCTCTTCCCTAAGAGAATTGAGGCCAGCCTGGCAGGGCCCCACCTACTCACTACTGAGGGCCACCGTGTCTGTCCCCACTCCATGACTAACCTCGGAGCCTCTTCCGTTGCCTCGGTGGGACACCAGGCATAGACTTCACAGGTCTTCTGGTTCCCTTTATACACTACACACCTTCCGGTCTGGATTCCTGTGGGGTCCGGGGTCACAGAAGCACATGTGTGAAAGGACCGTCCGGGAAGAAACCTTTTCAACCTAAGAAGTTTCAGTTCCCATGAAACCTCATCCAAACCACGAGCTTACATTAGGCTGACTAAGCAAGCTACACATCAAACAGTAAGCTAAAAAAAAAAAACCAAAGCATCAGCGAGGACACAGGAAGACCATGGATGCTGTTGGCTCTTTAGGGTCTTTGCAAGAAAAGAGGAGCTGAACAGGGTACCTTCTGACCTGGGGCAAATGGCCTAGAACTTGATACCTCACGGGGCCCCTGAGTCCCTGGAGGAATGTGCATCAGGTACCAGGTATGCAAAGTCACAGGATAAACATGGAATGGCTTCCTGGAGCATCAGGGTTGGTTAAAGGTTTCCAAGGGAAAAGTTAAATAGCAAATAATGTCAAAGTTATCCTAATACCATACTCAAGCACACATGTTGTATGGAATAAGATGGAGCATTCTATACCCTTCTGTGTGTGTGTATTTCCTAACCACTGATAGATCTATGTTTCCTTTTATTCTTTTATATGGTAGAGGTTTTTTGTTGTTGTTTGTTTGTTTATTGTCATGTTCCCTTTAAGTTAAAACAAAAGATATGGAAATTCTGCAGGTTAACACAGGTATGGCCCCCAGGTATCCTAAGGGTACAAGTTCAAGGGCCTTAATCTTCAGGGAAGTTCAAGACGGAAAGTTTAGAATACTCAGAGGTTGTTATAAGCCATTTGATTTTTCCATCAGTTAGAACCCCAAAGGCGCTAGTTCTGCAAGGTTTTCAGGAGCTCCCTCACTGGGGAACTAATGTCACTTTCATGTCAGTAGCTGGCCTGCTGGGGACAGAGCCAATGCACAAGCAGGCCCAGGCTCGCCCACAGCCCGGTGAGGGTGGAAGAAGGAAGCTGAGAGCCAGAGTTAAAGATCTGAACCTCAGGGTCCTGTAAATGTCACCAGGAGGCCAGCCCATTCAATCTCAGGGTCTCTGCCCCACATAAACAAAAACAGAACGCACCTTTGCTCTGTGGGTCCGCATGTCCCTCTTTACAATGCTGGTCAGAGTGACAGAGTGTCCTGTGGGTGGGATACTGCACAGAGAAAAACACGATAGTGAGGAGTAGCATCATGTGTCCCCAAGATAGAGAAAAGTAGATGCCTGCGTCCACACGAAAACTTGTACACACATGCAAGTAACCACACTATTCATAATGGCCAAAAAAAAAAAAAAATTAGAAACAGCCCAAATAGTCATCAGCTAATGAATGGACAAATAAAATGTAGTACATTCGGAATATTAACCAGCCACAAGGAGGAATGCAGCATTGGCTCACACTACGCTGGGGTACACCTGGAAAACACTGTGTTAAGTGAAAGAAGCCAGCCCTACCTTCTCTGCTCTCTAAAAATAAGTTTAAAATATATTTTAAGTATTATTACAACTGTCCCAGTTTTTCCCCCTCTGCTTCCCTGCTCCCAGTACCCCCTTTCCCTCCAGCAGCCCCCTCTTAGTTCATGTCCATGGATTATGCACCTAAGTTCTTTGACTTCTCCCTTTCCTATGCTATTCTTAATGTCCTCCTGTTTTGTTCCTACCAATTATGCTTCTTCATCCCTGCACCTTTGCCCTATCCTTCCCCTCCCCGCTCCCAGCTGATAACCCTTCCAATGACCTTTATACCTATGATTTTATTCCTTTTCTGGTTATTTGCTCGGGTTTTTTTTGCTTTTGTTTTTTAGATTCAGTTGTTTATAGTTGTGAGTTTGTTTTAATTTTCATAGCTTCGATCTCCTTCTTTTTCTTAAATAAGTCCCTTTAACATTTCCTATACTAAGGGCGTGGTGATGATGAATTCCTTTAGCTTTACCTTGTCTGGGAAGCACTTTATCTGCCCTTCATTGTAAATGACAGCTTTGCTGGATAGAGTCATCTTGGTTGTGGGCCCTTGCTTTTCACCACTTTGAATATTTCTGCCAGCAAAGATTCTTTCGAGAAATCAGCTGATACTCTGTGGAAACTCCCTTGTAGGCAACTCTCTTCTTTTCTCTAGCTGCTTCAAGCTGTTTTCCTTTAACCTTTGTATTTTATTTTATTTTTTAAAAGATTTTAAATTTTTATTATTTTTAGAGAGAGGGGAAGGGAGAGAGGCAGAGAGAGAGACAGACATCCATGTACGGTTGCCTTTCACCTGCCTCCAGCTACGGACCTGGCTGGAGACCTGGCTTGCAACCTGGTTATGTGCCCTGGCTGGGAATTGAACCAGCAACCTTTGGGTTCCCAGGCCGGCGCCTTATCCACTGAGCCACCAGCCAGGGCTCTTATTACCAGTGTTTTGAACTCTGCATCTGATAGGTTGGCTACCTTCATCTCATTTGGTTCTTTCCGTGGGGTTTTAGCTCTGGTCTCTCATTTGGGCCATGTTTCTTTGCCTCTTCAATTTGGCAGCCTCCCTGCGTTTGTTTCTGTGTGTTAGGTAGAGCTGCTCTGACTCCCAGACTTAGTGGCATGGCCTGTGTGGAAAGGGCACCTGTAAATTGTGTGGGGCAGAGCCGTGAGTAATTGTCAGGATGGGGCCCCCACTTCACCACTCTGTGGCTCAGTTTGTGATGTGGGACTCAGAGAGGGGGCAGTGCCGCTGCCTGGCTTCTGGCAGTTTGTCCCACAAGTGCCCCCTTTCCAGTCACTTCACCCACTTCCTTTATGCTATTGGGGCCCTTCCAGCTGTTGCCCTGGGGTTTGCTTACATTCTAAGACCATGCGGGCCCTTTAAGTGGCAGGGAAAAAAGAAGAAGAAGAAATGACAGCAAAGGCTGTGGTAGGAAAGTGCATGTCTACCCTGAGCTGTCAAACACTTGTCCCCCAGCAGGCCAATGCGCAAGAAACCCGCTTGACAGTGTCACAGTGCTGCGTGCCTTTGCTGGCTCCTTACCTGAGCGCAGGGTGGCAGCAGGGCGTCACAGGTAGTGCCTAGTAACGCACTGTGATGGGTAAGCTTCCCAGAGCAGCTAGTTACCATCCTCAGGTGCAGAGGGCAGGGCTGAGAATGGACTGAACGGGACAGAGGCTTTCGACAGGGAAGAAAGCTATCCAGGAGGACGGGGCGGTTCCGTTGAGGAGAGGGCAAAGCCAAGTTGGGAGAGACTACATGGGTGTGTGGGGGGGACACATGGCCCTAAGAAGTGGCATCAAGAGGGGAACTCGACCTGTTGGCCGGTTCTCCTGGAGACGGCTCGCAGTGGACCACCGTCGGGAAAGCTGCCAAAGGACACCCGGCCTCTAAGCACGGCTCCGCCTGCAGGAAGCTGGGTGACCTAGGGGAAGTCACTTAGCTGCTCGGATCTGCATCCGACCTGTGCGCTGGGGCAGGGAATGCTATCACCTGCCACCGTGGTGGGGCCCCACTGAACCTGAAATGCTGCACAAACGCTGAAGCCCGACGCTGCTGGGCCACGCAGGAAGCAGGCCTCCCTCCCACACAGGCTCGTCGTGCTGGGGCTGGAGACCCAGGGGACGGACAGAGATCTGGTGGCTACAGGGGGAGGACTGCCGTGTCTTCTGACCCTTCCACTCAGCCCAGACCTACACCCCACCAACGAGGCTCAGAAAGAACTTGTGGGCTCGGAGGGATTCAGGCTCTCGATTTCCCCATTCACAGGCCCTTTCTCTGCTTCCTCCAGCCCTTGCCCTCCGTACCTCCGGGCACAGCCCCTGCTGCTGGCCCTCCGTCTTGAGAAAGTTTGTCATCACGAAGAAGGAGTTCCCCTGTGGAGCAACGAACAGAGGGTCAAACGCAAAGCCTTTGACGACGAGACCCTTAACCGCCTGGAGCGAACTTTTCCACTGTCCTAAACCTCCGCCTGGGAACGGGCCCTGCAGCAAGTCTGGAACTAGGTGCAGGGCTTCCTGCGGACGGGGATGGGCAGCCCTGCATCGTCTGCTCCTGCCTCCCAGGAAAATCGCATTGAAGCGCAACTCAGGAGACCAGGGCAGGTGGAACCGGGGGTGCTGGGGTGCTGCTCACATCATCCAGGACTTTAAATGGCAGGAGGGCATCTCGCCACCTGGGACGTAGCGAGAGGGTTTAATGACCTGGGGCTAGAAAAACAGAAAGCGTCTGAGGGCGACGGTTTCACCAAGCGTTCTGCTCCCAGAGGCCCCTGGTGGGCCCTCCTGCTCCCCGTCTGTTCCTTGTGTTCTCCGCTCTCGACAATTCCAATTTTATTTTCCCTCCTTGCAAATGTAGGCAGCCACTTTCTCTGTGATCCCAGCCGTTCGTTCTCTGTCACCCACAGCCCTCCTTTGCGCCAACTACCCAGGAGTGTTCTCCTGGAGACATTTTGCTGACAAAATGCCACCTACCAGGGAAGGGAGGAAGCTTAGCCCCCCTGACTGCAGGGGCATCCTGCTGGCGGACCGGCCCTGCTTCTGGAAGGCGGCGTGTAGGGCAGAGCGTGAGTGGATCGCGTGTTTCACGCCTACCTGGACGCCCAGCTATTTTTGAGAAACGCTACAGGACGTCACAAAGCCAAGGATTATCTCCTCGGAGCGGCTGGCTCTGACCCCATGTTGCAGTTTTTAGGTTTTCTCAGTTGGGATTTTCAAAGAGCTTTTCATATAAGGCCCGTGTTTCTGTAGCGTGAGGCCCTAGGCCGCAGGGGTGGGGACACGGCCCTGGTGACGGCGGGCAGGGCTCACCTGCTGCGGGAAGGTGTAGTCCGCAGTGTCGAAGATGCTGAGCTTTGTTTCGTTTTCCTTCTGTCTCACCCCGGCCACGCCCTTCACCTTGGTGTGCACAGAGCTGATAACAGGCTCTTTCCGCTGGTATAGCTTGTCGCTCACCAGGGCAAAGCTAAGTGGCAGACACAGAAAGGCATCAGTGGTTTTTCCAAGGGAGGTCCGGTGCCTTCGGCATCTTGGGCCAGCAACTTGCCTTCTCTGTGACGTTTTCCTTCCGCGCGAGGCGGGGGGAGTCACGCCTGCCTCTCCAGGCGGCTGTGAGGATGAACTCAGATGTGCGTGCGCCCCCCGTAGTGCTGTTTCTGGCGCGCAGCGATGGGCTTTCGCTGCGTGGAAGCTGGCCCTCTGATACTGCCCGATACAGACCCTCGCTCACAGGTCAGCTTCTCGGACACCAGAGTCCACTCCCGCCCCGCCCACCACTTTGTTCTGGGGCCCAGGGACGCGTCGGCACCACCTAGGGCTGTGTTCAGCAGGCCAGCCACCTGTCTGCCACAAAGACACACCTGGTTCACAAATAACGTTTATCATCAGCGCTACTGTTGATGGAACACATCGTACATACCAGATGCTCTGCGCGATCATCGCTTTTAACTCTCACGGAACAGGAGATAGTGCTGCAGTCCTTGCCCTCTGCAGCTGAGGAATGGGCGCAGGGGTGCAGAGGAACTGGCCCGAGTCACACTAGTCAGTAGCAGGACTGAGGCCCTTAACCATGTAGCCCAGAGCCCAGCCTGTTAACTGCAGGCTGCCGGGTGTATGCTGTCGCTGTCACTGGTTTCCTGAGGGAGGGTTACTTCTTAGCTGCTAATACCTTATTTGGAATGTGAATCTAGGCAGGTGAAAGGCAACCATACATTGATGTCTCTCTCCCTCTCTCCCTTTCCCTCTCTCTAAAAAATAATAGATAAGCCCTGGCTGGTAGCACAGTGGCTAAGGCACCGGTCTGCAAACCCAAAGGTCGCAGGTTCGATTCCCCAGCCAGGGCACATAACCAGGTTGCAAACCAGGTCTCCAGTCAGGTCTGTGGCTGGAGGCAGGTGAAAGGCAACCATACATTGATGTCTCTCTCCCTCTCTGCCTGTCTTCCTTCCCCTCTTTCTAAAAATAATGAAATAAAATCTTTAATAAATAAATAAAATATAATATAAAATCAATAAATAAGAAAAAAAAAAGAAAAAAGAACGTGAATCTAACCTATGATGGCAGAACTAAGGGGAAGTGGAATTGATCGTTAAAATTGGTAGATGTGTGCTCACTTGGGCAGCACATACACTCAAATTGGAACGATACAGAGAAGATTGGCCTGGCCCCTGCGCGAGGATGACACGCAAGTTCGTGAAGCGTTCCATGTTTTTAAGTCAAGTTTATCCTTGGGACGGTGAAAAAAAAAATGGTAGCTTTCATCCCCATTGATGCTTTCCCTGTCTCCCATTTCCCTGAATCATTGCGTTTACCCTGCATGGTTTTTCAGTTCACTCATTCACTCAGCATGTAGACTTGATCTCTTCCTTCTGCCCAGCCCTAAATATCTGAATGATATTAAAAAGTCTAAGCCAATGGCTGCCCACTAGGAACTGATCTTGGAAAGCAAGACAGAGTGGGCCCAGATGTGGCCCCAGCTATTCTCAACCTTGGCTGAAATACATAACCACCCACGGAGCCTTCAGACCCATCCCTGGAAAATGTGATTCAGGGGGTCTGGGGAGGTATCCTGGTTCCTGAATATCTTTTAAAAGCTCCCCAGCTGATTCTCGTGGACAGCCAGGTCTGAGAACCCCTGGAAGACTTGTGAGGAGACAAGTCGTATGTGCCGGGGCTGTGCACCCGAAGAAGCTCGCTCCCTCTGACCTGCAAGCCCCCTCACGGGTGGATGCCCGGGAGACATCCTCACACGAGCTCCTAAGGAGTTACGTCCAGGAGTATTTACGGCAGAGACAACCTAAATACCCCTGCGCGGTGAGCAGGTAGACCGTGGGGTGCCCTGCAGCAGTGAACACGGTGGCGTTCCTTGTATCAGTATGGAAATTACATTGAGCAACCGAAGCATGCTGCATTGTAAAGTGCAAAGAAACCCCAAACAGTATCACCTCGCACTCAAACAAATACCTGTCCCTGCGCATCCACAGCAGCACCATGCCTGTGGCCCAACGCGGGCAACAACCCAAAGGCTTATCAGTAGGCGAGTCGAAAAACCACATGCGGTCTACCTGTACGCTATTCAGCCATAAAAAGGAACAAGGTGCTGAAACGTGAAGGGGCTGAAACGTGCTATGCTGTGATGACCCCTGGACACTTGGTGTTAAGTGAAAGTGAAAGAGGCCACACGTCAGGTCGTATAAAGTACCTCGATGCAGACAAAGAGCAGATGGCTCATTGCCGGGGCTGAGGGCAGGGGAACATGGGTACAGGGCTCCTTTCCAATGGTGACAGCGTTTTGCAACCATTGTGGCGGTTTCACAACACTGACTGTGCTACATGCTATGGAACCGTACACTTTGAAATGGTTGTTCTGATGCGGTAGGAATGTCACCTCCGTGAGAAAAGGAAAAGCACTCTTACAGCTATGGACGTATGTTGCAGAAGTATAAAAACATAATGACAAGCACCAGTTGCAGGATGGTGCGGGCCAGGGGCGAGAAAAGAGAGCAGGCTAAAGGGTAGCTTTCTGGGGGAGCTAAAGCTGGATTTAGGAATGTTTTATTCAGTTGGATGGTGGCATATGGGTACCTTATTATATTATTCTCAATGTATTTCAGTATTTCCATCACAGTAGCTAAAACAGAAAGCTCATCAAGAAAGACGTTGGGACCAGAGACACAGATTAGAAGCCCAGGCGGCAGATGTGAGACAGAGTGATTAAATATCGTTCCATAGACAAATGGGTAACTGCTCAGCAGCGTAGCTCAGCCTCACAACACAACATGTACGCAGCCTGTGCGATGCCTTTTCCTGTGGGATATTGTAACGTTTTACCAGGATAACACAGGGTGGCCAGCCTGGCCCCCCATTTGGGAAGCTTGGTTCTGATCTCCCTTATTTGTCCTAGAATACACAGCGTGTTACAGATCAGCCTGGATGGAATCTAGCTCTCTCATACATCGCGGAAGACTTGTCTTCATATCAGAATGAGCACGTGAGCACATCATTTTAAGGATTAAAATGCTTTAGTGCTAGCCCTGGCTGGTGGCACAGTGGATAGGGTGCCAGCCTGTAAACCCAAAGGTTGCTGGTTCGATTCCCAGCCAGGGCACATGGCCAGGTTGCAAGCCAGATCTCCAGCCAGGTCCCCAGCTGGAGGCAGGTGAAAGGCCACCATACATGGATGTCTCTCTCCCTCTCTGCCTCTCTCCCTTCCTCTCTCTCTAAAATAACAAATAAAATCTTTTGAAAAGAAGAAAGAAAGAAAGAAAGAAAGAAAGAAAGAAAGAAAGAAAGAGAAAGAGAAAGGAAGAAAGGAAGAAAGGAAGGAAGGAAGAAAGAAGCTTCAGTGTGCATCATGGGGCAAAAAGAGGGTTCGCAGCCCCCTACCCTACAGAAAGAAGATTCTGAGACCTGTCCCAGCAGCTCTTTCCCAGTTCACCTGGTGACTCAGACAAACCATGTGGCCTCCCAGGGGCCACACGTCTAGTCCCTGAATGAGGAGATAACAGCTTGGCTTCCTATTCCCTCTGACCTTTAGGCTCTAAGAAGCTGCAATTCTGCGCCCTATGGAGCCTGCACACCATGGAGCCCAGCGCACACAGGGGTTCTGTACACGCTGGAGCCTGCATGTGCCCAGGGTCCCAGCGCAAACAGGAGCAGGGAGGGGCTGGGGATTTAGCCGGGCCTGGGTGGGTGGGTGGGTTGGAGATGGCAGGGGGAAGGCAAGCTGAAGGGTCTGCAGGTGGAGAGGGCTGGCATGAGAAGCCTGGGCTGCGAAGGACAGCGGGTAGGTGTGGGGGGCGGGCGGGAGAGCCGGGTCAGGCTGTGGCGCCCTCAGGTCCGCCCACGGCAACTGACTCACCAGATGTAGCCGAGGGTCCCCATCATAAAGAGGTTCTTCAGGGTCCCGAACCACAGGCTCTGAATGTGAAGAACTTTGACCACTCTCACGGACTGGCATACGTGGACGAACCAGCTTTGCCCTGGCATGGTGAGAGGGGTCGCCGAGCGCCGCTGGAGGCACTGCCTGTCACCAAGCCCAGCCTTTCTTCTGGGGCCAGGGCTCACTGAGCAAAGGTGACTTGAAAGTGAAAGGATGTGCCCCGAGAGTGAACTGTTTCCCACGTGGTTAACCATTGCCTGACCCAGGGCAGCAGACTGGGGTGGGCCCTGGGCCCTGCTACTTTGAAGATTGGAAGTGGCACTTGAAGAGGGTCAGGCAGGAAAAGGGCCACAGGGCAGAACCGGGACCAAAGGGGTGAACCACGGGGAGAGAGATTTCAGCTCAGGATGGAGAAGAAATGTCTGAGAGTCAGAGCAGTCCCACAACACAGCAAGCTCTCCTTAGGGCTGCTGGCTGGTGACCCGGATGACGAGGACAATGACAATTTCCATTTATTTCATCGTCTCCCCTCTGTCCCTCCCGTCTCCACTCTACCTGCCTTTCAGCATCACCTCCCATCTTAAAAACAAGTCCTCCCTCAACCCCACATGCTTCTCCTGCCACCACTTCCTGCCTCCCTTCTCCTCTGTCACCACGCGCCTTGACAGAGTGGGCCACCACATCCATTTCCACAGCTCCCTCCGCTCCGCCGCCCGCCACGGTCCGGCTGCAGCCCCCACCCCTGCTCGGAAGCCAGCCCTGCCAAGGAAGCAGCCGCCTCCAATTACAGCATCTTCGCTGAATCCCATCAACGCTGCTCCGTGGACCTGACCTTGAACCCTGGAACCCTCAGTGGCACCAGACACTGACTGTCACCCGCCAGCACCTTCCTCTTGTCCCCTGGCTTCCTAACGCAACATGCTCCTGACTTTCTGTGGATCTCTGCGGCCACCCTTCTGAGAATCCTGCCAGGACGGGTCAGCATGCCTCAGGGGCTGTTCTGAGCCCTGTGCCCCCTTGTCTGCACCTCCGCTTGCTGGCCAGCTGCGGCCGCGTGCAGGGTCCTGGGCGCCATGTATGTGCTGGTGATAGGATGTCTCTGTCATGTTTCCGGCGACTCACATCTGTGCCTCCCGCAGGCGTGTCGGTCTCAGCTTTCAGTTCTGAGCTTTCCTTCCACCTCAGATGGGCTCCTCCTCCCGTGTCCCGTCCCAGTAAATCCTCCCACCACCCATCAGTGGCTCAAGCCAGAAATGCGGCCTCCTGAATGGTTTCCCTCCCTCCACCTGTATTATTATTCTTTTTTAAAGGAGTTTATTCATTATGTTCAGAGAGAAGGACAGGGAGGGAGGAAGAAAGGGAGAGAAGCATCAGTGTACAGTTGCCTTTCACCTGCCTCCAGCTACGGACCTGGCTGGAGACCTGGCTGGAAACCTGGTTTTGTGCCCTGGCTGGGAATCGAACCAGCGACCTTTGGGTTCACAGGCCGGCGCCTTATCCACTGTGCCACCAGCCAGGGTGTATTCTTATCTCCTCCATGCCAAGTTCCCTCCAGGCCCTCCACCTGTATATATGGATAGCTTTCCTTGCCCATGGGTGCTATGGTCTTCTCTCAAGAGAATAAATCTTGGAAGAGGTTTGGGGCCCTTTGGGGAGAGAATTCTGCAGTCCTGAATACCCAGGGCACGAAAAGTGCAGCTCAGAATGGGCGCATCCTGGCCCTGTGGCAGGCAGGCTTCTCAGATGACCCCACTAGTTCTTCTATCCTGGTGTGTCAACCCTGCTAGTCTCCCAGACTGAGTGTGAGGGCTGTACTTCCATGTTCAGGTTGTGTTACACGGCTGACCATCTGAGTGGGCCTGAGCCAATCACACGAGCCCTTCAACAGCAGAGTTTTCTTGGCCCCGGGAGAGAAGTCAGAGCTTTGGATGAAGTATGAGAACAACCCGTTGTGTCTGTAGGCCTGAGGAGGGAGGAGGCCATGTGGCAGAGGATGCAAGTGGCCCCAGGCTCTGAGAGAGGCCCCTGGCTGACAGCCCTATAATCTGGAGGAATTGAATTTTGCCAACAAGAGTAAGCTTGAAACTATTGGGTTGGCCAAAAATGGTTTGTTTTGTTTTGCTTTCCATACAATGGATCTAGTAGTGCTTAGTTGTCTTCAGCTTCATTCAAAACAATTTTGTTAGATTGTATTATGACAGCTGTCATATCAGCATGTGTTTAAAAAAACAAAAAACTACTAGGAATTGGTGGATTTTTGTGTAGCCATTTTAATACTGAAGATGGAAGAAAACGTGCAACCTTCAGCGTAGCATGCTTTGTGATTTCAAGAAAGGTAAAAATGCAACTGAAACACAAAAAGAAGATTTGTGCAGTGTTGGGAGAAAGCGGGTGGAAAATACGTGTCTCCGTTTATGGGAAGGGCAGCAAAATGCTCGCTCTGTGGGAAGCGCACAGGAGGCTGACCCAGGGGACAAACCGCACCTCAGACGTCCCGTCCCACTCCGGCTCCCTTCGCCTGTGGGACACGATATTTGAATTAAGGGAGTCCAACAAGAGTCCACCATATGAAGGAAAAGTAGTTCACATGGTAAGGTGCTCTTATAACAATCTGTTCCTACATGCACCATAACCTGCTTTTAGGGAATTGTGTGCTGGACCCAGGAACAACAGGAAGGTACTTTAGCTGGTACCCGAGCTGTGTGTTCCTACGCAGGGAACACTTGCTAACAGTGCTTTTTATCATCCGCCCAGGGATAGCTGGTTCAAGGAATATGCCTGGTTTTAGAATTCTAAGATACGTGTTTATTATTCAGTGTTTGTTCCGTAATAAACATATGGATTAAGTCATGATGATCCTGATTAGTATTAATAAGGAGAATGAACACTTCATCAGAGCTCGCCATATGCCAGGTATTTTTCCGGCAGCTTTGCCTGTATTCACTCATTTCATTCTCACAACCACCATCATCCCCATTTTACAGTTGAGGAAACTCAAAGAGGTGAAGCGTTTTCGAATTCACATTTACAGGTTTCAGATCTCAAGGGTAGGCGTGTTTCCTTTGGTAGCCGAAGGAGAGGATGTACCGAAAGTTCCTGCTATATTCAGAAAGGTTCGTTATAAAAAGGGCTCTTACCCTATGCCAAGCATCGATAAGGGCTTGCACAGCTTTCCTGCTTTAACACAATAACTCTGTGAACAGATGCAGAAACTGAGGCTCAGAGAACGTAAGGGATGCTAACCCTGAGCTAGTAAGCTACACTGTTTCCTTGTATAGATGCAAGTTTCCATCATCATCATCCTCAGGAAGAGCAAGGGAGCATTATCCATGGAGAACATGTGAAGCAAAACCACCAGCAGATACCACTTTACATCTCATCAGGATGCCTACAATTCAAAAGGCAGATCACACCAAGTGCTGGTGAGGATGTGGGGAAACTGGATGATATGCTGCCTGTGGGAATGTGAAACAGTGCAGCTGCTGTGAAAAACAGTTGGGCAGTTCCCCCAAAGGTTGAAAACCGTTACTGAACTTCACGCATAGTGACATATCCAAGAAAACTGAAAACATGTTCGTGCCAAAACCTGTATACTAACGTTCATGGCAGCACCATTCATGATAGCCTCAAACTGGAAACAACCCAAATGTGTGTCAAGAAGTGGTCTATCCATACAGGGGAGTATTACTCAGCTATAAAAAAGGACTGAAGTACTGACACATGCTCCCACATGGATGAGCCTTGAGAACATGGTGCTGAGTGGAAGAAGTCAGTCACAAAGGGCCACATACTGTATGGTTCCATTTGGGTGACATGTCCAGGACAAGCAGATCCACAGAGACAGAAAACGGCTCGGTGGGTGCCTGTGGCTTTGGGGCAGCAGGAGGATGGTAGTGACAGCTAAGTGATGCAGACCTTCTTTTTGAGGTGGTGAGAAGATTCTGAAATTGTGGTGTTGATTGTACAATTCTGCGAATATTATAAAAACCGCTAAGTTGCGCCCTTTAAGTTGTAGCCTTTAAATGAGGGAATTGTAGAGTATGCAAATTATATATGAATAAGCTGTCAGAGAGAGAGAGAGAGAGAGAGAGAGAGAGAGAGAGAGAGAGAAGAAAAGGAGCAGGGGACCCTCCTGACCCGACGAGGACCTAAAGTTATATTTACAAGTCCAACCCTATTCCCCGCCCTAAACAATGTTGACTCAGGCGATTGCCAGCCTTCTCTCCAGGTGCGCCCTGGCAACGTGGGGTGATACCTGGATTTTCCCTCCTTTCCTGGGCAGGCCCTGCCCACTTCACCTCGGCATGGCAGGCCCAGGGTAGAACCCAGTGTCAAGCTCACCTTCCCCCCACTTCTTTCCGCAGCAGAGGGGCCCTGCTTCCAGCTGCTACGCCACCCCACCACCCCTCCCCTCTGTGCCAACCCGCTGTGAGACGTGTCAGACTTTAAAACCAGGTGGAACGGAGGATGTGCACCAGAAGTAGCACCTAAGGGTTTTGTTTTCATTTTTTTCTTTTGCACCGTCAACCACAGCAGAGATTTGGGGGTCATCCCCACACCGCACTTACCTAACATAGGAAAAGACCATCACGTGGCAGATCCACTTCATGGTGCCGTAGTTCACGCTCTGGATCCGTGTGACCTTGCTGGTCTCATACTGGAAAATACTGTTGCAGCAGCAGGCCAGCATGGTGCAAGGGGCTCCTGGCCCGGCTGGACCAGCCCTCCGTCCCCCAGACCAGTGTCAGCAGGCCCGCCAGTGAGAGGAAATGAAACATCCTGATTCTTAGCAACGGCTTTCAAGTGTGAGCTCTGCCAATGATGGCAGAACGGGGCGGACCCTGGCACCACCCCAGAAGTGGCTGGGGATAAACAAGAGAAGCCAAGCCCCGCGGCCCGCCTGGCAGAGGACTCCGCCCTGGCCAGCCTCCCCCAGAAGCCTGCACAAAGATGGTGTTCAGGGGAAAGGCATTTTTAGAATTCTATCCCCTCCATTTTCCTTTCACTTCTTGACTCGTTTCTTCTGGGGGACAGAGGCCGCCCTTCAAATCTCAGCAGACCCAGTGCTTCCACTGTGCCTTAGTGAAGGGCCCCCATCCTTCCATTGCCTCCAGCCCCGCTCGCAGGCCGGAAACAATGGAAGGATGTCTGCAGCCGTTACTCAGCCTGGGTGTGTATGAACCCTGGGTGGATAAAGGCCACCCCTCTGCCTTTCCCCCCCACTTCCTCACAACACCCCAGCCTGTGGGTGGAGGGGACTCAGGCTTGCTGGGATGAGGCACTTCATTTCTGTGCAGGTATTTCCTGTGTAACCCTCTGCAGCCTCTCCGTCGTGCTCTGTGGCCAGGGGAGCCCACCTGTGACCAAGACCAGGCAGCCAAAGACCCCCGAAACAAACCGGCTGTCCAGCAAAGCCAGGTTTCAACCTGTTCCATGAGGGAGAGCTCAGACCAGGGCAGCCATGGGCATCCCCGGCAAAAAGGCTCTGGGGGGTGGACTCGAGGTGAAATGTATTTATTGTAAAGATGTTTTAAAAATGGATTTTCAGAGAGAGGGGAAGGGAGGGAGAAAGGGAGGAAGGGAAACCACCAATGTGTAAGAGACGCATCTGTTGGTTGCTTCTAGCACTGCTCTGACCTGACACCAAACCCAAAACCCAGGCATGTGCCCTGACTGGGAATTGGACCTTGAACCTTGAACCTTCCAGTTTGCAGGACGAGGCCCAGCCCACTGAGCCACACAGGTCAGGACCCGGTTCAATTGAAATGAAGCAAATTCGGACAGGCTCAAAGCAAAGCAGGTATAGAGCCCCAGGCTCAGACCCGGATTGTCCAGTGGACCCAGGGCCCTGCTTTCCTCAGAAACAACCACGGGAGGACGTGGAATTTCCGGGAACCCTTTATCTGCAGCTCCCATCAGGGCCCACATGAGACCCTCCAGGCAAGAGTGGAGCATTTCATGCTTCCCCTTGCAACTTCAAGTAGTAGAGCTTGCGCAAGTCTCTGATGCCAGGGGATGGGTTTCCTCAGGGAGGAAGAAAGCAGGAGTCTCTCACGTGAAGATGGAAGCATTTTCCCTTCACAGCTATAGAGATACCCCTCTGAGGACAGCTTGGGGCCTTGGAAATTCCGATTCTACGAAGGATTTCTTTTAGAACCTTTATAGAAACCACCGCACCCTTGGCCCCAAAAGGTGGGGTAAGGAAAGATGGCTCTGAAAGTGGAAATGAAAAATCAGCAAGTGAGGGGCACAGTGACAAATCAGGCTCCGAGCATCCTGGGAAAGGTGGAAACCAGCTGCGCTGCCTGACATGGGGTGACTGGAAGGCACGGGTGGACACCTTGGGGTCACCTGTGCGACCCGTGACCACGGGGCCTGGACTCAGGTGGGACGTGGAGGTGAAGGGGCCAAACTACTCTACGATGCCCGTTCTAACGTGGAAAAAAGGAGTCGTCCTTCTGGATGAAGCAGGTATGACTGGCATTGCTCCAGGCACCGTCCGTCACAGGGAGGAGGAGGGGACTGCTGCCATCAGTGAGGCTTAGCAAAGCCACCCGCAGGCAGGACCGTCGGTGCTCCTGAGGGGAATCCGCCAGGCAGATACAACAAACGTACTGTTTGCTGCCTCAGGCGCTTCCTGCGGTGTAGACAGAACCATCAGCAGGCGGAAAGGAGAAGTGCCGTGTGTTTGGGGCACCCTCCAGTCGGGGCACCCATCTGCGGGTTGCTGCAGACCTTTCCAGCCAAAGAGGCGAGTCAAGAACTCGCCAAGACACTGAAGAAGAGGATGGATTGTGAGGTCCTGTGGCAGCTGGAGACCTCGCTGAACTTGGCACGATTCCTGGGCGCGTGGGCCAGTTGCCTTTGCCCAGTGTAGCTGAGGAAACCCTCGCACAAGTGCTAGCTGAGCCGCGTAAAGCGGTTACCTGTCCGTCAGGGACAAGTGAGCTGAATGCACAGAGGCCGCCCCACACCTACAGCCGCCTTGGCACTGGCACGGACAGTGGGTGCGCGAGGTCTTTGGTCCGCGGTGGAAAAGCGGCTGCTGGAACCAACCAGTGTTCAGAGTCCCTAATTCTGGTGCATGTGCGGAGGCTGGCGAAGTACTAGGAGGAGAAAGAGGGAACCAGGATGCGTCTGGGCTGTGACAGAAGTCTCCTCCAAGGGGGAGTAGGGTTCTGACACAGCTGAAGATGATGGTCCGTCCCGCAGATGCTGCCAACAGCTAACGTGGTTCATAAACAGGACTTCGGTCCCGAGTATGAAGCTTTTCCTTCTGTGTTCAGGATCGTAACCGCAGTCTGACAGTAAAGGCGTTGCATTATCCTGGATATCATGCATGGTCGGAGACTTTAGGATAAAAATTAGGTAACGTCACGTTGACCGGTACAGAGGGTTTTATGGGCACTTGAACGCTCAGAGGTAAAATAGGCACTCTTGGTTCAGTTTTTTAAAAAAATGTCCTTAAAATTCTTCGTCCTGTTAAGCAATGTAGGTGTTGCAATAGCTGCGGATTTCACAATCATGTTACCCTACAAATGGGAAAACAGATTCTTTACAATCGAAGAAAAAAGATGTGTAACTGAAATGTGATAGAACCGTCCGATGTGAACAAAATCAGAAGGAACGGAGCGGTGAGGTCTTCGTGCAGTTTGTGTTGTAGGAAGAGATGCAAAGATAACTTCACGTTCTTTGGAGCAACTGGTGACCTCAGCACCCCCACAGGGCTGGCGGCTGGTTCTTCCTCCTGCTGGTGCCCACATCGGAGGGTTTGCAGCGATACTGCAGTGACACCACCCTTGCTTCCCTTCAGGAACACAGTATGTTAGCCCCCGTGCACTAGGGGTTCTTCCTTGGAAACTGGAGCTACTTAAAAAGGCCTACCAAAATGACGTCTCCTCCTCTACATTTCTCCATGGTAATTCCTCGTGAATGTGCCTCTCTCACGCTGTCTTCCTTCCCCCTTATCACCTAACTCAGAAGTCTTACAGTGAGTTTGTCTACTGCTTAGGGATGTCACAGAGTTTGTGCCCTAGCACCCAAAAACGTTTTTCTTTCACACTAGACTAGTGCTCTAACAAGGTGGCCGCTCACCACGTGCGGCTATTTACGTTCACTGAAGTGACATGAAATGGAAAGTTCAGTTCTGCAGTTGCCCTCACCCTGTTTCAAACATTCAATATCCACATGTGACTGATGGCTACCGTATTGGACAGTAAAGAGAGAGAACATTTCTGCCATTGTAGAAAGTTCTATCAGACAAACTACATGGGATAGAGGGAAAGGTGGCGCATTGCAGGTTCGTAGGGAAGAATGGGGCGGGTTCGGTCTATTTTGTACGGAAAATGACATCTATTTTCTGCACAAACCAGGAGGGAGAGCTGCCTGACGACAGAGAAAGAGAGGGCAGGGAGAATGAAGAAGACTGGCAACAGTTGCTATGGTGACCGGGAGAAGAGCGCCAACAGGGAAAAGGGGATCCCTGGGCGGTGTTGAGAAGTGAAAATCATGGAGCTGTGACTGCAGGGGCCTGGGGCCCTCCCACCCCAGGATCCACCTCCCACCCCCATGCCCCGGGGCCAGGGGGTCTCGCCAAGTGGTTCAGATGGTCTCAGTGTGGTAACAGTTGGTGTTCACCGTGTCTGTTCCGGGCTTCTCTGCTTGTTCCCCAGACTGTGAGCAGAGACACAGCCCTGTCCCTCCTTCCTCCAGAAGCACCTCCCCTCGCCCGCCCCACCACCAAGGGCAGGAAGCCCCGTTTGTCCCCCAGCTCAGCGTAGGGTGAGGAATGACTTATTTCACTCCATTCCTTCTGGGTAACCACTGTGCTTCTTGTGGGTGCTGGATTTTTTTTCACTCCGAGATCCCTCCTCCATTCCCTCCAAGCCAAAACGCAGGTTCTTCTGGGGAACCTGAAAAACCTATTTCTGAGTCAGGTGATAACCGCATCTTCTGCAGTCCTAACTGCAGAGGCTGGGGCTGCGGCACGCGTGGCCCCTGGGATGTTAGGCATGGAGACGTTTTCAGTTGTTATGATAGAGAGGGCTACTGGTACTTAATGACCAGGAATGCTGCTAAACATCCTGACATACACAGATTTCATGTATTTCATGACCAAGAAAATGTCTGGTCCAAAAATGTCAGGGGTGCCAAAAAGTTTGAGAAACCCCGGTCTATGCAATATCGGCACCTAAGTTGTAAATTCAGTTGTAAACTGTGAAATCAAGGGCTACAGTGCAAGGCACATAGTAGGTGCTCCACGAATATTTGGTAAGTGCATGTATGAGTGAGTGAGTGAATGAATGAGTGAATGAATGAGTGGGTGAGTGAATGAGTGAGTGAATGAATGAATGAGTGAATGAATAAATGATAGGCTGAGGGACTCTCTGTTGAGTGAACGGTTACTGACTCACTCCTGTAGCTGTTCCCCCAGAAGGGCCCCTGTGCACAGCTGGACATGGTGCCTTCCTGGCTTGGGTGACAGGGTGACTTCGCAGCAGTGGTTTGGGTCACAAGGAACTGCTGTGGCCACTGCAGAGCGGAGGAGCAGATTTCTCCGCCCTGTGATGGGGTCAGTGTCTGCTTCCCAGCCCTTCTCCAGCTCTCCGCAGAGAAGGATTTGAAGGGCTGAGCCGAGTAAGGGTTCAGCTTCCAAAAAGGGAGGGAAAGATGAGCCCAGACTGAGGATTCTTGTTAACAGGCCTGAGGACCGGGGCCCATTAGACTTGGAGACAAGTGGAGGTCTGGGGCCGGGTTGTGCCTCATCACCCCCATCCCAGGTCATTTAGTTAACACATACTCAGTGAGCGCCAGGGACTCTCTGGGGATACACTAGCTAAAGGCCACAACCCTCACCCTCCTGGAGGTTATATTCTAAAGAAACAGGATGAACTCTAGGTAAGTCAGATACGTAGGATGTGTCAGAAGAATGTGCACTGTGAAGAAAAACCAAAGAAAGTTTGGGGTTGGACTTAGTGGTTAAACTGAGGCGAAGTAAGATAAAATTAACCACTGTAAGGTGTAGAATTCAGTGGCGTTCATCTATTCATAGTGTCCGGCAGCCACCACCTCTCTCTGTTCCAGAACATTTCATCACCTTAAAAGGAAACCCTGTGCCCATGGGCAGTCACTCCTGCCTCCCCTGCAGCCTGTGGTAACCGTCCATCTGCTCCCTCTGTCTCCATGGATCCGCAGCCCCTGGTGACTGCCACTTCTGTTCTGTCCTTGTGGATGACGTAACTGTTCTGGGCATTTCATGTAAATGGAATCATAGACCATGTGGTCTTTGTGAGTGGCTTCTTTCACTTTATAAAATGTTTTCAAGATTCATCCATGTTTTAGTGCATATATATATATATATATATATATATATATATATATATATGTATATCAATGTTTTATTCCTTTTTATGTCCGAATAATATTTTGTACGGACATGTCACGTTTACATATGTATTCAT
Source organism: Noctilio leporinus (assembly GCA_004026585.1). Classification (NCBI taxonomy): domain Eukaryota; kingdom Metazoa; phylum Chordata; class Mammalia; order Chiroptera; family Noctilionidae; genus Noctilio; species Noctilio leporinus. Next base: position 607,422 of record PVIW01000105.1, read on the forward strand.
CAGTTGGTGGACACTTGGGTTATTTCTAACTTTGGCTTCGAGGAATAATGCTACCTTGAAAATACTAGTACAGGTGTGTGAGTTTCGGGTGAAACCTGAGTGGAATTGCTGGGTCATATGTTGTACTTTCTGAGGAACCACTACATTCTTACCAACAGTGTGTGGGGTTCCAGGTTTTCCACATCCTCGCCTACATTTGTTATTTTCCATTTTGTAAATAATAGCCATCCCAGTGGTTTTGGTTTGCATTTCCCTCATGCACCTTATGGGTGTTGAGCATTCTTTTATGCGCTCATTGACCATCTGTATATCTTCTGAAAGAAATGTCTATTTAAGCCCTTCCCCCCATGTTTGAATTGAGTTGTTTGTCCTTTTGTCATTGAGATATGAGTGCAGATGGAACTGTTGAATAGGGTGGTTAGAAAAGGCCTCCCTGAGAAGACCTGAAGAAGGTGAGGGAATGAGTCCTCAGGGTGCCTGGGGGGAGAGAAGTGACCAAAAAGGCCCGGGGCAGGTCACTTTCACTTGACTGTGAAGCTGTTTTCCCCTCTGCAAATGGGGAAGAACAAGGCCTGGAGGCAATGTCACGTAGATGGTCAACAAGTGGTCAGTGCCTAGGCCTGCCCAAGTGAGGGAGCAGGCCACCTCTCAGAGCTCCAGCTTGCGCCTCTGAAATGGGGAGAATGAGCGTGTCTACTGCAAAATGTTCTCACAAGAATTACACGAAGTACCACACCCAGCCAGGGCTTGGCACGTAGCAGTGCTGGGAAATGTGGGGTTCAAACACAGGTCAAGAGGCCTTTGAATCCTGAGGCCTTGGGGGGCGTGGGCAGTGACAGAGGCCTGGCATCCAGCCTGTTGTCCACTTGACTCTATGGATGTTTTGAAGAATGTACTTTATTTATATGCTAACACAAGCAGGGGGGTCACAGTCTGAATGCCAGCTTTCATCAAGTGACCCTGGGCAAGCTTTTAAACCTCTTTGAATGCAGTTTCCTCATTTGTGCCTCAGTAGTGTGCGCAGGATGCAAGGCCGTACCAAATGTCAGAAAATTTTCCTCTCATTGGTTTCTCCTGTGTCTGCCCAGCAAATACCGTTCTGGGCACCCCGGAAACACAAGGTGGCCTTAAATTAGATCTTCAGCACAAGGTGCTATGATGTTTTCTTTGTTGGGGATTTTCGTTTTCTGTATTTTCTGGGGGGTGGCAATTAGAATGTGGGTTTTGGGGTCTCAGGTTGGACTTCAGACCCCAGCTCCCGAACTTACGGGTTGCTGGGATGTGGAACAAAGTCCCAACCACCGTGCCCTGCAGGTCTTGGTCCCCTTACAAAGCCGTGGTAAGGATCTGAGTGTATTTCTGTACAGCGCCCCTCAACCAGCAGAACCCTGGCTACTCTGGTGTGGAGAAAAGGATGGGCAGTCCGAGCAGTTTGGATGGGGAAGGGAACAAGACAGAAAAGTCCTAAGAAGACTAGCTAGGAAAGCTCTTGAGGGCCTAGCCGAGTGAAACCATAACAGGTTCAGAGATTCCAGTCATTTTTCTCCCTCTAAAAAGAGCTGAGATCAGGGTTCTCCAATTCGAGACTCTTCTCTGCCCATGGCTAGCTTGGTGACTTTGGCCACGTCCCTTCCCCTGCCTGCGCCTCGGTTTCCCAGGGGCCCCTCTCCAAACCCCGCCTCCTCTCTGAACCCCCCTGTGGCTCCGCTTCTGACCAGCAGAGGGCAGTGGTGCACCAACTTCGCCCTGGGGGCCGCGCCTCCGAGTTCAGTTTCCGCGGCTGCTTCGCTGTGTCCGACTCTGGACAGAATTGTGGGGAAATGAGAATGATGACATACGTTTCTCTTTTTCAAAGGCCCTTCTTTTATACCCAGTGCACAGCCAGTCTACGGATGAGGGCGCAGAGCCTCGGAAGCCTACGAAACTTAAGGTCACATGTAAGGAGTCCACGGGCAGCCGGGTCACACCACGGCCCAGATTGAGACCTGAGACCCCGTGAATGCCGGGGACGCAGGGCTGCACGTCTGGGCTGCTTAGCGTCGATAACCAGTTACCGGCTTTATGGCTCCGGAAGCCGTAACCCAACCCTCGCTATCCGGAAAGTCTCATTTTATTCCATCTAGCTTACTACGGAACAGTTGCCCCAGGGGTATAAGGAGGCGTGGCCTGGTCCTCGAGGTCCATTTGAATGAGGAAAGAGGGTGGAAGGTGGTCTTCCAGGGAGAAGGGGGTGGGCGCACGGCGAACGGCAGCTGCCGGAAGGCTGGGAGGAAGGAGTTAGCAGTTAGTGGCAGGGAAGAGTCTAGTTGTAACGTGCACCTTTTATGTTTTTTTTTTTTTTTTTTGTCTGTTCAGTATTAATTCCCCGCTTCTGGCAGCGGCACCCAGAAGCGGGGGGGTCCCTTCTTCCCCACTGTCAGCCCTGTTTGGTTAACGCGCCATCCCTGTCTTTGGAGGTGGTCTCTCGACCAAGTTGGACCAATCAGAATGCCACATCCTTTTGGCCAGTGATTGGCTCGTGGGTGGTCAGATGACTAGGCCAAGCCAATCAGAACTAACGAGGCTCAATTCCATGGGTTGAGGCTGGCTCGCTGGGTGGGCTAGTTTGCCTTCCCGGAGCATGTGCCGAGAGGGATGGTGGTTGAAATAAGAGGGTGGTTAGCTGGAAGATGCCCACGCGAAACCAAGAAAGTTTGTGCAGTTCCGTAGCCATTCATCCAATCCTGACCTCAACCCTATGCAACAAAGCAGGTTGATCTCATTACGCAGAAAGAGAAACTGAGGCTCAGGGATTCCCCACCTTCTCAAGCTACCAAGCAGCCCCACAAGGCGGCGCTCCTCACCTCCTGCCTGGCGGTTCCCAAGTTGGAGAAGAATTTGAAGGTCATTGAGAAGCTCAAGACGTTGCAAGAAAAATGAGCCCTTGTGCTTATTGGATGCCGGCCTGGGTTTGTTACCCATGGCACCTCCAGTGCCTTTGAACTCTTGCTTTCGGGTGAATGGAACTGCTGGATGGTGTGGCAGCCAGAGGGCACTTCTGCAATGCCCTTCAACAGTCTGCTGCGAAGGGCATGGTTGACTGACAGACCGCCTTCCTGCCCCTCTGGAACCACCACGATCATGCCAAGGCCACTTGTCCCCAGGGCTGCTCACAACCAGTGGCTGAGCACAGGGGGAGTGGGAATGCAGTCGCGCTGCTGCCCAGCCTGGGATTCCTTTTACAGGTGACTTTGGCCTTGCTGAGGCTTTCTGCTGTCCAAGGCTCTTCCTACACAATCCTTCCTTACCCTTCTCTTTTCACAGGTATCAGGCCAGCATCACAGTCTGAAGGCTCTCCTGCCTCCTCTTTTCTCTTGTTGCCTTGATCCTTCACAGGCACCATACATAAATCATCAGTAAAACTTTTGCAAGTCTCAGCCAACCATGGTGTCTGCTTCTCATAAGCTGCGAACTAACACACATGCCTTGCATTTTGTGGAATGAGTCAACCGAGCCTACAACCCCTCAAACTCACAATATCTGTTGTCAAGGACACAGGGTTCAACGCTGTAATGCTCAGGCCCAGGGGCGTTGGAGTTGGAACACCGGGTTGTGAGTCCTTCTTGCCAGCCGATGACCTTTCCAAGTTTCTAAACTGGCACTGAGCCTCTTCTGCCTCCTGTGTTGAATCAGGGCTTCTCAACCAGCAGTGATTTCATACCCCAGGGACCTTTGACAATGTGTGGAGACATCTTTTGGTTGTTGCTGACATCTAGCAGGTGGAGGCCAGGGATACTGCTAAATATCCTGCAGTGCATGCAGCAACCCCCAGGCCCCCCCCCACAACAGACAGACAGACAGACACACACCCCAAGGAGTGATCCAGCCCAAAACATTCATCGTGCTGAGGCTTGAGCAATCCGTTGCTACATGGAGATGGTAACAGTACCTAATTCGAAAGGCTGTTGTGGGATCATCTGCTCAATACCGTCACCTCTACTCCCACCCACCTTGTAAATGCCACAGGTCAAGGACCAGGTGATTCTAGATCCGTGTGCTGGGCTGCCAACGGCCAGAACATGGGAGTACATTATGAATATTTATCAGATGAGTGCAAATCAACAAATAGTAATCATCGTCATCAGTCAACACTGTCTTCCCAGCCCCTGGCTCAGTGCATCCCTGGTTTTCTATATTTGTTGGGTGAATGAATGAGAAATGAAGGCGTATTGACTCATTAACCACTAATTTATGTGCTTTAGGAAGATAATGGAGCCTCTTGGGAAATAGGCACAGTCTCTTCCTTTTTATTTGCAAAGAGGAGTTTCGTTCATCAAAGAAATGATTTTAGGGGATTAAGCCCGCTGCCAAGCCAGGGCCTGGCTCAAAGTCACGTAGAGTTTAGGACTCACATCTTGCTCGGCTTGGGCAAAAAAGGAAAACGGGCCAGGCTTTGTGCGAACTCAGTGTGAAACAAGAGCTGTTTTCAGGGCCCGGGAACACGCTCTGTCCCATGTTTAATTTCTTCCATCTGTCTGGTATCTGACCTCCGCTGCCCTCTAAGCCTTTGCCACACATTGTCTGCGCACGTTCCCATATAAGGTGATCTCTCTCTCTCTCTCTCTTCCTCTCTTCCCCTCTCCCTCTCTCTCAGGGTTGGACGGCAGCAGCCCTTGCTTCCTCCACCCCGCTGTTCCTCTCTTGGCCTTCCCTGGCAGGCCACACCGTGAGGATGGATGGCTGGAGAGTGGGAAGGGGCAGGGGGCTGCCAAGGAATGTGGCAGGTTTATTTTTGTCTAGGCCGAATTCTTTGCCAGGCCTGCAGGCCCCAGCCACTTGGGGATGTCACATGCCGATAAGGCAGTGGGGGTGACTGAGACCTGTGGCTCAGCTCTGCAACACCCCAGGTGTGAGCCATCGTCACAGAGTGGGGGCGGAGGGGCAGGGACTTTGAGGTCATGAAACTCAGCTCTTCCCGCTACCCTGCGCCTGATTCCCAGAAAGACACGTTGGATCCGTCAGAGAAGCGATGGCAAGAATAGAGATCTGTAACCAACTTAGGCCCGTTGCTAGCCGAGACCCAACATTTGCAGCAGCGTGGAGAAGAGCCAGGTGTCAGGGGAAAATTGTGAGCTGTGTGACCTTGGGCAAACTGCCTGACTCTTTGACTCTGTTTCCTTATCTGTCACAATAATAACAGATCTCCTTCGGACTAGTCTAGTATTGCAGTGAAATATGAGCTCTGTGAGGGCAGGGATTATTGTCTATTCCGTTCACTGTTACATCACCAGCACCTAGCATAGTGCCTGGCACATAGTAGGTACTCAAATGTCTGTTGAACAAATTCAGTGAGATAATGCTGGTAAGTGCTCAGCACCAAATTAACGGTAGCTGCTACTATCTATTCAATAACAACATATGTTTATTAAGTACTTACTAAATGCCAGGCCCTGACAGGTGCCGGGGACATGGCAGTGGACAAAACAGGGAACTTACATTCTCACAAGGGACTTATACATATAACTCTAGGGAGTACTGAGTGCTATGGAAGAAATTTAAAAAGGAATGTGGAAGAAGCATGTTTTTCAAAGCTTTTGGCTGTGATTCACAGCAAGGAATGTTTGTTGTGTGACCCAGCAAACAGACACACACGTTTACGAAACTGAAATCAGACTTTCACAAGACAATTGTGGCAGATTGTCTGCAAAGATATCCGCCAACAGTTTAGCTGACACCATCCCTGGGTGCGTGCACAGCTGCCTGGCCACGGACTCCGTTTCCCCTGTCCCCGAGTCTGGGTGGGGCTGACGGCTTGCCGTGACCAATCAGAGGTGACGGAAATGACACTGGGCTAGTTCTGGGCCTCAGCTTCTAGGGGCCTGGTGGCTTTCACGTCTGCGCTGTTGGTATTCTCAAACTAGTCAAACAAGGAGATTGAGGCGGTTCTAGGGCTCCAGCAGCCTGTGTAAGCAAAGCGAAATCTAAGCCTGTACATTTCTCAAGATCAGGAAATCAAAACTCTAGGACAACCCATCACAGCCAGCCAACTAGGCTTTTAGCTCTAGCCAGGCGAATAATTTATTTTCTTTGCTTCTATGCTCTGTGTAAGTTTCTCCCCAGGCTCCTGTCTGCGGCGTGTGCCCCCCTGGTATCGATTTTTGCCCAAGCAAACGCCTGCCATCTTTTTCATATGCTTTAGTTTATCTTTTAACAGTACCTGGCTGCCAGGTAAGGAAGTTCATTCAGGTTAGATCACTGAATGAGCAAGGACCTCAGGCAGGGAGTTCATGTGGAGGAGAAATGGCAGCCAGCTCTGAGGCCAGGAAGGAGGGAAGCCAGCTTGGGTGTCCCAGCCCCCGACGGACTCCCAGCTGAGCTCAGCCTCGAGGAGCAGAACAGCCCGGCCGAGCCCAGATACCCCACAGATCTTGGGGGGCTGGGGTGGGGGAGGCGTTGTGTCAAGCCAGTGAAATTGGAGTAGTTTGTTACTGCAACAAAGAAAAGTAATCCTGACGCAGAAGTGTTGACCTTTATTCTGTGTGATATTTTCTAGTCCACTTGGTTTTTGAAAAATGTTAAGACCCAGTAAACTGATTTCAGGTCCCACTAACCGGCCGTAACCAACAACCTAACAGCCCTGGTGATGCAGAATGGCCGGTAGGGGGGTGACTCAGCAGGAGGGCCAGACAAGGCCCCCCTGAAGAAGGAGCATTTGCGCAGAGGCCCGAATGAGAAGGCCGGGCTGGGGGCAGATCTGGGGAAAGAAGAGCCAGACCAAGGAGACAGCAGCGCAAAGGTCTTGGGTTTGGGACAGGCTTGTGTGTCCGGGCGACAGAGGAGGAGAGCGAAGGGCAAGCCTAGAGTTCAGGTTGACCTCTCAGGGCCCTGGCTGTCCCTCTTCTTTTCATTGAGGTGCAATTCACATATACAAAATTAGCTTTTGGCGGGGGGTGAGGTGGTGCATTCAGTGGCCTTGGTACACGCACAGTATTGTGTGACCGCTGCCTCTATTTCCAGAAGATTTCCATCACCCCAAAGGGAAACCCTACGGCTATGAAGCAGTTGTTCCACCGCCCACCCTCCCCGAGGCCCCGGCCACCGTCCACCTACATCCGGTTTCTATGGATTTGCCTTTTCTAGATCTGCAACGTGTGGCCTTTTGTGTCCAGCTCCTGTCACATGACAGTGTGCGCAGGGTTCATCCCTGTCGCGACATGTACCTGCTCTTCTTTTTATGCCCAAGTTAATATTCTGCTCCAGGATTACACCACGATTTGTCCAGCCATGCATCGTCTGCCCATCACTCTAACCCTCTAACCCCATTTATAGCGCTCGTACAGGCCCTGAGCTGACGTCATCAGCGGCAGGAGAAAAGGCCTTGACGTCACGAAGGCGGCCTGTACGCGCACCGCTGCCCCCGCCTTTTCTTGTCCCGTCCTTTTCTTGTCCCGTCCTGTCGACCTTCCCCTGCGCGATCTGGAGCTGCCTGACGGTCCAAATGCAGCTCCACTGCTGATCACCCTTAAATACTCCCCCTGAATTCTATAAATACACCGACACTCAGCTGGGGAAAGAAAAGAACTTGAAAGGCATCTGAAATGAAAATACACTTTTTTTCCCCATCTTTGGCCAAACGTTTTCTCTCCGTCTTCCCCCCTCTTCGATTCGGGGGGTAGGTGCTTGGATTTCAAACCACTGGCTCTGTCTACCCAGGGGAGGGAGGCCCTTCGGTGGCCAAGCTGGTGCCGGCAGAGGAAGCCAGGCGGCGCGTCGCCTGCGGCCATGAACACAGGCCCCTGTGCCCCCAGCCTCGGTGGCCTGTCCCAGTCCTGCCCCCCGACTCTGCTGAGCCAGGGTCGAGCCAGCTGAATAGGTGGACGAAAATGGCTTTGGGATCAAGCCTGCGTTTGAATCTCTTCATTTTTAAAGATTTTATTTATTTTTAGAGAGAAGGGAGGGGAGGGAGAAAAAAAGGGAGAGAAGCATCAGCGGTTGCCTTTCACCTGCCACCAACCCAGGCATGGGCCCTGACGGGGAATTGAACCAGCGACCTCTCGCTTTGTGGGATGAGGCTGGACCCACCGAGCCACTCGGGGCAGGGCCCTGCGTTTGAGAGTTGACTTAGCAGGCTGTTAGCTATGAGACTGTGAGCCCTCTGTTAACTCTGCTATTTTCTTCCCTGGGAGGCCAACCTGCCCGGATGACCTCAAAGGTTGCCTGCCCCTCAGGCCCCCTGTTGGGTTGAGCCGTGGGAAGGCAGCCAGGAGCTGAGAGGTCGGGGGAACGTGAGGTCAACAGGGGCTGTGTCCATAGCCTCCTAGCACACAGCCTTCCCCGCACAGCTGCCCTGTTCACGGCCGTCCCAGGCCCAGGGCAGCCGTGGCTGCCTTCATTGTTGGTCCCGTGTTGGCTTCCTCAGCCTTGCCCACATCTCGACAAGCAGCCCTTCATAACCCTTCCCCAGTTGCCCCGAGTGTGCGAACTTTATCGTGCCAGCCTCTGACTGATACAGAGGCTGTCCGTCCTGGCTGACAGCTCAGATTTGCCAGAGGAAGTCTATGATTTTATAATCCACTGGAATCCAACTCAGAGCCCCCATCCTGTTGTCACTGGGCGACTCGCCCTCACACATACCCTGGGGGATGCCAAGTCCCTGGACTCCTTTGCAGTGACAAAGCTTCAGAGGGTCAGTTGATCTTCTGTCACTGGCCCATCCTGGTGACTGCTTGGTCACGCACCCATCGTGCCAGGCTGCCTGGTCCTTTCAAGTCCAATGGCATTAACACTTCCATGTCAGGCCTGGGACAAGGAAAGCTTAGGCTCCGTGGGAGCCACTGGGGCATTCCACCCCCTTAGGGGCTGCTCTGGAATTAAGCTTTGTTCCTTTCCCAGTCTTAGCACCTCTCTTCTCTTGTCCTTAGAAGGAACTCTTCCCTCTGCTCCCCCTGAGGATAGCCAGTACAATCTCCTCCAAAGACTTCAGACCTTTACAAAACACAGCTGCTGATTCCAACCTGCAAAACTCAAGGCAGTGCAGAGTGTTTTAAGAGGAGAGCCCTGGCTGGTGTGGCTCAGGGGACTGAGCGCCAGCCTGCAAACCCAAGGGTCACCGGTTCAACTCCCAGTCAGGACACATGCCTGGGTTGCGGGCCAGGTCCTTGGTTGGGGACACAAGGGGCAACCACACATTGATGTTTCTCTCCCCGTCCCTCTCTCTCCCTTCTCCTGTCTCTAAAAATAAATACAATCTAAAAAAATAAAAGAGGAGAGAAAGGACACCCAGTAAGCCCCTGTAAGTGATGATATGATTATTATTTGAGCCCAGTGGGAATGTAAGGGGCATCTTATTTTCAACCCATAATTGAGGAATTAATATGAGTTGCATATTACTTGACTCCTCTACATTGCCTGTTACTCTCAAAAAAACTCATTAAAAAAAAAAAAAAAAAAAAAAGACTATTTGACCAAAACGTGGTACCAGGCACACGTTTAATGTCATCCATTGAGTTCACCATGTCACATACCACTTACCATTTTTACCTTCTAGGAGAGCACTGCATACGCATAAGATTGAATTTCCAGAGCAGGGACGGGGTAGGATATCCGCAAAACTGAATTCAGGTTTCCGTTTAAATTTAGTTTCCTTCTCCCCTAAGTAACCTAGATGGCTACGGCGTTAAATGACAATTCGTGGATAACAGAATAACCCACTGCTGAATTGGCTCCTCCGTTGGGGTCATTCTGCTCCGCTTGAACAGAATGAGGGAGAGTGGGCAGCAGGCAGAGTAGCCCCAGATGGGACAGCATCTTGAAAACTGGCATTTGCTGAACGCTCGTGCGGCATCCAGAAATATCTCCTGGTCAGGATGAAAGGTCTAAATTTAATACCAAACACAGAAAACTGGCTTGGCTCCCCTGGACCTGCACAGGGAAGTTCTTGTTGGGAAGTTCTGAAATGAGAAGGGGCTGCGGACACCAGGTCCATGGCATCCCGAGATTTCTGCGGGGACCTGGAAGGTCTGCTGTGAACACCCAGGATCTCACTTGGCCCACGATGGGAGCCTGCGTGGAAGGAAAAGCTAAGTTGTTGGTAGAAAATCAGGGAGATATTTCACGTTGATACAGATAACTTCCTGCAATAGGTTTTGCTTGCCTGGCTTTTCAGATTTAACCACCTTTTCTGACCACCTGTACAGGACATCTGTTGTGCTGGTCTGCATAACGTCTCTGCCTCTGGTAACAGAATGCAGCCCTTCTTTTCTGGGAGCCGCCCTCACCTCATCTAGCATTATGTCCATCAGAGTCAGAACAGCTGATTCAAGAATGGTCTGACCCACTTCAGGCCAATGAAACCCAGCCCTGGGAATCTGCTGGAACTATTGAAGAAAAGATGGTACTTCCACTGAGCTTTTGAGCCTGGAAGAATGCAGGCTTCCTGCTCCTAGCTGCCCGTTCAGGGGAAAGTAGGGGTGAGAGGTAGAGAGATGGAAGGAGAGAGAATGCCAAGATGACATCACTGAATTCCTAGATCAAGCCACACCCGGAGTTGGTGATATCGTTGGCCTTCCCAACTGCATGAAACAAGGACCCCTCTCCTAATTCATGTTCTTATATGGACCCGAGTCTTGAAAAATGCGCTTGACCAGCAGTGATTGTTTACCCCTCTGAGTTACCAGGAGGTTGACAACTGCAGGTGTTGGCTGCAGTATCTATGGGCTTAGCTAAGGGAGGTGGAAAGGGCAGGTTCCAGCTTCTGTCACCTCCTCCCACCTCACCCCACCCTGCCTCCCGTGGTGGCGGTGCACCTTTAAAGGACGCTCCCTACAACATCGTTTTCTTATCAGAGAGCTTTGGGTGAGAAGCAGGTTGGGAATTTTAGTGCTTTGGTAGCAAGGCGTGAACAGGTTTCAACAACAGTCCGTTGTTACAACCAAAAACTGCAAAAGAACCTACATCTTGGGCCCTACAGACCACAACCCCGAGCACCCAAGAGAACGGAATTAACAAGAATTGAAAGGCAAGACAAACCCGAGAATGAATGGAGCCCCCCGCCCGACTAACCCATGTCTCTGACCCATGTGCCCTGCTCACCTGACTTAGCCAGTGCAAATTATCTGTATCTCTAAGAGAGTGGAGAAGGTCCATGTACGTTCAGGGCAGCATTGTTCATTACAGCCAAAAGTGGAAGCAGCCCAAATCTCCATCAACAGGTAAATGGATGCACAAAATTCCATCAATGAAATAGCATTCCACCATGAAAAGAAACAAAGTCCTGAGTCATGCTATCCTACATGGAGGAGCCTCAGAAATGTTATTCTAAGTGAAAAAAGCCAGATACAAAGAGCCACATATTTTATGATTCCATTTATAGAAAATGTCCATAAAAGGCAAATCCATAGAGAAGACAAGCAGATTAGTGGTTGCCAGAGGCTGGAAGTGAGATTATTTTTTGTTTGTTTTTCCTGCACACTGGCAAATGATGACTGAAGGGAACGGAGTTTCTTTTTTTGGGGGGAGGTAATAAAAATGTTCTGGGATTAGAATTAGATAGTGGTGAGGATGCACAGCTTTGTGAATATAGTAAAAGCAATCGAATTGGTGAGTTGATCGTATGTGAACTTTAAGTGGGTGAATTGTATGTATGTGAATTATATCTTAACAAATCTATTAAACAAAAAGAGAGAGAGACAGAGACAGAGACAGAGAGAGAGAAAGTGTCAGGGTAGGAATGCGAATCTTTCCGAAAGACTGTCTCCCATGACTGGGACTTCCATTCATTCACCTATTAAAAATGTCAACTATACGTCAGCCAAGAGGCATCTTTAGGTTTTACAAGGACTACTCAACATAGCATCTAAGGGAAAAAAGTCTTCATGTGGGTGGCTTGACTTGGGATATGATCAGCAATGCCTTCACTGTTGTGAAACTGTTGCTGAGAAGTTCTTGGATCCCTCACTGAATCTTTTTATCTTAAATGAATCAGAGGGCGGTAGCAGGTCTACCTTGGGCCTGTATCTAGGTCCCATCGATGGGCAGGGACCCGATCTGTATAGGTTTCTCGATGTCCCTCTTTTATGTTTCAAGTTGGAATATGGGCTTCTCATTATCTCAAACTTGAGTGGCTTCAAATTCTTTCCTGCGTTCCAGAGCGAAGAGATTAAGCCGAAAACCCACTCATATCTGAATGCAGAGAGTGGATCCCATTGCTTATTTGGATTTACACAGGATGTCTCCTCATAACTGAAAAGTATTGCGTTCTCGTAACAGCAGCAACCCGCAGAGGAAGAACAAAAAACGACTAGATAAGCCACTCTTTCCTTTCCGCAGACTCTAGAAGGAGCAAATCTAACCATCTCATTTTTTTAAGAAGGGGAAAAGAGGTAAAATGTTTTTAGCTCTTCCAACGTCAGGCATTGTTCTAATCACTTTACCTGTACCAACTCAGCCTTCACCTCAGCCCTTTTGAGGAAGGTATTACTGTAGCGACAGCTTGCAGGTGAGGTGAGACCACGCTGACCCAGGATTCAAATCCAGACGGCCAGGAGAATCTCCTAACCCACCCACCAGGATGACTCTTTTTATGAATTGAAAGAAATCTTGCATAAATCTTTTCTTGTTTCTCCCCCAGGTACTTTAGTTGTTTAACTTTTAAAAGTTTTAACTGTCGTCCCCTCCTGGTGGTGAGCATCTGTGAGCTGGGACCCCTCTCCGTTTCTCCCCAAGTTCTTTCTCTTGGCTCCACCGTCAGAACGAAGGCAGCTGGCGACTGACATGTCTCGCAGTGCTGAGTGCCTTCTGCCCAGTGAACTCTCCCCGTTCCGGTTTGGCCAATTTTCACTGATCCTTAAACACCACTTTGTTCCATGGCTGATAGTACAGCCCTTTCAGCCCCGGATAAACCTGGGACTCTTCATCTGGGCTCCCCATCCCGGAGCCCTTTTCTTACAGCATTTACCATGGTTGTATGGGTGTTGGCTGTTCAGTGGTCTCTCTTCCTGCGCTAGACTGTTGGCACCGGAGGGACGGGGGCCTCCAATTCCTACCCCCCTGCGGGTGCCTCCCCAGCAGTGGGCATATAGGAGGTGCCTAATAGGGAATTTGTTTTGTTTTGTTTGTAAGTCTGATGCTAAGTCTGTCCTTGGTTTCTTCCAAGATGCTGAAGCAAGCAACTGCGTTTTCCGGGTGTGAGGAAGTTTATTATTATTTTTTCTGGGCTTCTTCACTGACATTACAGAGTTCAGTGATGGGTAGGTTACGGGAGGGGATGGTCCCAAATAGCATTCACCCCCGGAGGGCTCCCGGAGCCAGTTAGAGCACTGCGGCCCGGGTTCCAGCCGACTGCGGGCCTCGGCCGGTGTGGTCGGGGCTGGAGACCCTCCTTCAGCCGCCCCACTCGGTGTGCGCGCCACGAGGACCGCGGAACTTGACGCAGGTGCCCCAAGGAGCGTCTGTAGGCCACTTGCTTGTTTTCCCCCTGGCTCTCAGCACATTAAAAAAATAATAATAATAATTCCCGGTACAGGCTATGTGGCCCAAATCATGTGACAAAGAAGCTGAAATCTCTATGATGAATGTGTCTTCTTTGAATCCTGCCAGAGGCTGCACAATTGTTCCTACGTGTAACCGAATTTGGGAAAGCTCCTGTCAAAAACCTAAATCTGACGCCCCGGCCAAGCGGCCCCCGCCCCCCACGGAGACGCCCCCACGTGGGGTGGCGAGCGGGCACCTCGGCGCCTGCGGGGCGCGGGGGAAGCGCGCGGCCGCGGGGGTCCCGGCGCCCTCCGCCCTCCGAGGCCCGGGGCGGGGGTGGGGTGGGGGGTCCCCGGAAAGGGTCCGGCTCTCCCCGCCGGAAGTGACGTAACCACGGCCTGGCAACCGTTGCCAAGGAGCCTGTGTCCTGAGTCCCTGGAGCGCGGATCACACCTCCGGGGGGTGGGGGACAGTGGTTGCGTGCGGAGAATTTGAGGTAACCTCGGCCCCCCGCGGTCGGGAGCTCCCCCGAACCCCGAGATAGGAGAAGGCGCCCTTCCCGGCCCCGTGGCCCGGCAGCGTCCCGCAGGCGGGGGCGCGCCGCCAAGCCTGCACCCCGGCGTCGGCCCTGGGGGCCCGCGCGGAGCCGGGGTGCCTGGGCGCACGTGGGCTCCCTGCGCGCCGCCCGAGCCCGCGTCGTGGAGGCGCGCACGGTTTGGGGGCTCCCGCGAGGCTGCGGCCCCCGCTCGCGGCAGCCTGAGCCCGGGGCGGCGCGGCCTCCTTTTCATTCTGGCGCCCACCCCACCCCCTCGGGGTCCTGTTGGGAACTAGGGTGGCGGCTTCCCGCTGGGACGCCGAGAGCAATTGCTTTTGCCAACTTTGGAGCGCGGGGCCCCTGGGCGGCGACAGCGGGACCTGCCCCGCAGCGCGCGGGCCGGGAGGTGATGGGCCCCGGCGGGGAGACCCAGCTCGCGTCCTCCGCTGGTAACGCTCGCGCGCCCGCCGTTTGGTTTTGGTTTGTTTTGAGAGGGAAAAATACTTGCGTGCAAGGTTGGAACACTTGCCTTTCCAACGTGAATTTTTACTTAACGTCGTTTTTCTTGTTACAACTCATCAGGAGAGCTCATATTTCTAAAACACGTTGGTTATCCTTTCTTTCTTTTGACTTTTAACGATAATCCTTATTTGCTCAGGAGTTTGTCCTAATTATGAAGAAGGAAAATGCCTTCACACTTTGATGTGTTCTAAATAGCCGGCTCCACCCACCCAATTTCAGAGACCTATTTAGGAGCAAGATGCGTGCTGCCCCAGCTAATGTCCTGGGGAAAGTTACATCTGTCCGTTTCAGGGTTAAAAACTATTAGGGGGCACTGAAGTAACTTGATTTCTTTCTGTAGCGGTACATTTTAAAAGTCATTTTAAAAAATTACTAGTTAAAAAAAGAAGTTGCCTGCCTGCAGTAAACAAGTGATATCTGCATGCAGGAGACCCTGGGAACCTTCGTAAAGCTGTTTCTGTTATTAAATAATCAACTATTCAGTTTTCAAACAGTTATGATCTTTCTCAGGTATGCCTACAGGCCTTTTTGGCCTTGGTCCTCTGCACAAATTCATTCAGTTCTAGTGGGAGCAGCCCCTGTTTTAGATGCAGCGGGTATTCAGAGATGGCATTAGTCACAGATAATGTCCTCATGGAATTGACAGTGTAGCAGAGAAGAGCAAGTGTAGGTAAGTAACTAGTATAAAACAGGAACGTGACACCGGAGAGCTGCATAGGTGAGGTGGGGTCAACTTGGAAAGTCGGAGCTGATGCAGAACAAGGTGATTTCCTGGAGGGGCCTGCGTGCAGAGTGTAGGGCTTGGAAATCAGGGAGGATTTGCACCTCTGGAGAGGGGGAAAGGGAAAACAATCCTAGAGAGAACAGCATTAACCGAAGGCAGAGGTGGCCCCAGGAGGGAGTAGTGACCATCTCAGTCTGCTCAGGTTTCAAAGGGTGAAACGTACCAGCAAACCCAGGCTGAAACCCCCATCCAGCCTCTGCCCGGCTTCCACTATGTGTGGCTGAGCAAAAGGGGCCCCAGGGTCACTAAATCTGATGTTTGGGAGAGACCTTAAATCTGGATTTAATGTAAAAACATCTCCCAGCCTTAAAACACAGGCGTTTTTTGTTTTTGTTTTTTAATTAGAAATATGTCTGTAATCTAACAAGTATTTACCCCTGGGTAGGAGTTGTGGAGCTAACAGAAGAGATGTTCACATAGGTGGGATTTACAATGTTACTCATCTGTCCCTGTTAATTCAGATGACGGCTGTCACACAAGATGCATATACAGAAAGTTTGGCGTCAGATAGCATCATAATCAAGTCCACACACTGATTTCTACGTGGTAACTCTTACCATGTAGAATTCCACTTTCCATGCCTACTTCCTGTGATGGTAATACTGACCCCCGCCCCCCCAACTTATGTAATCAGTATTGAGGAATATTTTTCTCTATTCTTGCCTTTAAGTTGTAAGACTCGATTATGAGTGATCAAAT
Source organism: Noctilio leporinus (assembly GCA_004026585.1). NCBI lineage: Eukaryota > Metazoa > Chordata > Mammalia > Chiroptera > Noctilionidae > Noctilio > Noctilio leporinus. The sequence goes on from PVIW01000105.1 coordinate 623,411, forward strand.
CAAATTCATTGTGGACAATATCAATAAAGAGCCTTTTCGGAAGAACTATAATTTAATCACATTCGATTCCCTGGAGCCAATGCAGCTGTTACAAGTTCTCAACGATGTCCTGGCTGAGATTGACCCAAAGGTGAGCGTTTCTCTGTGATGAAAAGGGTGGCAGGAATGCCAGTTTCTGCCTCCGCGCCTGTGCCTTGGGCAAAGTGGTTAACTTCCCTGGACTTTATTTTCATGAGGCTTCATTTTACAGACCTTATGCCTGTAAAGTAATCATAAATGCCCTTTACAATTTCTCTGTTAGTTCAAACATTAAATTATCCCCTTGGACCTTATTTAGAAAAGATTTCTCTACTTCCAAGCGTAAACAGATTGAGTCCTTTTCCAGAGGGCTTTATCGTACTGCAAGTTAGCTCATGTCTGTGCACTGGGGATTTTCTCATGCTTGACATTCTTAGTACGAACCCTGATCCAACTTGTGTGCACACGCCCCTGTACTTTGGGGACCCCCATACATACTGTGTTTAATGAGGAGACCATTGTGCTTGCTAACTTCAACCAGAGCGGTCCTGTGAGCGAGTTTAAATATTGTTCTTTGTTAGCTACCCAACCGTAACGTATTTTTCCCCCATTTCTTTCTTTGTTAGCAAGTCGTGGATATCAGAGAGGAGATGCCGGAGCAGACAGCCAAACGGATGTTAAGCATCCTTGGAATTCTGAAATACAAACCTCCAGGCAGCGCCACAGACATGTGAGGATCTGACTGCGTGTTGCTCTCTTTCTTTTAAATTTAAAGGAGTATTATTCATTTTTTAACTAATTTAATTTGGGTACATGTCGTTTTCCTTAAACTGTGCTTTAGTAGCCAAACTTCATGGGCTGTAGCCAGTCTTCCTAGGCACTGCCTGGTCTCCCGAAGTTGGTGGCCTAGGAGCATCACTGAATTTAAAGTAATCTTGAACTTTTTTTTTAAAAGATGTTATTCATTGACTTTTTAGAGAGAGGGGAGGGGAAGAGAAACCTCTATGTGCAAGATATATCGATCAGTTGGCTCTCACATGGTCCCAGGTGAGGACCCAGCCCACAACCCAGACATGTGCCCTTGCCGGAAATCCAGCTGACGACCCTTTGGTTTGCAGGCTGGGGCGCAGTCCACTGAACCACACCAGCCAGGGCTGATCTTGAACTTTTCATGTTCCTTTGTCGTGCAGAAGTTGCAAGTGGGTCAGTTCTTTCTCCTAATCCAAAAAGTCAGGCAAATCCACTGTTCCACTCTGTCGTCTGCCTGCCACCCTAGGTAAAAACAGTAACTTAAGACTGCCCAAAGAAATGAAGCATCATGGCCGACTGTATCAGTTAGTGTCTGTATATCCCAGTGATATATTTTATTTTTATTGTTAATATACAGACTGCCCTTGGAATAGCGTTGGTTTTCTCTGTTTTAAATTGTCATGGAGTCATCCAGGGCTTGGCACACTGTCTTTTGCATAAGTGTTACCTCTTTTCAAGGTTTACTCACGGGCCTGCGTGCGGGTGCGTGTGTGTTACAGGAGCACCTTTCGCCAGGGCCTGGTGACCGGAAGCAAACATGTCATCTACCCCGTGCTTCACTGGCTTCTTCAGAGGACGCATGAGCTGAAGAAAAGAGCCTACTTAGCGCGTTTTTTAATAAAACTTGAGGTACCAAGTGAGTTCCTTCAGGATGAAACTGTGGCTGATACCAATAAACAGGTATTGGATACATAAATAGTATTTTAAAGCTCTCTTTAATGGATTTCAAGGTGCACACGTTCAAACACATGGTCATCTCTCTCTAGTTTATTTGCTCTCTGCATTTTCACGTGGCACCAAAAAGGTGAAACAGTTATCAGCTGAAGTTCAGCTGCCATCATGTATTAAAATATTGACATTTGTACACAGATACCAATTCAGTGATAGGGGTATGTATCAGGGATAGCGGAAAAAAAAAAAACCTTGAAATGAATGATTTTAGCATAATTTGTTAAGAATGGTGGGTAGATACGGATCCTGGGCCGGGCACTGCGGGGCACTTTGTTAGATGATTTATAATAATTTAAGTAATCACTGTGAGTAAATTTACAGATAGCCTGGTTAAGAAAAGCCTGCTGGGTATAGTCATTAGTTTATCATTTTTAACTTGTTCTTTTAGTATGAAGAGTTGATGGAAGCCTTTAAAACTTTGCATAAAGAATGTGAGCAGCTTAAGACATCGGGATTTTCTACAGCAGAAATAAGAAGGGTAAAGAAAAGAAAATATACCTATTTATTTATTTGAATCTCATTAGCCTTTTGTTTTAGTATTTTTGTTTTTAGTTAATTCACTCTGAGTCTAAAGACCATATGGAGACTGGTCATAGCAAAGGCAGCTTTCCTATGTAGGACCTTTGCTCGATCTTCACAGAAGAAATGAGTGGAGGGCGTGTAGTTCACCGTGAGCTCCGATGCCTTATGTAGACCACTACCAGGGATTGGAAAAGGCGACATTTTGTGTCTCTGATATTCGTATCTAGATATAAGTGTCTGGTATATATTGTAGAAAACATAAAAGAACAATGAAGATAAATTGTCCAAATGTTAACATTTTGTTGTATATCATTTTAGGCTTCGAGTGTGTGTGTGTGTGTGTGTGTGTGTTTGGGATCACGCTATCCATAATTATTTGTCTCTTTTCAAATCATGATATCATGAATATGTTCCTATTGTTATCTTTCTGTAACATGAGTTTTAATGACTAAATAATATTCCATAGTGTGGGTAGTATAACTGTTTTTGTTTCTTTTTTTTAAGATTTTATTTATTATTTTTAGAGAAAGGGGAAGGGAGAGAGGCAGAGAGGGAGAGAGACATCAATGTGTGGTTGCCTTTCACCTGCCTCCAGTCACAGACCTGGCTGGAGACCTGGCTTGCAACCTGGTTATGTGCCCTGGCTGGGAATCGAACCACTGACCTTTGGGATTGCAGGCTGGCGCCTTATCCACTGTGCCATCAGCCAGGGCTCACTCACTTTCTTTAGTTTTTCCCGTCCTGCTGTCCTTAAGCCCACCAAGGTCAAGGACCATCTCTCTGTACCTGGTTCACCCCTGTAACCTCAGTGCCCTACACATGTTGGATGGATTAGAATGACTCACACCTAGTCGGGGGAGAAAGACCCGTAAGTCACTTAACCACATAGTGGGAACGAGAGGGATAGAAGTCCGTCTGCTGTTTCTCTGTTATGTCATGGGACTAAACCAAATTGATAAAACAAGGTCTGTAATTTTAATTTCATTAATTACTAATCAAAGAAAGTATTTTGAACATACCCTTTGTAGAAAATGTGATTAAGTAATAAACAGAAAACAGTTCACTTGAAAGCCCATTCTAGAGATCACTATTGACATTTTAGCGAATCTCTTGGTGCTATGCTGTTACATACATGCTGTGATCTGCTTCTTTCAAGTCATTTCATATCATGACTTTTTCTCGTGTCTTTAAATGTTATTTTGAATAATTTTGAATAACTCATTGTATTATAACATAGTTTATAATAACTCAGGCATTTGGGTCATTTCCAAATTTTAGAAATAATTAGCAACTTCTTATAAAGAAGTCAGTGATCTTTGATTCATATGTAATTAGGACAAATCCCGGAGGTGGAATTACTGAGCTAGAAGGTATACACAAATATTTTAAGATTTTTGATATTATTCTTTAATACAGTGTTACCTGTAGTGAGTAGGGTACTTGTCCCCTTAAAGTCTATCAATACTGTGCCTTGGACACTTCTTTTCTGTTACTGCACTAGTTAGGCTCTTAGTTCAGGTTCAGGAAGGATTTGTTTCTTTTCTTTAGAAGGTATTATGGATCTGGTTAAAAGGAAGGCCATTTATTTTTGAAGTCTTTCTTTTTAGGAAGGGCACTTGTTAATTAACAAAACCAGACACAGAGTTCTGTCTTAAAAACACCATAGCCTTAAAACTAACTTTCATGGAATACTGGCAGCCTGAATAGTGTGGCATTTCACCACGGATAAGGTGTCAGCAGCTGCTTTTTTAGACCTGCACACTTCCCGTTATAGAAGATTTTTGAAAAACCATGTGCCCATATTTGGAATCAGAGCACAGGCGTGTTGGCTGGCAGCTTTCTAACCTGTTTTAGTTGCTACGTTATAACCTGTTTTAGTTGCTTTTCTAGATGAACACCAAGCTGCCAAACAAATTGGCATGCGTAGAGAACCCTGGGGTGGGGAGAATAGGAAGGTCCCTCATCCCAACTAGGATCTTCATTCCTTAATGCCCTGGCAGTCAGTGATAAAACAATAGCTACATAAACGTCGAAAAACCTCATCTGAATTCTATGACGAGTACTTTTTCTTCTAACGTCTTCGTGCTTTTAGGATATCAGTGCAATGGAGGAGGAAAAGGATCAGCTCATTAAGAGAGTGGAGCGGTTGAAGAAAAGGGTAAGTAAGGCAAGAATTAGCACTGTAAGACTTGGGCCCAAGTGTTAAGCACTTGCAAAGACTTAGGAATGCAAATAAAGATTAAGCAAGGCCTGGGTTTACATCTAAGGATGGACTCAAATAGCACCCACGGAAAGGGAATCTCCCTAGGCAGGAGCCCAAAACCTTCAAGGACCTGGACTGGGAGCTGACTGTCATCTGCGGGGAGCACTGTTTACCGAAAGGAAATGATAAGTGGGTGTCCGAGTCACGTGACGTGCAGATTTCTTTCTGAAACCTCACTGCTTCGTGTACCGCTTCTTCCCTTACTGTAGGTGGAGACAGTTCAGAATCATCAACGGATGCTTCAAATAGCCAGGCAACTTCGAGTTGAAAAAGAGAGGGAAGAATTTCTTGCACAGCAGAAACAGGAACAAAAGAATCAGGTATCCACCCAAAAGCTTGTATTCTCCTGATGAAAGAAATAGTTCCATTTGCTAATTCAAATAGGAAGATAGAAGAATTTTAAAAGGTCAAGTTCCCCTTTGTGAACAGGAAGGGATACTCTTTTAAGAGTATTTGGCAGGGTGACAGGGTCAATACCACCCTTAGGGCTCTCTGCTGTGGGTGTCTGTCTGTACACTACCTTGGAGCTGTGCTGAGCCCTGAGCTCGTGCTGTTCCAGCATTACAGAATATTCATCGTAATGTTAAGCTGTAACTTCCAGAATCGCTTGAGGTTCTGGGGCTATGCCTACTTCCTTTCCATCCCACTGATCACTGCCTCCCCCGTACCCTACTCCAGTGGTAAAGAAGCAAATCAGGAAAAGGCTCTAAAACACCCACACTCCACATTTTTAGACTTTGCCTTAAAGAAAAAATACTTTGGCCAGAAAATATTACTTATACTTTGGTAAAAGTCATTCTTAAAACTGAGTGGACTTATAAATGAAAAGTGGAGTTCACATCAGCCCCATGTCCTTCTCAGTGGACAGAGGGTTGGCTGGCTCAGAGCTTGGTTGGCACCAGGGCAGTTCCTCGTCAGCATGGAGCAGGGTGCCTGGCCCTCAGTGGTTCCTTAGGTCATTTGTGACTGGCACACAGCATTTGTGAGAAAGCTGGCATTTTTTAAAGTTAAGAAAACCATGTTACAACAAGAAAAGCCTGGTATGTATATTTCTTTAACGAGTATTTTTTCTTGCTCACCAAATTCAGCAAATAAATTTTCGTTTCTGAAAGCGCTTTTGTTTAAAGTTTTACATGAAAGCGTATTGAGGAGGTCATTTGGGACTTAACGGAGCAATTTTCTTAGTTCTTACTATTTGTCCCTTTTACATTGCGAGAATTATGTGGAGCAGGTATTTGCATTGTTTGTATGAGCGGTAGGTTTCAGCAGGCCAAGCGAGTCACGGACCTAATTCTGTCCCAAAGCTGTTCCACGCGGTGCAGAGACTGCAGAGAGCGCAAAGCCAGCTGAAGAGCATGCGCCACGCGGCCGCAGACGCCACGCCCGAAAGTAAGTGCCGGCCGGGAGCCGATAGAGGCCATCAGAATCCGTGCTCTGAGTCGCAAGTCCTCCGTGAAGCGTCAGCTAATGAGCATTGCCATCCAGTGATGTCTCCGCACTTGGAGTGTCCTCCCTCCCTAGTGAAGGACGGCCTGCTGTGGCGGGACATCTGGATGTTTTCCCCGGGGCTTGAGGTCCTGTTCAGCGCAAGGACGCCACTGTGGGCGCGGCTCTGTGGTTGGTGAGGGTAGGAAGGACTTAGGGTGGATATTCTGAAAAAAAAAAAAGAATGGAAAAGATACGAGTTGCCATTTCTAACCCGGGCTATGCAGACACAGGCTAAAATGCTGGGCCCTGAAAACTGGGAGAACAAATGGAGCGGCTGATAGTCAGATGACTTCCTGGCTGCAGTGGCCTCGGTGGCACATGAGAGATGGGACGATGGAGGTTGGAGGACATTCCACTCCAAGTGCAGCCACCTGAGATCAGAAGGACAGTGGGCTGAGCGGTGACAGGTAAAGTGGAGATAGAAGGCCGAGTCTCTTCTGACTGCTTGTCATCGAAAAAAGGGCCAGAGAGGGGCGCGGGGGAGAGTGAGAGGGGCAGCGGGGCCTGGGTGGCAGGAGGGCCCAGTCGAGTTCCCATGCTGAGGGCGGCAGTCCGACAGGTGGAGTGGGGAAGATTCGGGGAAAGGTGGAAACTGACAACAGCCTGCCCTGTTTGCCCCAGTCATACCCCACGGTGTGTTGAATGCTCCGTAACGATTCCCACAACGTTGGCATATCTAAATCGGGCTCGGCTGCACTCCAGGAGTCAGCAAGTCGCACTTGGTTTTTCCGTTTCAGGTGCCAGTGCACCAGGTTACACACAGCTGGCATTCAGGACATAGACTGGGCAGGGGCAGGGAGGTGGGAGTGAAGACTTGAACCCTGGAGAGGAAGGCACATCCTTTTCCACGTACAGGAGGCATCAAGTCAGAAGAAAGCGGTTGAAATATAAAAATAAGATATTATATATGTAATATATGTTTTCTGTGGGTGGACATGGTGGGAAGCAGGAAGTTCAAGTTCTTGCTTTGTTGACATCTTGGGAAACAGTTTAAGGGTTGTTTTTGGCAGTTTAGGAAAAGAGTAGATGAAGCAGATGTTAATTGTTAGGTGTTTAGTTTAATAAGATCTATTTGAATTCTTCAGTAATAAAGAAGGCTTATAAAAAATTTCTAGCCCTCGCTGGTGTGGCTCAGTGGATTGAGCACCAGCCTGCAAACCAGTCAGGGCATGTTGCCTGGTCGTGGGGCACAAGAGAAGCAACCACACATTGATGTTTCTCTCCCTCTCTTTCTCCCTCCCTTCTCCTCTCTCTAAAAATAAATAAGCCCTGGCTGGTCACTCAGTGGATAGTCACCCGCCTGCGAACCCAAACGTCGCTGGTTCGATTCCCAGCCAGAGCACATAACCAGGTTGCCAGCCAGGTCTCCAGCCAGGTCTGTAGCTGGAGGCAGGTGAAAGGCAACCATATGTTGATGTCTATCTCCCTCTCTGCCCCCCTCCCTTTTCCTCTCTTTAAAAATAATAAATAAAATCTTTTAAAAAATAGAAAATTAAACAACTAAAAATTAAATAAAATCTTAGAAAATACTTTATTAAAAATGTTTCTATTACGTACCAAAAATTATTTTTAGTGTAACAGTGTAACTTGTATTTTTTCAGAGTAACAGCTGTATTATAAAACATTCAAATTCATATTGATGTTCTATACATTTCTGAGATTTATTACATAAAAGAGCCTACTCACTCAGTTAGAGGAGGATCAGCGAGATGTTTTCATGGGTTTTTAATTAAAAAAAAAAGTTTGCTTAGATCTTAGTAATCAGAATTTTGAAAGATAATTTTTAAAACACTATGAAAACATATGACTGCTTTTCAAGGTCTAAGGTAAAAATTTTTAAAGGATTTAAAACATGATGGAAATTCTGTTTTATGTTTTTTAACATCTATTGAGGTGAAATGGGCAAATAATACCGCACATATTCAAAGTATACATGCTAAGTATTAAAACCATCAGGTGGAAAAAACTAGTCATCTAATAGCCAGAGAAGTCAGGATGTAGATTTAATCAGAAACCACACCGGAATGACTGTATTATCGTGTGGTTCATTAAACACTTTCTCTTCCCTCTCTTTGCCTGGTCCCCAAAAAGGGGGAAGGGAATTGTAGCAATGAATGGGAAACTCGTGAATTTGCCATTAATAAGTTTTTTACATGTTAATATATGGTTAGTACAACAGAACTAAAAATAATTTTTAAGGCTTTAGGCCAGGTTTATTATGCAATCTGCTGCGTACGTAGATTACTTAAACCGGAAATCCAATGTTTTAAAAAGTCAAGCCAGAATTTGTTAATGTGTAATGGAAAGATCTGAAATAAACTTTTAAAAGCTCTTTAGGCTGGGAATTTATAACAGAACCTTACTGAAAATCCTTGTGTGTGTATATTTGTGCACTCTGCCAAAAGAAGAAAACTATTAAATCTTAAAAATATAATTTAAGTTGCCACTTAACTATAAACTAATGCTTGGCAAAATCAAAACTTACCAAACATGGAAAACTGAAAACATTTATGAATGTAGATAATTTCTTTTTGAGATTTTAATGTATACTTTTAGTGATATCTTTCTTAATTGCTTTGAAGCTGACAAATGATAATGTGTTACCACTTATGAAGCAATAGAATTGAAATATAAATTGCCTCACAAGTATTGCAGAAGGGATTTCCCACCAGGATGGAGGGGTACCGAGACTTGCCCCAACCACCAAGGATTTAAAGAAGCCACACGCATCCGGATGGGTAGGAGGGGCTGAGGTGGGGAGCCGGGGCGCTGGGGCAGTGGTGAGGCGGCAGTGACCCCAGGAATGGGTGGTTCCACATTCACGTGTGCAGGCCAGACTGCACAGCCCAGGGTTCCAGGGAAAATAAAGCCTCATAACTCCCATTTATAAAAACCAGTGGAAGAAAGTGCCAGTCTCAGATGAGTCTGTTTAAAGGGCCTGCACAGTCCTGGAAGGGACGCAAATCCACCCTCTCTGGGACCCACCACCCGCGCAACAGCTGGAGGGGCGCCAGTCGGATACAGGACGGGCGAAGTGACTGCAGATGGGGCTTGTGCCCAGCAAGCCTCCAGCAGCCAGGCAGCAGCATTGTCCCCTCCCTGACCCCTCGCACACACAGAGCCACAGAGCCGTGAAGTTCCTCGCACACACAGAACTGGCAGTTGCCTAAGGCTCCACCCCACACAACGTGGCAGGTACTACAAGACGGAGTCAAAGCAACTCTACCTAATACACAGAAACAAACACAGGGAGGCTGCCAAACTGAGGAGGCAAAGAAATACGGCTCAAATGAAAGAACAGAACAAACCCTGGAAAAAAAACTAAACAAAATGGAGATAGTCAACCTGTCAGATGCAGAGGTCAAAACACTGGTGATAAGAATGCTCAGAGAACTCACTGAAGAAAATAAGGTTCTGGGACATCTCCAGAAGTGCCAACGCCCAAATCATAGGGATGCCAGAAGAAGAAGAGGAAGTGCAAGAATTTGAACTTATTTGAACAAACAATGAAAGAAAACTTCCCTAATTTGGGGAAGGAAATAGACATACAAGTCCAGGAAGCACAGAGAGTCCCAAACAAGTTGGACCCAAAGAGGACCACACCAAGACACATCATAATTAAAATGCCAAAGGTTAAAGAGAGAATTTTAAAAGTAACAAGAGAGAAGAACAGAGTTACCTACAAAGGAGTTCCCACAAGACTATCAGCTGATTTCTGAAAATACACTTAGCAGGCAAGAAGGAACTGGCAAGAAGTATCCAAAGTGATGAAAGCAAGGACCTACAACCAAGATTACTGTATCCGGCAAAGATATCATTTAGAATGGAAGGGCAGATAAAGTGCTTTCCAGACAAGGTAAAGCTAAAGGAATTCGAACCATTATATGAAATGTTAAAGGGACTTATTTAAGAAAAAGAAGATCAAAACTATGAATATTAACATGACAAAAAACTTACAACTATCAACAACTGAATCTAAAAAACAAGCTAAGCAAACAACTAGAACAGGAACAGAATCGTAGCTATGGAGAACATTGGGAGGGTTATCAGCTGGGAGGGGGAAAGGGAAGAACAGGTGAAAGGAAGCTATAGGAATTAAGAAACACAAGTGTGGTGGCACAGTGGATAAGGCGCTGGCCTGTGAACCCAAAGGTGGCTGGTTTGATTCCCCAGCCAGGGCACAAAAACAGGTTGCAGGCCAGGTCTCCAGCCAGGTCTGTGGCTGGAGGCAGGTGAAAGGCAACTATACATTGATGTTTTTCTCCCTCTCTAACTCTCCTCTTCTCTTTCTCTGAAAATAATAAATAAAATCTTTAAAAAAAAAAAAAGAAAGAAACATAAGTGGTAGGTACAAAATTGACAGAGGGATGCTAAGAATAGTATAGAAAATGGTGAAACCAAAGAACTCACATGCATGACCCATGGACATGAACGAAGGGAGGTGATTGCTGGAGGGAAGTGGCGTACTGAGTGGAAGTGGGCAAAGGGGAAGGAAAAATGGTATAATGGTAATAGCATAATCAATAAAATATACTTAATTTTTTTTTAATATTACAAAAGGAAAAGAGTAAATGATAAGGCACCAGTCTGTGAACCCAGGGGTCACTGGTTCGATTCCCAGCCAGGGCACATAACCAGGTTGCAAGCCAGGTCTCCAGCCAGGTCCGTAGCTGGAGGCAGGTGAAAGGCAACCATACATGGATGTCTCTCTCCCTCTCTGCCTCTCTCCCTTCCCCTCTTTCTGAAAATAAGAAATAAAATCTTTAAAAAAAAATGAAAAAGGAAAGGACCACATAGAGGGGGAAGAATCTGGATTTCACTTGTGTTGTCATTTGGTTCATAAATTTCTTACTTAGAATGCAAAATGTAACCCAGAATACATCTGTCTGTCTTTTTCGTTTTTCATCTTTTTTAAAATTTGTGCTTATTCTGTTACAGTTGTCCCAGTTTTCCCCCTTCGCTGTCCTCTTTTCAGCCCACCCCTGTGCCCATGGTCCATCCCCACACCTTTGTCCGCATCCTTGGGTCACTCATGCACTTTTTTCACTACTTCCTTCCCCTTCTTCCCACCATCCTCCTCCCTTTCCTCTGGAAACCATCAGTCTGTTTCCGTGTCTCTTTTCTTTTTCAACCACAGTTTACATTCCAAACCATTCTGCACCAGCTTCAGAAGTGCAGCAAAGTGGCTGGAAAAAACCCTCTGCGCTGCGGACGGTGCCCCTCTGTCCCAGGCACCCACCGGGCCCCATTCCCAGTTATGTCAACATTAGTCACTATATTCCACACTATGTTCGCTTTTTTTGGAAGTGTTATTGTTGCATATTATTAAGTATAAAATAAGTAGGTGATAATTTGGATAAATCATAATATTACAATACTTTTCTGTAATTATTTAAACAATTCTTCTGTGTAAATTGTCCTTTTTTATTATCACTCTACTAATATCAGAAGACTTCAGTGGCCAGTCTTTTATGGTGCTATCCTTGATGTTATGCACAGATGAAACCATACAGATAGCTATATGGGTATTTTAACAGATATGCCCTACTATACAGGTCTTATATTTTAAAGTGTATAGAATATCACTATACCTATTCTTGTGGGTTGAATGTTCATTTATTTTTAAAGGTTTAATGAAGAGACTGGAGGAGGAGATAAAGTTTAATTCATATATGGTAACTGAAAAATTTCCCAAAGAATTAGAGAACAAGAAGAAAGAACTGCAGTTTTTACAAAAAGTGGTATCAGAGCCTGCTATGGGCCATTCTGATCTTCTTGAACTTGAATCTAAAGTAAGTGACAATCATTTTTTTTTTTTTAATTTTATTGTTGTTGTATTACATCCATCCCCTTTTTGCTCCCCTCTGTCCCCCTCCCCACCCACCCATTCCCCCCAAAGTCAATCCCACCTGTTGTCCATGTCCATGTTTCCTTTATACTAGGTTCTTGACAATCATTTTATTATAGCTCCCAAATTTGTCTCATTCTCAGTCCTGTGAAAATTGTGCGAACTGCTTTTCTCAAGAGTAGTATCTTAACGTTGGCTCTTTTTTCAGTTAACCTGCACCAAGACTTGATAGCTCTTATGACAAGTTGCTGTTTATGAGGAATTGCAGCATATAATGCTAGTGCTTAATATACATGGTGTTATAAATATAAATAAATGAATAAAATCTTTTTAAAAGATGACTGAGCAAGGAGAGCAACGAATCTACATCACATTTTGCATTAAGCGTGAACATTCTTTCAGGGAAACTGTTGGTTTGATGCATACAATTCAGAAGGCCACCGCCATGGGCAGTTTCATCATGACAACACGCCTGCTCATGCATTGTGTCTCGTGCAGCCGGGAGACTTAGCCCCTCTGCAGCATAGTTTAGCACCGTGCAGCTCAGCCTTTTCCAAAACTAAAATCACCTTTGAAAGGACAGAGATTTCAAGAAAATACAGTGGGGCAGCTGATGGTGACTGGGAGAACTGTGTGAGGTCCCAAGGTGCTGCTTTGAAGGGGACTGAGGCATCATTGTCCTGTGTACAATCTCTTTTATTTTGTATCTTCTTCCATAAATGTCTACTTAAATGAATAAATAAAACCACCTAGTGAACTGATAGAAAACGAAGTCTTGGATACATAAATGAATGCATATGATAGACTCACAACAGGTTTATGTCTTCATCGTACATAATTGGCTAGTATAATGTATTCATCATAATTAGATGGCAAAATCTAAATTGTTTTTTAAAGAATAATAAGAAAAACAATATTTAAACACTTCACATTTAAAGCTAGTAGTTGTTAGCCTCTGTGGCAGGTTGGGAGTCGCTGCACTTCTGCTGACGCTAATTGAGTCCTGCTGCCATGCCAGTGTTGCGGCACCGGGGAAGAAAACCGCAGTCGGATATCTATTTTAAAAAATACAACAAAAATGTCATGAAATTGAACAGTTTCGACTTGTTAGTCATTTAAGGTACTTCATAGCCGCTGCAGTTAAAAACATAATTCTGATTATTTTATTCTTTTAATTTACTTATAGAAATTAGATTTGGCTCAAACTTAATGTCATAGAATTTAGCAGGAGAACTTGAGTCATTTCAAAGCCTAGATAGATTTACTGAAAGCCATGTAATTTTTAAGAAGAATTTTAAGGGACTTCTATTGGCCTTGTTCCGTTTTATTGCACCAGGAAAGGCTTAAGACTACTGAGTAGGATAAATGACAGCTCTGGAGAGCCACGGGTTATTAGAACAGGAAGGTGTTCAGATGTCATCCATGTCATCTCTCAGCTGGGTTTGTGAATTCCTTGCGTAAATCCCTGGGGAATGTTCGTCTGCGTTTGCTTTATCTCTCGCAGTGACTTGAAAGTCACCACCTAGGTGAGGAGATAACTTCAAATGTTCAGAAATTGTCTTTGATAATAGTGTATAAATATTTCATGCAGGATGCTTTAGGATAATTTAGAAATGGATGGTTCGATCCAAATAAGAAATAATATTGTGTAAACATTTCTCATGAGCCATGAAATGTTAGGTATTTCTGAAAGTAACCTTAGCAACCCATGTATAACATGAATGGAACTGTTCCTCCCATCAAGTCCCTGGTGATAAAACTATAGAGATTGGAAGCTTGATTCGACCAACTGTCCCTTACTTTAGGTAATCATAGGGAGAGACTTAAACTTTTTATTTCTATACCGTTTCAGATAAATGAAATAAACGCACAGATCAATCAGCTGATTGAAAAGAAAATGATGAGAAATGAGCCGATTGAGGGCAAACTGTCACTATACAGGCAACAGGTAAGACCGGCCACTTGCTCAGCTCTGAACAGTTTCATCAGCGCCACAGGCTGTGTTATCTGTCCTGTCACAGTGAGACGGAGAGAGGATAAAAATCCTTCCAGCATTGCTTCTCTCCAGATTATGACAAGGAATTCGCGGAAAAGCCACAAAAGACGTGTGTTTGAGCTTGAAACGCAACACACCTGATAAGGCTTAGTTTCCTGCAGGCCTGCCAGCGGCCGAGACAGAGCTCTTTGTGTTTATATCTGTGAGGGTGGAATTTGATAGTTTAAATGGAAGATTACCTTCAGTGATTGAGATCAAAATATTTATAATCTTTAGCACAGTGGATAAGGTGCCGGCCTGCGAACCCAAAGGTCGCTGGTTCGATTCCCCAGCCAGGGCCCATGACCAGGTTGCAAGCCAGGTCTCCAGCCAGGTCTGTGGCTGGAGGCAGGTGAAAGGCAACCACACATTGATTCTTCTCTCCCTCTCTGCCTCTTTCCCTTCCCCTCTCTCTGGAAGTAATACATAAAATCTTAAAAAATATATATTTATAATCTTAAATGAAGTAAAGCAACATATTGTTTCCAGTTTAAAGTCAGTTTGCAAGAATAGAATTAATTAAAATTTAGTCTGCTCCCTGTTTTATCCACAACTGTTAGATTGGGAGGGTATGTATGTTATGTATATCTAGACGAGAGATTTAGGTGAAAGCCGTGGATTATCTGAAAATAACTCCGGCTGAAGGAGTTCAGTGTGAAAAGCATTCTGTAACCTCAGAAAATGCTAAGCTATGTAACAAAGCATTATTCAAGGATGTTACAGGTTTTTAAAAATATTTATTTTTATTTTTTAAAGATTTTACTTATTATTTTTCGAGAGGGGAAGGGAGAGAGGCAGAGAGAGAGGAGACATCCATGTATGGTTGCCTTTCACCTGCCTTCAGCTGGGGACCTGGCCGAAGACCTGGCTTGCAACCTGGGTATGTGCCATGGCTGAGAATCAAACCAGCGACCTTTGGGTTCCCAGGCTGGCACCTTATCCACTGTGCCACCAGCCAGGGCTAGATTTTATTCATCTTTAGAGAGGAGGAGGGAGAAGGAAAAAGACAGAAGGAAACATCAGTCGAGTGCCTCTCATACATGCTCAGACCAGGGATCGAACTCAAACCCAGGCATGTGCCCTGACCGGGTATTGAACCAGTGACCCTTAGCCTTGCAGGACAATGCCCTGCCAAGCTGTATGAGTCAGGGCAAGGATGTTAGAATTTTTTAAAACCTTTTTTATAATGGACAATTTTAACCGTGTACCAAGGTAGAGGAGATAATTCATTAGGCCCTCACGTATCTCTGAGCTATAGCAGTTGCAGCCCTCTTGTGCCATCCACGGCCCCAGTCCATCTTTCCCCTGTGAATGGACATTCCACCTATATTTCACTTTAAGTTTATAAATGCTATTGGATTTATCCTAGATTTTCATTATATTGGCTGGTCTGTTTATGTATCCACGTTGACTGTGGGGGAGGGATGAGGAGGGTGAAGAAGGGGAGAGCAGAGGGGGGGAAATGAGACGAATGTAATATAATAGCAATAAAACTAGTTTCTGTACAGTTCTGAAACTCTTATCATTTCCTTCTCATTTATTTTTAGCTGGAATACTTCTGTAGAGAGAAACATTCCTTCATTGCCTAGCTTTTCATTTTTTTAAACAGGAGGGACAATGGAATTTTTTTTAAAGGTTTGCACTAGAGATTACCCTTCTCAGTCACATTGAAGAAAATATTTGTACTATTTCATGTTGGAAGACAGTTTGACTGTTGTTTTTCTTGAACTCGCCTGGCCTTGATTCATTTCAGGAAACCCCCGAAGAGCCACCAACTAAAAGAAGATGTTGCGTTCACGACCAAAGGCAGCCGTTGGGGCTGTGCAGACATTTGCATAATTCTGATGAGTCATGTGTGGCATTGAACCTGCATTTGCTTTATTAGCTTCCTCAAATATAACAGATGCTTAAACATTTCATTTTTTAAGTGTGGATATTGAATTTAGATGACCCGCGTCGTGGGTTTGAAAATAAAGCATTCTTATTTTCTCCCAATGAAAGGAAATCCGCCATGCAGAAAAACAAGAGACTTGTGTTAGCTTCTGTTTACTTACCTGGAATGTATTTTCATTAGCACTTGAGTGTTACTTGAGAAGACTTTAATATTTTAGTTATTACTGCGTTTTTATTCTTTGCAGGTATCTCCTATAATGTCAGTGCTTTGGTCTCCTAAATTTTTTTAAAAAGATTTTATTTCATTATTTTTAGAAAGAGGGGAAGGGAGAGAGGCAGAGAGGGGGAGAGACATCAATGTATGGTTGCTTTTCAACTGCTCCAGCCACAGACCTGGCTGGAGACCTGGCTTGCAACCTGCTTATGTGCCCTGGCTGGGGAATTGAACCTGCGACCTTTGGGTTCACAGGCCGGCGCCTTATCCACTGTGCTACCAGCCAGGTAAAAAGTTTTTAGGTGGGTATTTGATACACAGGGCAAACCCATACTAGATACATAACTGGTCATGATAAGCAGTGGTATATAGGTCAGGAGAAGCCAGCCTTCTCTTGATGGTTTCACAATCGAATAGAAAGTTGATTGTACATGTTTTATCTGACATTCATACTTCATGCTCAATTAGGCATCCATCATTTCTCGTAAGAAAGAAGCGAAGGCTGAGGAGCTTCAGGAGACAAAGGAGAAGTTGTCCAACCTGGAGAGGGAGGTGTCGGTGAAGACCAGTCAGTCCCGGCAGCTGGGCGGCGCCGAGATTTTGAAGGGTGACGAGGTGAGTGGAGGTCTTCCCGGGGAAGGAGAGGAGCAGGGATTTTGTTGGAAACCGTTGATGACTTTGTTGTTTTATTCTGAATTTACATAATGGGAAGTTATTCTTATTTTATAAAACCTATCGATTTAAAACTGAAAACTGTGCAGTAATATTAAGGTATTCTTAATATATAATGGCAGATCTGAGTGATTTTACGAGCTAATGTTTCAAATTGCCACTTAGTTGAGTTATTCACTCTAAGTATTGTTATAAAAGGGAAACAAATTGAATAGGTACCTGTGAGAAAAAATTTCATCATTATTGATAAGTGTAATTTCACGGAGGGCTGAGAAAAATCACCAGTGACTTGGTCAATAATGTGCATTTGACCAGTTGCACTGACACATTAAAATGACTTTGTTGTACATGATTACAAATGTTAAAGATACAGTTGCATCTTGCTTTGCTATATGCACTTTAAATTTTGAACAGCAATTTAACAGCTGTTACTTCATTTACCCTTTTGTCAGATGCAGATTATAGGACAAGTACCAATGATCATCTACAGACAGTTAAGCTTACTCACCAAAAATAATAATTCCCCATCTCCATCCCATAAAGTTAGCTCAAGAAGGAGTGATGGAATGAAGGAAAATATCTTCAGCTTAGCGCTTTTTTTAGAAAATCAAGTGACAGATCACATTTTAATTCCTAAAATTGCTTGTACTTGACCGCTTCTTACAGCTTTGTTGTTTTATATTAGCTCCTGGGCCTTAGCAAAACGTACTTGGAAAAGCTGCTCTGCCTGGAGCCCCTTTTGGCCTTGGAGTGAGCGAATCCTTACCCGCGAGCCCCCCAGGGGCCTTTTAAAAGCTCACTGGGGAAGAGGTGGGCTGCAGAAGTCAGCAGTTGATTAAAACACTCCTTTGGCTTTTAACACCCACTTCCAGATTGCTTTGAGACACGGGAGTATTTTAAATGATACTCAGAAGCCAATAGCATGTGCTTCGTGACAGCCTTGCTATCCAGGAAAAAAAAAAAAGATGAATTATGCAGCAATTTTACTTTAGAAGAGAACATGTTACCTCCTAGCATTTTTATCGTTTCATAAGAAAACGCTGCCCAATGGACAGGAGATACTAATTGCTATGGCCACATTTGGCATGACTAATGCTTATAATTCAGTGTTAGGCATTCCCTGTATGCATAAGAGAGGGAAAAGAATCTAGTGCCAGGCTATTAGCCTTTACTTTTGGCTAAAATAGTGTATAGGAGAAGTATCTGATGACAGGAAAAGGCATCCTTTTTTTTTTTATTAAGGGGAAAAAGATAACTTTGGGGATTATAAGGTTCACTTAATTTTTAAACAATGGTCAGAAACTGGAACAAATCAAATAAACCACTTAGTTGGCAGTTACCTAAAAGAACAGAAGGTATTGAGGAACATTAAGCATAATTTTATAAGGAACAAATCTTAGTAGACAACTATATTTTCTTTTTCTTTAAAGATTTTATTATTTTTAGAGAGAGCGGAAGGGAGAGAGGCAGAGAGGGAGAGAGACATCCATGTATGGTTGCCTTTCACCCACCTCCAGCCAGAGACCTGGCTTGCAACCTGGTTCTGTGCCCTGGCTGGGAATTGAACCAGAGACCTTTGGGTTCACAGGCCGGCGCCTTATCCATTGTGCCACCAGCCAGGGTCAACTTTATTTTCTACTTTGATAAAGTGACTGGCCCTATGGACTAAAGGAGGAAGTGTGTCATAGTTCAGGGATAGAACATAGCTGGACTTCCCTGAGGTTTCATTTGATACCAAACAGTAATCACCAGAAACGTCCTGTTCTTTGCTCTCCGTCTGTTACCTCAGTTGGCTAGAGGGCATCAAGGAGTAGCGCCGTGTCTGGAATCCCAGGTAGAGAGGGTGACTTTGATGGAGTACTTTTTGTACAAGGCCCTGCGAACATATGCTTCTTTACTCTGTCTAAGAGGTGTTGTTATTTACCTTCTGCACCGAGGGGAGGGAGACTGCCGACCCACACAGCCAGCGAGTGGCCAGCCGGGACCCAGCTCTCGCTCACGGGTGCCTTTGACCTTGAGCAAATAGCTTCTCTGCCCTTGAAGTGGGGCTGATTGCTCTTATTTGTGAAAGACAGAGTCTCTGAAAAGGCTTCTTTTTATTACACTTCATCATTTTAACATTTTATTTTCATTGTATTGTCTTGCTTAAGGCCATCCGCAGAAACAAGTGCAGGAATGTGTTTCTCTCTCTCCTGCCAGACTTCGGACACAGGGAGGAGTTTTTTGAACAGTTGAAATTACCTTCCGAGTGATAGAGATTTTCTTACCCTTGCGCTTGGCCCTCAGTCTTTTAACGTTTTGTTATTCTGACAATATTTTGCTTTGATTTTTCATTTTTCTTGATTAGGAGTGAGAATGCGTATCTGTCCGCATACGTGTTTGGTCATTTATATTTCTTTTGTCATTTCCCTGTTTATTTTCTTTCTCTATTTTTTTCTAATGGGTTGAATGTTTTTCCCTATTTATTCAGCATATTTTTACATATATTCTGGATAGTAATCTGAGTAATTGTTTTCTTTTAGTCTCTTAACTGTCTGTACATAGTGTCTTTTGTTACACAGAGGGTTTCTCCCTTTTTTTGAAACAACTGTATTGAGATACAATTAACATACAGTAAACCGTATGTGTTTAAAGTATTAAGTATAGCTGTTATTCCAAGTTATGATAACTTCAAATGTTGGGACATGATTTTTCTTTTTGATGGTACCTTTTTTTAGTGTATTTTACTGATGTTGGGATATGATTTTAAGTGACCTCAGTTTTCTTTTTTTTTAAGATTTCATTTATTACTTTTTAGAAGGGAAGGGAGAGAGGCAGAAAGAGAGAGAGACTTCCAGCCACAGACTTGGCTGGAGACCTGGCTGGAGACCTGGCTTGCAGCCTTGTTATGTGCCCTGGCTGGGAACCGAACCAGCAACCCCTGTGTTCGTAGGCCAGCGCCTTATCCACTCTGCCACCATCCAGGGCTTAATTTCCATAATATGGAATATTTTATAAATGTTTACATAGAAATCTCTTACTTTCTGTGGATTTAGTGTGAAAGGGGATACAAAAACAGTATTATAGCATCATAGTTAATGGTCATAAATTGGACTCTGATTTGTCAGTGAACGGTCGCTGTGATCCGTACGATTTTTTAAAGAGAACAGAAGCGTGAGTAACCCGTCTTCAGGAAGCACACCCGGTTATCACCCTCGCAGCCCTGAAGTGTTTCCCTGAGCGGTAGGTGGACACAGCGACGGTCTCGGGCTGGGCATCGCGGCGTCTCTGCAGCCCGTCAGCCCACAGCCGCAGGGCCAGGTCGCACGTCCGCCACCGTTTACTCCACAGCTGGCCTGTCATCGGCACTCAGTGAACGTGGGGAAAACCCAAATGAAAGTATCATCCAATATAGATACATCTTTTTAGGAGAAAGGTGTTGGCACTTCAGCCGATGAGAAAAATTATTTATATAACTTTTCATACTGACCATAGTTGTTTATTTCATTGTATAGATAAAGTCGTTTTAAAATACCTGGCCACAGGCCTAAACGGGCCATTTATTACGGGAGCGTCCAGGCAGTTCCTTGGGTGAGTGTGACTTGGCCCCTTTCGCCTCCTGGAGGGGCGGGCGGAGCCTGTGCCCTGGGGTGGGTAGCGCTCCTCAGCTGCTGGCGCCCCGTTGTCACCGCCTGTGTGGCTCTGGGTCTCTGCTCTCCTCACCAGAGACAGGCCTGAGCGTCAGGGACAGTACGCGGTGCTGCTACCCTGCCCGGCCCGTCCTCCAAACAAACGCACGCCTTTGGGTCTGAAAGTTTTTATAGCAGCACCTGAGCTGCTGCTTCAGGTTCCCTTGGCGCTTCGGGCATTGAAAGTCCCTCCTGGTTTATGGCGCCTGGGTAAAGGGACCGTTGTATTTTCTCCTCCACCCACTGCAGACACTCGGGCTGTGTTGCTGCCAATGGCTACTTTAAAAATGCGCTTGGTCAAATAATATTTATCAGCAGCTTCAGAAAGGCCCAACCAGTTCCTTCTACAGTGACCGACAGAAGTCCTAGAGCTGAACCGCAAAGATTATGATATCCTCTTTAAATACTTCAGAGAAGCACAGTGAAGATAAGGGAACCCTGGCAAGGTTTACTGCAGCTGTCGGATCCTGAAAATGCAGGAATCAAATTCTGACACTTGTGATTGAATCGTCACCCTTCTCAGTGAGCCAGGGCAAGCCTGTGCTATTTTTAGACCCTTTCACCTCACGTGACGCTCTTCAGAGTTCAGAGCAGGACCCGAGGCCCCTAAAATTTCCCAGGAGCTGGAATAAAAAAGAAGCAGATGAAGTCGGTGCAATTCACTGCCATAGAAGTGGTGTATGACCCATGCAACCTAGGGAATTCTGCACTTTCAACCCAGAACTTGAAAACTCATAGAAATTTGTGAGTTAACTGCTTGGACAGCAGTTGAAAAACCCATTCGAGATACAGTCACAGCTGCGTTGGTGACGATTTGTTAGAGAAGCACCAAGACCTTGGATGGTCCCTGACCCACTGTGTCCCACGGAAGGGGTTTCCGTACTGCAGCTTCTATTCAAACAGCCTTATGCCAGCACGCAGCGTGCTGCTCGCCACACACGCTCCCACAAGAACCGGCAATGAACTGTCCACTACTGCGTGCAGATAATGACTTTGCTCGCGCTTGGTTGGGTGAGATTTCTCATTTCAAGTTAAGAACATAATACAGGTTGGAGGAGGTTAGGCTAGTCTTTGCATACGTGTTTAGATATATGGCAGGAGTTTTGAAGACTGCCATTTTAGCCAGAAATAAAGGTTGCTTTAAATCATTTTTTTTCTTGCTTTAAAATAGTCTTCAAACCCAAAGGTCGCTGGTTGGATTCCCAGCCAGGGCACATAACCAGGTTGCAAGCCAGGTCTCCAGCCAGGTCCATGGCTGGAGGCAGATGAAAGGCAACCATACGTTGATGTCTCTCTTCCTCTCTGCTTATCCCTTCCCCTCTCTCTGGAACTAATAAATAAAATCTTTTCAAATAAAAATAAAAAATAAAACAAACAGCAACTCTGAGACTGGGCTTCAGGGCGTGTAGATGATTTACAAGTGAAGTATGACGTGAAATGATGGCCTTTCCGTGTCTTATTCAAGTGTGAGTTCAGACAGAATACGAGACACTGACAAACGGGCAGGAAGATTGTGGCCACTGGGTCATCTGGCTCATGAACAGCCGTGTTATTTTACCTCTTGGGCCTATCTTTGTGGTTTTCTTTGCTTAAAAGTCATTTGATAGAATAACTGGCAAAGATGTGATTTAATTACGGAATGGAAAATAGCATAACTATGGACTAACCGGACTTAGGGACAGAAGTGCTCATTCTAATTCAGTTCTGATTTGCTGAATTTTGGTGAATTGTATTAATTTCTCTACAGGTTTTCTGCTCTGAGAAAGGGGAATGGTGCTTAAAAAATAGTTCCTGGTGGTTTTTGATAATACAATACTTATTATATGGTTGTCTTGTGAAGCCCTCACAGCTAATAACTGTGGAAATAGGTGTCATGACAGGTCCTGAAGTGGGACCTGTGCAGCAGAGGCAGAGGTCCTGTTTCCACGCAAGTGTCCAGACTCCTGTCTGGAATCCAGTCTTACCTTTGAGTTCCAGATAAACTTGATAAATGTTTCAGTGGCTACATACTTAGGGAAATAATCTGCCTTGTCCATTTAAAAAGCCCAGATTGTGTTAATGACTATTAAAGGTTATAAAAGATATTACATGGATAAAAGGAGAAAGAACGTCTGTCTAATTCCATTGTGATCACAGAGAGCTGAGTATGTAAAGCTGGTCCCCGAACCTGCAGCTCACAGGTCACAGCTCTAGTGACCACAGCATCTGGAGAGGTGGCTGCTCTTTCACAAAGGACAGTTAGATTACAGTTGTTGATTGGGCCACATGATTGGTAATAGCTGCTGTAATGGGCCTTCCTGCACAGTGACAAGCTTTACAGTTCAATTCAGTGACACATGTGCTTGATTGGTCTGCTCTAATGTGCCATAGAAAGCTCTTTCCTCACTATTCCAAGGGTTCATTGCATACCTCTTGTGACAGTGCCTTTTAAACTATTTAAAAAATTTTTAAGTAAGAAATGAGTCTCAGATAATTCACTCATGACCCTACCTGTCCAGTACAACAGCTGTTTTTACTTCTTAGTTCTCTCCCAATCTTGATATATAAAACTTTTACATAGTTGTACTAGAGCATGTAAACTGTAATTGCTTGCAGTAGCGATTATTCTATTTTAGTTCTAAAGATTAACCATCACACCTGGATCTTATTATTATGTTTTGTTTATTCTAATTACTGACATTTCTTTATTTCTTTTAGAAGCATTTAGAAGGAACAGTAATTATCTCATTTTCTAGGTGCTCTTTAACTGTATTCAAACAGAATGACAAACATTATTAATCATTATCATTCTATTTTTACAG
Source organism: Noctilio leporinus (assembly GCA_004026585.1). Classification (NCBI taxonomy): domain Eukaryota; kingdom Metazoa; phylum Chordata; class Mammalia; order Chiroptera; family Noctilionidae; genus Noctilio; species Noctilio leporinus. The sequence goes on from PVIW01000105.1 coordinate 646,594, forward strand.
TTTTAGTAATTTTATAGATTTATTTGAAAACGAGTTTTATTTTTGTCAATTAATTATTCATTTTATAATGTCTAACATTGTGCATCTTGATTCTTAAAAGTTATAAAAACCCTTTACACAGTACATGAAGTACATTCAAGAATTAACTATTAAATGGGGGCAGTTGTGGTTAATAATTACAGATATTTAGGTCAGAATTTTGTTTTATTAAATCACATGGCATAATTAATGAAAATGATAGCTTCTGTTTATTGAATGTTCTACTAGGCATCGTGCTAATTGCCTTACATACATTTCTGTATTACCCTTAGGTAGTATTGTTATCTGCCTTTTTTTCAATTTGAGAAATTGATGTAAAAATACAAAAAAATAACTTGTCCAAGGTCACTTTAAGTGGTGAAGCCATGATTTGAAGTTAAATTTCTCTGACTGTAAAGGCCACAATCTTAGCAACTTTCTGAACTGCTTCTGTGACTCTGTTATATTACTCCTAGCACCTTTAATAATTAAATTCTGGATGAAATTATTTGTGAATTTTTGCTCGTATGGGCTGTCAACACAGATTTATGAGTAAATTTATTTATATCAAAGTCTGTTCAAAATAAAACCTGTTGGCTATTAGGTTTGGTTGGTGATGGGCTTTTGGGGTTGAGTTGTTCTTTTTAATTACAGTTCTTTAGATGAATTCAAATAAGCAGTTTTAGAAATAAAACTGTACTATAAAGTGCATAATGAAAATAATGATCTATGCTAGCAAGTCGTGCCCTTGAGGCAACTGCTACTACAGGTTTTAGCTGTTTCTTCTAGAATTTCAACTGTATACCTAACCAACATGTGTGTGTAGACATTTCTTGGCTTTTTAAACTTTCGACACACCCGTAGGGAAATGAGAATTGAGGTCTTCGGTCACCACTCCCCGTCCGCCCCCCACACCCATCCTTCCAGTCTTTGTAGCCCATTTTGTTATAATTTTGGTTAATTCATGTTCATTATGATGATTATATAAACTCGGTGTTTGCAGCTCAGCACATAAGATACAATGATCACGTATCCTTTCTCATACTTTAAGTTTTTTTCTGAATTTATGCCGTCCTCATTTTTTAAAGTTTTGTTCTGTTAGTTTTATGTATATAAGTCTATCACAGTTCCGAAGAGCTATACCATTTCTCTCAATATGCCATAGGGTCGTATGCACTCGTCTGTTACTACACCCCAGCCTTGCCTGCATTTCCCCGGAGCCCTGTCGGGAGGCAGGGTTCTGGGCGTCGACCGACTGTAACCCCACGGGTAGCGTCCCGGGAAGTTCTTTTACGGGCTCCGGTTTGGGATTCCCTGCTCTTCAGATCCCAGTTTCCTCTTCTTGGTTTATTTCCTGCTGTAACAGAGTATTCCTGGAAAGGGGTACTTGGAAGATAAACCTTTGAGAATCGTGCTTGTTTTATTCCATCCCCCTACATGATTGATAGCTTGGGTGATAAATTCTGCTCGATGATCTTTTCTTCCTGGGAATTTTGAAGGCATCGTCCTCTGTCTCCCAGTATTCCTCGGCGCGTTCCGGGGCTGTTCTGACTCCCGGTCCTTTTTTTTATTTCCTGAAAATTATTTTTTTTAATTTAATTTTACTGTTGTTGTATTACATCCATCCCCTTTTTACTCCTCTCTGTCCCCTTCCCCACCCACCCACTCCCCCCAAAGTCAATCCCACTTGCTGTCCATGTCCATGGTTCTTCCATGCTAGTTCCTTGACTGAACTGCTCCCCTTCTTTGCCTCCTCCTCCCCCCTTCCCCCCGCCTCTGCCCACTTAGTCTATTGATTGTATTCATGTATCTGGTTCTGATTTGTTTGTTTGTTTGTTTGTTTTGTTCATTATTATCCTGTAAAGGGTGTGATCATATGGTATTTGTCTTTCACTGACTGGCTTATTTCACTAAGCATAATACTCTCCAGTTCCATCCATGTTGTTGCAAAGGGTAGGAGTTCCCACTTTCTTTCTGCTGTGTAGTATTCCCTTGTGTAAACGTACCAAAGTTTTTTGATCCAATCATCCACTGCCAGTCTTTTTTTTAAAAAAATACTTTAAATATTTTATTATTTTTAGAGAGGGGAAGGGAGAGAGGCAGAGAGGGAGAGAGACATCCATGTATGGTTGCCTTTCACCTGCCTCCAGCTACAGACCTGGCTGGAGACCTGTCTTGCAACCTGGTTATTTGCCCTGGCTGGGAATCGAACCAGCGACCTTTGGGTTTGCAGGCTGGTGCCTTATCCCACTGTGCCACCAGCCAGGGCCAGTCCTTTTTTTAAAAGATTTTATTTATTTGTTTTTAGAGAGAGGAGAAGGGAGAGTGAAAGAGGGGGAGAGAAACATCGATGTGCAAGAGAAACATCTGTCGGTTGCCTCATACCTGCCCTGTCTTGGGACCAAGCCCACAACGCAGGCATGTGCCCTGACCGTGAACTGAACCTGCGACCTTTTGGTTCTCAGAACAGGCCCTGAACCCACTGAGCCACACACCAGCCAGGGCTCCCAGTCCTTTGATGTGACCTTGTAATGTTTTTCTTTTACCTCTTCTTGAAACTTGGAGATAATCTTTTTACCTCGGATTTTTTAGATTTTGAAGATTATAGATTTAAGTATAACTAAACAGACTTTTTGGCCAACCCAATACATCGGAGTGACTTAAATCTTTTTTTATTGTATTTTTTTCCATTACCATTTATCCTTATTCCTTCCCTCCCTCCTTGGTATGACTTAAATTTTTAAAACCATTACAATAATCTAGCCATTGATAATTTGCTGTGTGTGTACTGGATTCCTTATTATTAAAACAAACTTAAACATGGATAGAAAAATTTTGAACTTTCTTCCTCTAACATACAATGTGTTCTTTGTATCTTTCAAAGTTTTAAGTCTTTAGCCCTGGCTGGTGTGGCTCAGTGGATTGAGCACCTGCGAACCCAAGGGTCGTTGATTTGATTCCCAGCCAGGGCACAAACCAGCTTGCAGGCCAGGTCTCCAGCCAGGTCCCCAGCTGGAGGCAGGTGAAAGGCAACTGTACATTGATGTTTCTCTCCCTTTCTTCCTCCCTCCCCTAACCCCTCTTTCTAAAAATAATGGGGGAATATCTATTAAAAAATCTTGTCTTTATTTTTTTATTGTTTAACATTTAAAATTTTAATCTTTATTGTATTTTTTTATGGCTAGCCGGGTGGCTCAGTTAGTTTGGCGCATCAATGCATACACCGAAAGGTTGGGTGTTTGATCCCAGGTAAGGACACATAGGAGGCAACCAGCCAGTGTTTCTCTCTCTCATCTATGTTTTTTTTCTCCCTCTCTCTTTCCCTTTCTCTCTCTAACATCAATAAATATTTAAACAGGTTTTAACTATTTTTTAAAAAGATTTTGTCTGTTATTTCCAGAGAGAGAGGAAGGGTGAGAGGCAGAGAAGGAGAGAGACATCAATGTATGGTTGCCTTTCACCTGCCTCCAGCTGGAGACCTGGCTGGAGACCTGGCTTGCAACCTGGTTATGTACCTTGGCTGGAAATCGAACCAGCGACCTTTGGGTTCACAGGCTGGCGCCTTATCCACTATGCCACCATCCAGGGCTTAACATTTTTCAATAAAATAAAATTATGTCTAAACTAGGAATTAGGAGGTTATTTTTATACGAAGAACTTTTTATTTTACTATTTTTAAGAGCATTCTCCGGATACTCAGGAATGAATCAAGTCTGTAATAAAAAATAAAGTACCTAAAATTTAGAAATGTTCTACTTCCTAGTTACTACCTTACCAATTTACAATTACCTTAGATTTAGCTGTAAAATTGAAAAGGAAAAATACCAGCATAATAGTAGGATATGTGTTGGGATAATGGCTTTGAGTGAATCTTTTCTTTTTTCTGTTTTCTAAAATTTCAGTAAACATTCATTACTTTTCGTATTTATAAAATTAGTTCTAACCCCCTACACAAGTGTGCGCACACACACACAAATTAACCTCAGGACTAGGCATTAAAAAGGCTACAATTCTCAACTGTCACATACTAGGTAATATGGAAGCTTACCTATGTTTTTAAGTGATGTGTTTAAATGTTATAGGCTGATTCCTACTTGGACATTTTCTTTATAATGTTAATAAATAGAGCAGGAAAAAAAGTACTTTATGTAGTACAAAAAACTTGAAAAGATTAGTACTAATGGTATGTAAGAGGAATTTGATTTTTGTTTTTTTAAGTTTTATGTTCTGTTTCAGAAATACCAGAAATTTCTCACATTTACTTTTAGCATTTGCTTCTCATGTCAGGCAATACTTTTTTTGTTTTTTTGTTTTTTTTTAGAGTCTGTTTATTTATTTTTAGAGAGAAAGGAAGGGGGGGAGAAAGAGGAGAGAAACATCAATGTGTGTGATTGCCTCTCATGCACTCCCAACTGGGGACCTGGCCCCAACCCAGGCATGTGCCCTGACTGGGAATTGAACTGGTGACCCTTTGGTTCGCAACCTGGTAGGCAACCCACCGAGCCACACCAGCCAGGGCTCAGGCAATACGTTTAATGAGCCAGTGCCTCCAGTCTTTGAAACCTGCTGTTTCCCTAACCTGGGATGCTACACCATGCCTCTTTCCCCTTCCTCTAACCTGCTCCTACTTCTTCAGTCTTGACTTAAATATCATTATTTAGAGAAAATTTCCACAAGCCCTCTCTCCCCTAAACCCTAACCCCACCTTTTCTATCCTCATCCCTACCCAGGTTTAACTCCTGTTATTTATTCTCAGTGCCCTTTTACTTCTTCATAATGTTCACCATGATTACAAACATCACTTCAATGTTTGTTTTCCGCACTATTCTTTCGGTTCAGTGAATGTAGGACCTGGAGTATCTTGTGTGGAGTTGTAATCTTAGTGTCTGGCACAGTGCCTAGTGCATAATAATAAATAGCACTTAGCTAATGAACTTCTTCAAATATTTATTTAATTTGCTTTTCCAGCTCTATGTGGTCTTAATAATGGGGTCTTTCCATTGGAGTAGAGCAGTTATAAATGTAATATCATTAGTAGGTCAATAGCTGTATTAAGCAATTAAGAGTGCCCATTAACTTGTAATATTCTTAGCTTTTCAACATGTGGGAGGAGTTTTACCCCAGTGTCTAAGATGCTTCTTGGAGTGTATGGCCACAGTCCATTTCTTAAATGATAAATAGTGGCTACAAGTGTGTCTTCTGGTTGGCTCTGTTAGTCCCAATGGATCCAACGCATTTGGTACCATGTATTGTACCAAAAGAGTACGGTACAAAATAGATACCATGGTAAGACCACAGCCAGAATTGTTCTACCTTTTCTTCTTTTTTAAAAAAACCTTTTTACTTTTGGAGGGTTGAGTTAATGTTTTCGAATCCTTATTTATGAAGTACAAAATAAACAGGTTTTACGTAAGAATCTATAATATTTAGGTGGATCCAAAAAATGAAAACATTTACCAAGTATTTTAATTGAGCAGTTACCCTTTTCAAGTTTTCTAATAAAACTGAGTTATTAATCACATACTTGAAACACATGTGTTAGACATCAGATAAGAAAAATTTTTCTAATATGTGATAGCAACTATTTTTCTGTTCATTAGACTGCAAATTGTGTTTTTTCGCAGTTCAAACGCTACGTCAGTAAACTTCGAAGCAAGAGTACAGTTTTCAAGAAGAAGCATCAGGTAATAGCTGAGCTGAGAGCGGAAACTGGCCTCCTGCAGCGGACGGAAGAGCTGCTGAAGCAACGCCATGAAAATGCCCAGCAGCAGCTGGTAACAGAATTTTCCTGGGTGCCGAACGTACAAGTGCTGGGAAGTTCCTGGGGCATAGCTTTACCGTTTTCCTAGAATGATTGATTGTTTCTGATTAATTACAGAGATGCTATACAAACTGATTAGTTTATTATCCATGTAGCCAGAAGCACTCTGTTACGTGTGCTGACTTTGAGGTAATTAGAAGTGGAATTCTGAGTGGGGTTTTTTGTTGGGGGAGTAGCTAGTTAATATGAGCAAAGTGACCGTGCCATGAGATTGACTGGAAAGTATTTACCTGTCCACGGCCGGCGGGACAGAAATCGCTAAGTGGCTACTTCCATGGAGCTTTGCAAAGAGCTATCCAGGGAGGGTGCTGTGTGGAAGTTTGCCTGCGGTCTGCCCCATTCGCCGTTAGAGCTGCGCATGGATTTCCAGCACGTGCCCTGATGGATCTCCTGAATGTCAGCCGTGCTCCTCTCTGCCCCGTTGTACAGCCGTGTAATGTCCTGCAATGTAGTAGCTCCTTCCTTGGCCGGTTGGTCCACTGGCATGAGGAGCCCAGGGACAACATGGGAGCCAGATCGCTAAGTTCGGAGGGCCTCTTAGAAGTGCCTTCTGGTGGACGCATGCCCACTCTGGAAACAACATCCTTACCCGCAGGGAAGGGAGGTATAATTCCCTAAGTGAGTAAATGGAAGACCTGTGAGTGGTAACCCTCCTGCTTTTCATCTCGTGGTTTCCAGGAGACCCACATTTTCAGCCTGTTTGGAACACAGCCATGTGCTGGGAGTTGCTTTGAGACCTTGTGCTCCATCCTGAGGGCTAGGATCATCCCCGCAGGTCACGGGTTCCAAGCAGGCCTCTTAGCTGTACCTTCATGAGGTCCCTCCCCCCACTGTACATGAGGCCACTGGCTGTCCTGATGGTGTGGAATGTGGTACAGGACTGAGTCCTACGGTCCTGTGCCATGCCGTACCTCCCCTTCCTGACACCTATTTGTTCTTTACTTTTAGCAAACTGTTGAGGAGAAAAGGGGTATATCTGGGTACAGTTACACCCAAGAGGAGCTGGAGAGAGTATCTGCGCTGAAGAGTGAGGTTGATGAAATGAAAGGACGGACACTGGATGACATGTCTGACATGGTGCTTACCCAGTTTTTACTGTTTTTTTTCTTGTGTAGCTAGAAGGCAGCTATTTTTATGTTTGCCCTGTTTTCAGTGAAACATTTAAAATTTCATTTCTGCATATTTTAAATATTTTTTTCATCTATATCAATTGCTTTTTGAATTTTCTCATTCTGATAAGGTGGTTCAACTTTTAATAGTTGATGCATTTTGTGCTTTTTGAAGTATGTAGTTATACAACATTTAAAAAATTAAGATAAAAAAATAAGTTTTCTGCCCTGGTTGGTGGCACAGTGGATAAGGTGACAGCCTGCAAACTCAAAGTCTCTGGGTCGATTCCCAGCCAGGGCACATAACCAGGTTGCAAACCAGGTCCGTAGCTAGAGGCAGGTGAAAGGCAACCATAGATGGATGTCTCTCTCCCTCCCTGCCTCTCTCCCTTCCCCTCTCTCTAAAAATAATAAATAAAATCTTTTTTTTTTTAAAAAAGAGTTTTCCAAAACCATACCACCCTAACTGATAAAATTACTGCGTTTTTATGCATGCCCTTAGCATCTTGCCAGGCTCAGAGCTGCGTGTCACCAGAATGCACTGATGCGGCTTCATCAGGCATTCGGATGTTGGCGTCTTTCCTCACAGCACCACCCCAGACTCCCCGAGGCCCCCGCCCCCGTCTTGTCCACAGCAGCCACTCACCCAGGACCCCTGCACCGCAGCACGGTTGACGCCTGCGGGGATGGTGTCCAGCTCAGTAGAGGCCCTGGTGGCTGCGTCCCCTCTGAGGCTGGTGTCTGTTGCCATTGGTGTCACCCTTCACAGCAGACCTGTTCACCTACGTAAAGACGTACTGTTTTACGCAACAACATGGTTGTAGTTGCACTTTCCATCTGTATTAGTCATTCAGTGTTAAATTATAAATATTTTCCCATATTGGTTTGCAGTCTTAATAATTGACATTTTTGAATAGTTCAGTGGTATTCCATCTTCCTGGTGCATCAAGATTCCTAAGTCCCTTCCCCGTTGTTTGCCATTGAAGTAACCTAGCTTTTTTTACTCGTACATAACATTTCACTGAATATCTTTATGCAGGTCGTATTTTTGTTCTTTTGAATTCTTTTTTTAGATGTCGTGTGCTTTTTTTAAATGACAGGTGAAAAGACTGAATTCACTGGTATCTGAAAAGAAGTCAGCTCTAGCCCCAATTATAAAAGAACTCAGACAATTGCGTCAAAAATGTCAAGTAAGTGGATTTGATATTGTGATACTTGTAGTATTTTATTCGGTTGAGATGTACTGCTAGATTGATGTGATTCTGCAAAAGAGAATAACAACGTGACCTGACAAGGTTTCTCTTTAACTTATGCTACTTGTGTTGTCATAAATTACTGGGGGGAGGAGAGAAGGGGAAGGCGTTTCAGCTGAAATCACAAGTGCAGCAGCCAGGTGACCTTTTTGCCTTAAATGCCGCCAGGTCTAGAATGTGCAGGTACCTTCGTCTGCGGCCAGGTGAAGGCGCCAAGCCTCCCAGCAGCGGTGACAGGGTCACGGCGGGGTAATGAACTTGCTTTGCTCGGAGGCAAGTTATGGCAGCTTGTAAGTGGTGAAACGCCACTGCCTGGAAGCTGACGCCAACCACTGCTTTCAAGATAGATGAACGGTTAGGCCCTGGCCAGGTGGCTCAGCTGGTTGGAGCATCATCTTCCACCCCCACAAGGTTGAGTTTGATTCCGGGTCCCGGCACACCCCTAGGTTCCGGTTCGGTCCCTGGTCAGGGCGCTTACGGGATGGACGTTCCTCACTCACACTGATGTGCTCTCTTCCCTCACCCTTTTCCCTCTCTTTCTAAAATTAAACATATCCTCTGATTAAAGAAATAAAATACTGTGGCATACCAAAAAAAAAGTGTTTTTTGCCAACCTGACACACCCAATAAAAGGTACTGTTTTGATTTACTCACACAGTTGGCCATCCTTGTGTTGGCTATTGTCACTATTTTATTTGGGAATTGAAAGGAGGTCAGTGCCCCTGACTAACAAGTCAGACATTTCATGTTGGAAACATTCTTGCAGTGCCCGGTAGAAAACAGCTGCTCTAGTAGAATCCTCAGAAAAAACTCACACGCAAAATAGCCCCTGACATGTTCTTGCATGTCCTGGAGTTTGTTGCGTTGAACACTGCACCAACGGTTTGAGCAGAGATTCCTGCATCGCACTTTCTTCCCTTGGGGATTTTGAGAGTTGAGCGTATCTTGAGGAGATCTGAAGCCAACCTCATTTTTTCAGTGACTGGATGTTGGAAAGACCGTATTTGCGGTTGCTGAGTGCTGGCTTCTCCGCGTGTTCGTGGCTCAGGATCCCGGTGATGGGGAATTGTTGTCCAGTGGGTACCGACTGCCAGTGCTGCAAGATGCAGAGAGTTCTGGAGCTCGGTGAACATGCATGTGCTTAACACCACTGAGTGTGCACTTCAAAATAGTTTAAGCCCTGGCTGGTGGCTCAGTAGATAGGTGCCGGCCTGCAAATCCAAAGGTCGCTGGTTCGATTCCCAGCCAGGGCACATAACCAGGTTGCAAGCCAGGTCTCCAGCCAGGTCTGTGGCTGGAGGCAGGTGAAAGGCAACCATACATTGTGTCTCTCTCCCTCTCTGCCTCTCTCTCTTCCCCTCTCTCTAAAAATAATAAATAATAAAATCTTTTAAAAAATACTTTAGATAGTCAAGTGTATGTGTATTTTACCACAGTTTTTAAAAGGATTGAGATTTTTAAAAACTTCCTGATAAATGATTTGTTTTATCATTATTTTTTGGCCCTGTTTACTCCAGTTACACTTTTTATCTAGGAGTCTTCTATTTGCCTGCTATTAATATAAATATGCCAGCTTCCTTATGGTTAGTATTGCCTGGTATATAGTTCTGTTTACTTTCAGCTTTCTATGTCCTTATTTTTCTCTGTGTCTCATAAATAACATGTAGCTTGATTTGGTGTGGGTGTAGTTTCTTACACCGGGTGTGAGGATCTATCTTTTAATTAATGACTTGAGTCCCATTTACTTTTGCTCTTGTTATTGATACATTGGGATTTATATCTATTTTGTACATCCTACTTACATTGCTTTTTCTTTGCACCTTTTCTTCTTTCCTGCTTTCCATTGCACAAATCCTGTTCTCTTTTATCTTCTTTTTCTCTTTATTTTTCTATCTTCATCCAATATTTCTCTTAAGTTTTTAACATGCATTTTCCTGGCGTAAGGTCTAAAAGTAATAATCAGCATCTCTCAAGCAACACAGGAACCTTAGGATAATTTAATACCCTCTTCTGCTATGTGTGTGTTGTTATCCTCTGGTATTTTATTTCCATTTTATTCCTTCATCTCTGAAAGTGGTTGTCATGGCGGTCATTTCTGTTATAATCACTACTTTCTACATCATTTCCTGTTTAGATTTACCCACGTACTTGGCAGTTTTCACCATTCCTTCTTGTATTTTAATCTGTTTGGACTCAGTTTCCTTCTTCCTGAAATTAAATTTTCTTGTTTTGTCTTCTTTTGGAGGCCTCTCAATAAATAAAGAATCATTACTATATGTAAACCATCTTTTTTCTTCTTCTAAAGTAATGGCTTGGTCAGAAAAAAAAAATTATTTTTATTGCTTCCTGATTTCTCCTGCTTTGTTGAAGGGTCTACCATCAATTTAATCATCATTTCTTCTTATGTAATGTCTTCCTTATAATTGGTTTTAATATTTTTATCTTTGTCTTCGGTGACACCCAAACCCGGACTGACGCAGGCTGGCCTTGGAATGACCTTGGTTGAGGTTGAAGGACAGTTGGGACTTACTCTTGGCCTCCCAGTTCTAAGCGCCCACTTCGCACAGGCTGGGCCTTTGTCTCCGCCTTGGACGTAATGCTAACCAGGACTGGGTCCCCAAACCCCCTTGCTCTACTTTATCAAGCCTGTGTGGATACTTTCAGCATCTGTAGGTGTTTGTAGCAGACTGCAAATTATCTGGTTCAAATGGTACATTAGAAGAGAGTTTGAAACTCCTCCAACAGCCTGAGTTCCCATGCTGACACCTTCCCAGCCTTCTCATCTTTTGTTGGGTGCCTGACCTGCCGGCAGGCGCGAAGCGGGAGGTGAATGCCCGCAGGGGTTGCTGTGAGCGTCAGTGGTTGCGGGAGACAGAGCTCCAACAGCCTCCCGTGGGTTAGGGTTCTGGTTGGCCCGCGACTAAGTCTTCAGCTGCTTCCTGTGCCCTCGCTGGCTCCCGGCCTTCATACCGAGCCGTCCTTTTACCCACACCTTCCCGCCCCTGCTGGCCTTCCTCCAACCACGCTCTCTAACCGTCAGCCCCCTTCAGACATCTCGTTCGCCAGGACGTTGTCCCCGTTGATCCCCAGGTCAGCTGGGTCCAGGGAGAGTCGCATCTGCCCAGCACAGCGCCCAGCAGCCTGTGTACTGGTCACAGCGCCACCGGAGGGGCAGAGCTCTGGCCGCTGTGGGTGCTGCTGTACCCCCGCCCCTGACGAGCCTGGCTCGCGGCTCAGTACACGGTGGCTATTGTCCTTATCAGCACCTTCATCTGTCGTAATTCTCAGATGGCTGATGGCTGTATAAATAACTGATAAGTACGCCAAGAAGCTTAGAGTTAAGTTACAGGACTAACAAGGGCATGCATGTGTCAGGGCCACATGGTAGCCTCTGTTTCTCACTTATTCACTCAGTTACCCTTTTCATGCCAGGAGCTAACCCAGGAGTGTGACGAAAAGAAGTCCCAGTATGACAGCTGTGCAGCAGGCCTCGAAAGCAATCGATCCAAATTAGAACAGGTGAGAAACAGTGGCTTTTCAGTTTAGCAGTTTCGCAAAAGCTGCCTGTGTACACATAATTTTCACTGCACCAATGTCAAAAGCTTTCTGGACCTCTTCCCTCCTCCCCTAGTCTGCCTGCTAAGTTACAGAAATATCTCTTCACACTTGGTATAGACACCCCGAATTCTCCGCCTGCACCCGACTGCCAGGTCCGGGCCCCTGTCTTCCGTGACCCCCAGTGCCCTACCACCTGCTTGCCCACTCCCACTTTCACCTTCCTGCGGGTTATTCTCCAAGGAACAGCCGGAGAAACAATAAACTTGGGCCTCCCTCCACTGGCTTCCCACAGCGCGCAGGCCCTGACTTCCAGGCTGTGGTTCACAAGGCCGGACTGCACGTGAACCTCACCTGCAGGTGCTCCGCTCCCACCCGCGGCCGCCCCGCCGGCCACCTCAGTCCCTCCCACCCGCCAACCCACCAGCCAACCCGTTTCCATGCCGGTGTGCGCGCTCTCCCCCGGGCACCTGCTGCCCCCAGCTGCCTGCTGGGCTCTGTCCTCATCTTTCAGGTCTCAGCCTACATGTCACCCCTCCTGCGATGCCCCCTGGCCACCCTGCCTGACGTTGCCCCCAGCCGCCCCCTCATGTTCTACTGCTGGGTTTTCTTGGTGGCGCTTCCCCCCACTAACGCCCCCACCCTGTGCCTCCTTGCTTCACTGCCGCCTCTTCTCCACGCGAGCAGGCCTGTCTCGGTCCCTGCCAGGTCCCCAGTGCCTCCCACACAGCTGGGCGCACGCTGGGTGCTTAGTAAGTGGACTACTGGGCCTGCGGTTGTAGAGGGACGTGAGTCCCCGCCAGGGAGAAGGCAGCCTAGCCTGCGACCGGCTGTAAACAAAGTGACCGTGGAGGACGAAGTGACCGACGGTGTTTCTTCTGTTGTGCATCCAGCCACGCCCTGCATCCGGTTGCCCTCCAGTGAGGAGGCTCACTTAAAGTCTTACTTGCAGGAAGTCCGGGGACTCCGTGAAGAATGCCTTCAAGAAGAAAGTAAATACCATCATATGAATTGCACGATTAAGGTAAGACAAGGAAAGTGAATGAAAGCCCTTTGCCAAGACCCTTCTGCACGGAGGGTCGCCTGAAGCTTCGTGTTCCCACCCAGAGCCTGCAGGTGCAGCTTGGCCAGGCGGCGGAAGAGATGAAGACCTACGTCTCCTCTGACCAGCAGGAGAGAAGAAAGGCCATCAGGCAAGTAATCTGTCGTTTCTGCATCGCGTTACTGAATGTGTTCACCTACGCAAGTTTCATAGAGGACGTGAGCTTATACAGTTTAGAGCACGTAAGTAAGCAGGTACTAAGTATGTAGTTTCCAGTCTTGTTGAACAGACAGTCTAGGCCTGCTAAGTAAGTAGGGATACGTATACTTCTCTTCCTTGCTTGCTTACGGTTTTTATTGTCACAGAAGAGATACCATAGAATTTGCCGTTGAAACCACCCTCAGCGCACAGTTCGGTTGCGTCAACTCACATTGCTGTGCCCACGTCACAGGCGCTTCCCACCAGACTCTTCATCAGCCGGACAGCAGCTCTGTCACTGTTGATGATTCTCCGTTTCCCTTCCCCGGAACATGTTTAAGTTGGTGGTTGGTTTTTTTTTTTTTAAAGATTTTATTCATTATTATTTTTTTAAGATTTTATTTCATTATTTTTTAGAGAGAGGGGAAGGGAGAGAGGCAGAGATGGAGAGAGGCATTAGTGTACGGTTGCGTCTCACCTGCCTCCAGCCACAGACCTGACTGGAGACCTGGTTTGCAACCTGGCTATGTGCCCTGGCTGGGGAATCGAACCTGCAACCTTTGGGTTCACAGGCCGGCGCCTTAACCACTGTGCTACCAGCCAGGGCTGGTGGTTGGTTTTTCATACCATGCGAAGGGTTGTCTGTTTTGAAAGCCCCGCGTGGCTCGACCGTGGTCCTTCGCCGGCTGGTTGGGCGGCACCAGCCTTCGGGACGAGGAGGGGCCGTGAGCACCACCAGTCCTTACGTGCTGGCGTTTTAAAATCATGGCCTGCAACATACTATAATAAATCAAATGTTGCTTTAAAATACGTGCATAGCTGAATTGCTAGCCGTGATAAAACCCAGTAATTGTACAAGATGCACTTTCCGTGCCCCTTACCACACTTCAAAAGGGTTGTTTTGTTATCCAGTAAGAACCCAAAAGCGTACGAGTCACATTTGCTCTAGCTGGCAGTTGGGATTTCTAGTAACATGTACATTAATGTTACAAAAAAGCTAATACGTAGAATGTCTTGGCAGAATCTAAATTTTTTATATGTAATGCACTGAAATGCAACCCAGACCAAAAATACCCTATGAATAGAGTATATGTTCTAATACTCTAGCATATTAAATGTACTTAATCAGTCTTTCACTGAACGTAAACTCAAATAAAACTATACGGTCAATACCAATATTTCACAAATGTAAGAAGTTAATCTTGTTCTAAAAAAAGTTTTTAACCTGGCTGGTAGCACAGTGGATAAGCTGCCGGCCTGCGAACCCACAGGTCTCAGGTTCGATTCCCCAGCCAGGGCACATAACCAGGTTGCAAACCAGGTCTCCAGTCAGGTCTGTGGCTGGAGGCAGGTGAAACGCAACCATACATTGATGTCTCTCTCTCTCTCTGTCTCTCTCCCTTCCCCTCTTTCTAAAAATAATGGAATAAAATCTTTAAAAAAAAAAAAAAAAGTTGTAAAATTAAGTTCAATTTCTTCTGAAGTTATTAACATAAATAGTAAAGAGGAAATATTTCTCCTGAACTGTTGGTTTTCTGATCAGTTTTCTAACCAGATACTCCTCTTCATCATTTTAAAAATGATCATAAGCCTTTATCATTTCTTGCTTTTCCTATAGAAAAATACTGGGCCCTGACTAAAGTAGTACATGAGAAGAATAGTATGAATATAATGGAGTTAACTTTAAACTCTTGGACACAATGTTGAAAATGTTATTACTACTGTAGACACAATAATTTTTATTGTTATTCTATTTTCAACTTTTTGCGGTATTGTCTGCAAAGGCCAAAGTACTAAGAAATCAGCTTGGTTTTGAAAGATCTCCTGCCAATTTGAATTTTATTTTAAGAGGCAGCATGTTTTATTTCCGAGTACAGAGAAGGACGATAAAATTTGTTTCTAGCCTGGTTTTTCCAGTTCCTAATTTTGTGACCTTGAACAGATCACTTCCTCGTTGTAAAATAAGGTAAACCGTACATACCACAGAAGAGCAAATGACCTACAAGGCGTGCAGTCGGGTTTTGGAAATAATATGAGTTCCTGGAGCCTAATGACCACCATCCTATTTACTTCTTGAAACCCCAGGACTTAAGTGCTCCATAACTGTTTCTTGAATAAATTAAAAATACGGCCCTGGCTGGTAGCACAGTGGATAAGGCACCGGCCTGCGAACCCAAAGGTCGCAGGTTCGATTCCCCAGCCAGGGCACATAACAAGGTTGCGAACCAGGTCTTCAGTCAGGTCTGTGGCTGGAGGCAGGTGAAACGCAACCATACATTGATGTCTCTCTCCCTCTCTGCCTCTCTCCCTTCCCCTCTTTCTAAAAATAATGAAATAAAATCTTAAAAAAAAAAATACGTATTAGTGTTATGAGCAAAGATTACGAGCCTGTTGATTTCCTGACGAAATGAATGGAAGTTCTAAAACAATTGGGCATTTCTCAGCCTAGGGTAATAAGTGAGTTATTTGAAGTGATCTGAGCTACAGCCATGCGTCCTTCTGGTCAGCCTGTGGTTGACACCCCGTGGCTGTTTGTCACTGGCCAGCTGGAAGGCAGACCCTGGTGGAGAGGCTCGCAGGTGCTAAGAGCGAATGGGGCATCGTCCCGTCCTGCGCGTGACGCTGTCCCCACCTCACGCTGGCTGCTCTCGGCCTTGTTGGTTTGCTTGCCTTGATCCCGCTGTTTCCCACTACCACGTAGCCCCCTTGGGCCTCCCTCCCCAGCTCGGGGTACTTTTGATCGACATTCTCTCTATCCTAATCACCTTCACCTCCCCTTTTTCATAAATGTGAATCTTCCTTCACTTAGACTTCTAGGGTTTCTCTTTGTGGTCTGTGATTTCTTAAGATTCTCAACTTTTTGCTAATTCCTTCTTAAGTAGTATAGTGTAGGCTACATAGAAACGCAGTCTTTTTTCATCCAATTTGAGATCTTAAGTCTCTCTGCATCCTTCAGTCTTTGTCCTTCACACTTGGAAACTCACTTTCTGGCCCGGCCGGTGTCATCCTGTGCACCGAAAGCTCCTGGGGCCCAGACAGAGGCAGCCGGCCTCTCGCCCACTCCCCTTCTCTCTAGGAGTCAATAAACATGTCCTCACATGCGGATTAAACGTAAATAAATCTCACTTTTTGTCTTAAGTATACAAATTGAATTATACTTTTGTTTAAAAATATAATACAAATTTATTTGTAGTTTTACCTTTATATTAAAATGTTGCCCTTTTTTAATTTTTATTTATTTATTTATTTTTTTGGTTTTGAACCTTTAATGAGAAAAAAAATATATCGAGCTCAAGAACAGTGTGTGGTGTAAAAATATGGAACGCTTCACGAATTTGCGTGTCATCCTTGCTCAGGGGCCATGCTAATCTTCTCTGTATTGTTCTAATTTTAGTATATGTGCTGCCGAAGTGAGCACTGTTGCCCGTTCTTTAAGATCACAAAAGAAAAAATACATATAAAACCGAAAAGTAACCATTGTTAAACATAGTACACAAAAATTTAAAGTGGTTTACATTACCATGCCTCGAAATGTCTAATGTTAATGTTTTGGTGTACATTATTCCGTGTTCTTTTCCCATGCATTTTCCTATGTGTGTGCACGCATGCACGTGTGTCTGTGTGTGTTAGCAAATGCATGGAAAATTTTTTGTGTGTATACACAAATAAAATTAAATGACACAATTTTTCACTTCATAGTTTATCTACAATTCTTTCCACTTCAGTATTTATAGGTCTACCTCATTCTTTTTTTTCTTTTTTTTTTTTTAGATTTTATTTCATTATTTTTAGAAAGAGGGGAAGGGAGAGAGGCAGAGAAGGAGAGAGACATCAATGTATGGTTGTGTTTCACCTGCCTCCAGCCACAGACCTGACTGGAGACCTGGTTTGCAACCTGGTAAGGTGCCCTGGCTGGGGAATCAAACCTGCAACCTTTGGGTTTGCAGGCCGGCACCTTATCCACTGTGCTACCAGCCAGGGTCCTACCTCATTCTTTCTTACAACTCTGTTATTCCTTTAAATGGAGTACTATAATTTATTTAAACATTTCCCCATCTACCAATTTTAGTTTTCTTGCAAACTTTCCTTGTCATAAGCAATGGTGAAGTCCATGTTTTTGATTTGTTCTTGATTAAATTGTAAGAGTTTTTCTATAGAATGGCTTCCTAGAATTGGAATTTCAGGTTAGATGCTATCTAGTGTTTATTTTAAATGTGTATCCGTTCCACTTTCTGCAAGCCACCTCAAAGACAAAGTAATTTAAGCAAGTGGGTTGCCATTGTTTTAAGGACAGATTAACCAGAAATAGTACTTAAATTTAATTTCCTTAATAGTTTATGCGATGTTTTGCCTTTTTTCCTGTAAACTACTATCTAACTTCTAAGAATGGACTAAGGATGGGGCAAGGGAGAATTTGATAATGGGTTTCCTCCGGACTCCAGCACTCTAAATTACTTTGTTAACTGTATTTAGATGGATATGTTCATTTATAATTAATTGTATGATAATATTAATTGCAATAAATTGAAAATCATTATGTTGACTTCTCTAGGGAACAGTATATGAAAAATATTACTGAACAGGAAAACCTTGGAAAGGTAAGATTGTATTATTTATTTTTTCCAGTGTGTCTAATTTAGGTCTTCAGGACATGGTGATGACATTGTCATTCTTTTTAAAAGATTTACTACAAAAAAAGAAGAAACTATATATATATAAAGTTTAGTATGGTTTTCAAAGGGAAATTAGGTCCCTCTTAATTTCAAAGATGAAGATTCTTCCTTAGGAATTTAGTTTTATAAAAGAGAAAAAAACAATTTTCTTTCCTTTTTTAAAATTTTATTGTTGTTGTATTACATCCATCCCCGTTTTGCTCTCCTCTGTCCCCCTCCCCACCCACCCATTCCCCCCAAAGTCGATCCCACCTGTTGTCCATGTCCATGGTTCCTTTATACTAGGTTCTTGAAAAACAATTTTCAATAAAAAAGAGTTCATGAGAAGTTTCTGCATAGCGAGCAAAGATGCCGTGTGTAATACACCACCAAGTTTTCAGGTTATTCTCAGGGCCTATGAGAGAAGTATAAGCTTACTTATCTACTTTAGTTAGTAAACGCAAGCTCTTTGAGCCAGGCACTGGTCTAAGTAAGCCCTTTACAAACATTGGTTCATTTAACAGAAATCCTAAAAAACTTGAGACCATCAGCAGCCTCCCTGCCAGTCTCTGGGAGGGGCACTGACAACAGGAACATGTGACTGTCTTGTTTCCTCTGTTCTCTGAGCCACTTCGAGGGCAAGAGGTGGCAGAGAGCGGAGTTGTGACCATCAGGTCCTCAGTGACCAGCTCACTTCATAAATCAACCCAGTTTTACAATCACTTTCAAGACACCAGCTCTGTTTTTCTCTTTTTGGAAAAGACTTTTTTTTTATCAACAGCTCAGGACTAGCCATCAGGTAGGCTGGCTTCAGGCTGGAGTTTGTGGTTGTGGACAAATACTTAACCCCTTTGGGGTTTCTTTTCTCCTATTTAAACTGAAATAGGTAGATTAAATTTTTAAAATAAATTATCTACATGTGTTCCAAGATCATCCTCAATTATTTTAAGTCCATGTTGCACAGTGCAGGCTAACTGCACTCACAATACGTTGTTTTATCTGCTTATTTAGTTTCATTATTGAAAATTAAGTTTTACTAGTTTTTCTTATAGGAGTGTCAACTTTATAGCATCATAGTCAGGGATTGTTTAGTTTCAGTTTTTTTGTTTAAAATACTGACTATATATGGGTGTCTGATTTCATTGTTTATTCTTGAGTCTGCAATGTGGAAATGATTATATATATATATACACTGAAATTCATCCATTCTGAAAATACAAATGAAAAATATGGCTTTATTTTCATCTTAATGCATTGTATAGTTTAGCTACTGGTCTGACTCAGAAATTGGCAATGGCAAGATTAGTCATCCTTATTTTTATTTCCTGGTTTGAGCGATTATTAAAAACATACATGTATCTATGCTTTTACATAAAAACAGAATCAACTCCTATAATCCTGTAAGCAGTATTCTAAAGGTGAACTTGAGAAAAACAGTGGAATAATTGTTAAATAGTCTTCTCGGAGTCTTTTAAAAAGAAAGACATTTTTAGCCCTGACTGGTGGCACAGTGAATAAGGTGACCTTGCAACCAGTGACCTTTGGGTTCACAGGCCAGCACCTTATCCACTGTGCCACCAGCCAGGGCTAGGCGGCTGTCCTTTTGTTATGCTGGCAGCCACTGATGGTCCTGTCCTGCATCCAGTAATTCATTAGAGGTTGCAAAATGGTGAGGCTCTAATTAAGTTGTTCCTTTTCCATTTATTGGCTGGAACAGTTCTGTAAAGAGCAACTTCCGATCCACTATCTTGTTACCCTAGGGTACAGTTCACGTAAGAAAGGCAGGATAAGGGCTTGATATGCTTATTTACTAGCTTTCAACATGATGAGCTGGTCCTTTATCGTCCTTCAAAAGTATTGTTATGACTTGTAGATTTAATATATTTGATGTTTCAATCTATTGCAATTATTGTTCCCATGTGTGGCCGGTGGGAGCTCCTGAATCTTTCTGAAACAATCCTGTTGGTAGACATTGATAGCTTCTTTATTTTATGGTATGACAAACCGTTCCCATCCAACCTGTACGTTTCTGTCCCAAATCTGGGGTCAGCTGTTTCTCTAAAGAGTGTTCATCTGTTCTTTCTGCACAATTTTGCAATAAGTGTCCACCATATTAATGCAAGTAAGTGAAAAATAAAAGGAAACCTTAAAGCTGATTTCTCCCTTTTATCAGAGAAATTATGAGTTCTACACGCCTTATTCCACCTATATGGAATGGCATGTCATACCAAAAGGAAAAAAAGAAATAATCTGAAACTTTAAAACAAACATGGAACAAACCTAGCCATGCAAAGTGTGGACAGCCTATGTCTTCCAAACCAGCATGGAGCGGATGGACCTTCGCAGCCCCTCCAGGCCAACTGAGGCTGTGCTGTGCGGCCTGCCTTTGCCACCGCAGTCACACTGTCATGCACTCGCCCCCTGCCACCTCCCTCTAAAGAACAGTGAAATCTATGACAAGTAGTTTTTGTAATTGCAACTGTCAACAAAATAAGTCTGTATTAAATGACAGTAGCATTAAAACTAAATTGCATACAGAAGTTGGTCACAGTCATAAATTCAAGGTTTCAAGCACACATGGTTTATAAAGCAAATTAAATTTAATATTTCTGATGCAGTGCCCGCATCCTGTCTTTGGTTCTCTAAATAACTTTTATAGGTTGTTGGGATTTTTGATGAGGAAATTATTCCAATAATATAAGAAAAGTTACAGTTGAAGTAGCAACTTAATCTTAAAATCATGCTCAGAGCTTTAAAAATTCTTAACCTGACTTCTTTTAGTTTATGAGGATAAAATATTTGTTGTAAGACGCTTTATTTGTAAGATAGACTTGAATAGATGTGTTTGCATCCAGGTAGTGTGTCCAAAAATTGCTGGTTATATTTAAATGATATTTTCGTCTTAATTCTCTTCTGTTTCCCATTGTTGTGTGCTCTTACCTTTGCTTTCACTGCCTGGACTGGAGAGGGTAGCTTGTAGTAAGTGGTTTGAGTCCGGCCCTCAGCCTGCTTTACCTACTTTATTTGGGCAAATGTTACCTACTAGGCTTGTCATCTGCGTCCTTAGACCAGCTGTTAGCTCAGCTGTATCCCCAAAGAGGAAAAGATGGGGTGTCCATCTCCGTGCCTCGGCTTGCTGTCTGTCTTTCTCCGTGATTTCTCCCTCGCAGGCCAGTGTGCTGCTGCCAGTTTACTTCCGTGCACACTCTGGTCTCCTAATTTCCTTCCTTCCTTCCTTCCTTCCTTCCTTCCTTCCTTCCTTTTTTCCTTCCTTCCTTCTGTCCTTCCTTCCTTCTTTCCTGCCTTCTGTCCTTCCTTCTTTCCTTCCTTCCTTTTGTCCTTCCTTCCTTCCTTCCTTCCTTCCTTTCCTGTCTCTCACTGTCCCTGACTCCGTGCCCCCCTCCTTTTGGTCACCCTTCTGCAATTTGTCATAACACAAACCTGAAGCACCTTTTTGCAATTTATTGCAAATGTATCTTATTCCTCTTTACATCTGCAAAGTCAGTGAGTAGAAGTTTTGGTAGATAGAACCCAATCGGCTATTAGCAACAAAAACTTCTAATAAGGATTTGGGTCTTTTAAAAAAAAAACACAAAACACTAGGTCCTCTCCCTTAGAAATAACATATATACAATTTGACTGAGTCAGGAAAGAATACATTACTTAATAGTAACATAACATAATAGTGTAATCTTGTAAGGCAGGTACTTTAATATAAAAATAACCCCTCTGATTAGCCTTAATAGACCATTTAGGAACTCAAGTTGAGAAATTAAGTGTCTCCCTTAGAGCTGGTGGCAAAACCAAGGTTGAAATGCAAATATCTGACACCTAAAATCAGCGTTCTTTTTTTTTTTTTAATTTTATTGTTGTTGTATTACATCCATCCCCTTTTTGTTCCCCTCTGTCCCCCTCCCCACCCACCCATTCCCCTCAAAGTCAATCCCACCTGTTGTCCATGTCCATGGTTCCTTTATACTAGGTTCTTGTCTAAGCTGCTCCCCTTCCCTGCCTCTGCCTCCCCCCTCCCCCCTCCCCTCAACCCCTTTTCCCCTGACCACTGAAGGCCTATTCCTTGTATTCATATACTTGGTTCTGTTTTGCTTGTTGTTAGTTTTGTTCATTATTGTCCTGTAATGGGTGAGATCATATGATATTTGTCCTTCACTGACTGGCTTATTTCACTAAGCATAATACTCTCCAGTTCCATCCATGTTGTTGCAAAGGGTACGAGTTCCTTCTTTCTTTCTGCTATATAGAATTCCATTGCGTAAATGTACCAAAGTTTTTTGATCCAATCATCCACTGATGGGCACTTAGGCTGTTTCCAGCACTTGGCTATTGTAAATAGTGCCGCTATGAACATAGGTGTGCATAGGTTCTTATGAATTGGTGTCTCAGGATTCTTTGGGTATAGTTCAAGTAGTGGAATTGCTGGAACAAAAGGCAGTTCCATTTTTAGTTTTTTAAGGAAACCCCATACTGTTTTCCACAGTGGCTGCACCAGCCTATATTCCCACCAACAGTGTATGAGGGTTCCCTTTGCCCCGCATCCTCGCCAACACTTCTTGTTTGTTGATTTGCTGATGATTGCCATTCTGACAGGTGTGAGGTGGTATCTTATTGTGGTTTTAATTTGCATCTCTCTGATGACTAGTGATGTTGAGCATTCTTTCATAGGCCTCTGGACCCTTTGTATATCTTCCTCAGTGAGTTGTCTGTTCAGTTCCTG
>PVIW01000105.1:669073-783276 GCA_004026585.1 Noctilio leporinus
TTGCGTAGGATATCCAAAAGTTTACTGCCTATATTTTTCTCCAGGACCTTTATGGTGGCACTGCTTATGTTTAAATCCTTTATCCATCTTGAGTTTATTTTGGTGTATGGTGTAAGTTGGTGGTCTAGTTTTATCTTTTTGCATGTTGCTGTCCAGTTCTCCCAACACCATTTGTTGAATAGACTGTTTTTACTCCATTTGATGTTCCTTCCCCCTTTGTCAAATATTAGTTGACCATAGAGTCCTGGGTTAATTTCTGGACTCTCTATTCTGTTCCATTGATCTATATATAACAGCCAGTACCAGGCTGTTTTGATGACAGTAGCCTTGTAGTATTGTTTGAAGTCCGGTATTGTGATTCCTCCCACCTTGTTCTTCTTTCTCAAGATTGTGGTGGCTATTCATGGGCGTTTTTGGCTCCATATAAATTTTTGAAGTATTTTTTCTATTTCTGTGAAGTCTGTCATTGTTTTTGTTTTTTTTTTCTTAAGATTTTATTTCATTATTTTTAGAAAGAGGAGAAGGGAGAGAGAGAGGGAGAGAGACATCAACGTATGGTTGCTTTTCACCTGCCTCCAGCCACAGACCTGACTGGAGACCTGGTTTGCAACCTTGTTATGTGTCCTGGCTGGGGAATCGAACCTGTGACCTTTGGGTTCGCAGGCCGGCGCCTTAACCACTCTGCTACCAGCCAGGGCCTGTCATTGGTATTTTAATTGGGATTGCATTGAATCTGTAGATTGCTTTGGGTAGTATGGACATTTTAATGATGTTAATTCTTCCCATCCATGAACATGGTATATGCTTCCATTTATTTGTATCTTCCTTGATTTCTTTCTTCATTGTTTTGTAGTTTTCTGAGTACAGGTCTTTTACCTCCTTAGTTAAGTTTATTCCTAGGTACTTTATTTTTCTTGTTGCTATGGTAAATGGGATTTGTTTTTTTGCTTCTATTTCTATTGTTTCATTATTGGTATACAAAAATGCTTTTGATTTCTGGATATTGACTTTATACCCAGCTATTTTGCTAAATTTGCTTATTAGGTTGAGTAAGTTTTTGGTGGAGCCAATCGGGTTTTGTATGTACACTATCATATCATCTGCAAATAATGACAGTTTGACTTCCTCCTTTCCAGTTTGGATACCTTTGATTCCTTTTTCTTCTCTGATGGCTATAGCTAGAACTTCCAAGACAATGTTGAATAGTAGTGGAGAAAGTGGACAGCCTGTCTCGTTCCTGATCTTAGGGGGAAAGCTTTCAGTTTTTGTCCGTTAAGTATGATGTTGGCTTCAGGTTTCTCATAGATGGCCTTTATGATGTTGAGGTATGCTCCCTCTATTCCCATTTTGCTGAGGGTTTTTATCATAAATGGTTGCTGTACTTTATCAAATGCTTTTCCAGCATCTATTGATATGAGCATATGGTTTTTATCTTTCGATTTGTTGATGTGGTGTATTACATTTATTGATTTATGAATGTTGTACCATCCTTGCATCCCTGGGATGAAACCCACTTGATCATGGTGTATGATCTTTGTAATATACTGCTGAATCCGATTGGCCAATATTTTGTTAAAAGCATGTTATTCAGTCTCCATGAGTTAGAGAATTTTTGTTTTTTTCCCTTGAGATTGGTTTCTAGTTTCAAACCATTGTGATCTGAGAAGATACTTTGTACAATTTCAATGTTCCTGTATTTGTGGAGACTTGTCTTGTGACATACCATGTGGTCTATCTTAGAGAATGTGCATTTGAGAAGAATGTGTATTTTGCTTCTTTGGGGTAAAAGACTGTATACATCAGTTAGGTCCATTTCCTCTAGAGTGTTGTTCAATGCCACAACATCTCTGGGGATTTTTTGTTTGGAAGATCTGTCCATTATTAATAGTGGGGTATGAAAATCCCCTACTATTAGTGTGTTGCTGTCTATGTCTTTCTTAAAGTCTTCCAAGATTTTCCTTATATATTTTGAAGCTCCTATGTTGGGTGCGTATATGTTCATCAGAGTTATTTCTTCTTGATGGATTGTTCCCTTAAGTATTATGAAATGTCCTTCTTTGTCCCTTTTTATGGCCTTCATTGTAAAATCTATTTTGTCTGAAATCAGTATTGTTACTCCAGCTTTTTTTCCGTGTCCATTTGCTCGATATATATTTTTCCAACCCTTCACTCTCAATCTGTGTCGATCTTTTGTTCTGAGATGGGTCTCTTGAAGACAGCATATATGTGGGTCATGTTGTCTTATCCATTCGGCTACCCTATGTCTTTTGATTGGTGCCCCTTTATATGTTATTTGTTGTTTCTCTCTTGATGCTTTTAGGATTCTCTCTTTGTCTTTGAAATTCGCTGTTTTAATAATAATGTACCTTGGTGTTGGTTTGTTTGGGTTGATCTTCTTTGGGACCCGCTGTGCTTCCTGAACTGGATTAATGTTTTCACCCATCATGTTAGGGAAATTTTCTATCATGACTTTTTTGAACAGGTTTTCCATTCCTTGTTTCTCTTCTCCTTCTGGTATCCCTATGATACGGATGTTGTTATGTTTCATGTTGTCCTGCAGCTCTCTTAAACCCTCTTCAATCTTGTTCAGCCTTTTTTTTATTCTCTTGTACTGTCTTGGAGTGTTTGTCTACATTATCCTCCAGCTCGCTGATCCGGTCCTCTGCTTCCTCTAGCCTACTGTTGATTCCTTCTACTATATTCTTCAATTCAGAAATTGTATTCTTCATTTTTCCTGGCACTTATTGATATTTTCTATGTCCTTTTTCATGCTGTTGTAGCTCTCAGTAAGTTCCTTGTAACTTCCCTGGAGTTCTTTGTAGTTCTCCTGGAGTTGTTTATAGTTTTATTCGATGTGGCTGAGCTCACTGAGCTTCTCTATCATCATTCTTTTGAATTCCTTATCTGATATTTCAGGTGCCTCTTTCATTTGGTGGTCTTTCTAGGAATTCTTCCTTTCCTTTTGGTGATGGACGGCTGATTCTTTTTTTCCCCATTTTGGGTGTCTGTTATTGCTTGCTTTTTATTTTATTTTTTGTTTTTTCCTTGAATTAACCTGCTTTGCTTCCTTGCCTTAGTTGAGCACCTTTCTGTGATAGATTTGTGGAGTTCAATGTTGCATTCTCCCAGATTTTCTCCACTTGCTGTTCTTGGTGTGTCCTTTATTTGGGCTTTCTGGTTGCATTCTGGACCCATGGGCTGCTCTCCTGCAGGTCTCCGCTGCCTCTGGGCTGTGCTCCCCTGAGTCCAGATGCTGACCACTCCAATTCGTAGGGACCTGAAGACGTCTCGCGCTCCCTAACCTGTCCTCTAGCTGCTCTGATACTCGAGAACACCATCAGCACTGCTCTCTACTCTGTCGCCATCATTCCCGCAATCTGCATTTTTTTTTTTTACACCATGGCATGGTTCTGTTCCATTTTCCCAATTCCCTTTATTTTTCCTCTCCTTTTACTTTCTCTTTTTCTCTTTATTTTTATTGTTGATGCTATTACAGATATCCCCATTTTTCCCTCCCTTTGCCCACCTCTCCCCAGCCCCCAGCTGCTCCCCTCTGGCCAGCACCACACTGTCCTCTGTGTCTATGGGTTATGCACATAGGTTCTTTGGCTAATCCCTTCTTTTACATTTTTCTGTTCTTTTTAACTTTAGGTTGTCCTACATCTACCTTAAATTTAATTAACTTGTATAATCCTAGTTTTCATACATCATAGAAGAATGTGGTTTACTTAACTCTTATTCATCAATTGTACAAAGCATACCATGTTCTTCTGATTACAACACTAGAAGTAATTCCCAGGAACTAAGATTTAATTAGTCTTCTTTTTTTTTTTTTTATAATAGAAACTTCGGGAAAAACAGAAAGCTGTACGAGAAAGTCATGGTCCAAATATGAAACAAGTGAAAATGTGGCATGATTTTGAACAGCTGATGGAATGTAAGAAACAGTGCTTTCTGAAACAACAGAGCCAGACTTCCATTGGTCAGGTAATCCAGGAGGGAGGAGAGGACCGGCTGGTACTCTGAACTCCCTTGTCACCATGTACAGCCGTAATGGATGTGATGTGCTGTAAACGCACTCCCAGGATGCATTTCTTCTGTTGAATGTGCTTTGTACAACATTTCGCTTTCAGAATAGCTATTCCCTGTTAAGTTTTTCTGGAACATAATGTGAAGGCAGTTTTAGGTTTTAAATATATTTTTTAATATGAACAAAAGGCTTTTATTTTGACTTAGTTTAGACACCAGTGGTATCTTCTGAGTTTTATGAGGCAGGAGGCTAACTTTACTACCTGTAAATGTAAACATACGTCCATTAAGAAATATTTTAAAAATGCTATTTTAAGTAGCTTTAAAAAAAGGCAATAGCCCAATGGCTTAATGTTTTTCTTAATCTTTTTTCAACTTTAGAAGAATCTTTTAGGAACTAGTATCTCTTGTTTTGAAGAAACATTTATCTGAGGTTCAGCAATTCCACAGTTTCACTTCAGTTTCTTTTTCTTCTTTAAAAGTCAAGAAATTTTAATATTTTAAATAACGTATTTGTCCTCTTTGTATTACTTAAAGGCAAATAAAACTTGCTGTACATATATATCATGACTATTTATTTTAAAATTACATAGTTGTGTAAAAATTTATTTTTTAACTATTTATATTATTATAATATTGCATTAAATTTAAGGATTATCACTTACTTTCACCAAAAATCTAAAATAGTATTTAGGTTTTGGGGACTGTTATTTTAAATATAGGAAAATTGTCATAGAATATTGCTGTTACACATGCTAAAAAGTTAGCACAGGATTCCAAGTAAAATTCAAGAATTCAGAGGGAAGAATCTCTGCTTCATTTGGATAAAGGTACGTGAAGATTTCTTTGACTTTTCTTTCTAGAAAGTTAATAAATTTATTTGCTACCATTTGCTTCATTTAAGTTTGCAGATACTATTCAAAATGGTTTTCTTTTATATTTGAAAATTCAGATTTCACATTGTTAACATGTTTATCTTGGGTTAGTTAGATTCTCTTTTTTTAGCTATCCTAGGAAAAAGATTAATGAAGAAATTTATTTCTGCCATGTACAAAATACACAAACTTGATTATCGCTTCAGATCTCTGTTCCAAAGTGTGTCCTACTCATCATTTTTGTTTGAAAGCTCTTTTCTTGGTAATCAGAGAAACTTACTGGCATGGAGAGTATTGGTCATTCTAGCAGCTATTGCAACAAGTGATGGGATCCAAGGGAGAACTTACTAGGAAAGTGTAGAAGGAAACGTCTTCTAACTAATTTTAAGATAAAAGCATTTTAATGTTACTAAAGTGGTTTGGATCTGGTCCTCAGCTTACTTTATCCACCTTGTTGGGCAGATATCATTTGTGCGTTCAGATCAGTTATGGTACCCACCACATGCTGAAAGAGGAAAGGACATGTTAGTATGCGAAAGCAACCCCTTAATTCAGTAATCGTCGTTTGAACATTGAGGTGTAGGTATTTGTTCTGTGTTGGCCCCTGGCTTGTTATTTTTAAGCCAGGAGTAAGTGATGTTTCTTTAACCAGAGTATGAATTTCTCTGCAGATATTTGAAAAAAATTAGGTACCCTTTAGAGATCAGCATTTTATTTCCCAAAGGAAAGTTAACTCATAAGATTATTAAGCTTAGTATTTAATATTTTTAGCCTTCACCATCTTTGGTGCACTTCTCTTAATTTTAAAAATTGTTAATGACAGATACTCAGAGGAATGCTTTTAATTCTGATTTGATTATTGCTAGCTATGTTATTCCACACAGACGGAGTATGTGGATTAAACACTAAGTCAACTGCAAAATTAGTTTATTAACTGAAGCAGAACATCATTGTTACTTGAAGAAAGGCAAATTGAAAGAAATACTAAAAGTACCAAGTTATTTATAGTTTTTCTGTAACATTGGACATGTAGCTCGATGGGTTTTGTATAGTAACTTTCCACTCATCTCAGCTTTTGATTGAAACATTTAAACTCTCACAGTTTTGACAGCTGGCACTAACAGAAGAGCTTCTCAGGATTGATACTCAGCTGGCTGGTTGATGAGAGTACTTAGTTCTTTTTGGAAAATAACCCATCTTCCACATGATGGCCCAAATAAAGGAGAAAAATGGAACCCGTGAAGCTTGCGGCTGTGTTCACAGGCCTCCTCCCGGGGTGCGGTGTATCGGGACCGTGTAAACTGGCCCCTCCAGAAGGCTGCTGCTGACCTTGCTGTCTGCGTTAGTTCAGGAGACTGTCCCGCTTTAATGGTTGTCCTTTAAGAAGGATTTTACAATAGGATAACGCCTTTTCCGTTATAAACCTATGAAAAACAATTCAAGATCGTGTATTTTCCAGGTTCAGAGAAGTACCAGAAGGGCCTTTGAACATTGTTCAAAGGCATTTGGAAATCAAAGCAGGTCTCAGGAGATTGCAGAACACTTAACTTTCTTCTTTAGATTCATTCATGCTATCATTTTGCTTTAATTCAATCAATAACAATAGAAAATAAGCCTTTTCGTTTAACTATCAAATAAATCCTAATGTCTTATTCTGCCTAGTTTACATAACATAGAAATATTTTGAAAAATTTCAGCTCTGTGCATTTTTCAAGTATGTTTGTTTCTTAAGTTTCTAGGCTAACATGAAACAGTAATTTGAGTAAAATGAAAGAACATGTTTCTCAAATTAAAAATATATAACTATTCAGAGTTCTGAATTCAATTTGAACTATACACAAATGGGTAGCTTGCCAAAGTTGCCTTTATGAAGGCAAGATCAAGCTTGTATTGCAGAATGACTGGCCCTGGCTGGTGTGACTCAGCCTGAGAACCGGCATGTCCCCGGTTCCATTCCAGGTCAGGGCACTTGGGGGCTGCCGGCCGGGTCCCCAGTTGGGGGCGTGCGAGAGGCATCCGATTGATGTAGCTCTTGCACGTTGATGTTTCTCTCCCTGCTTTCCCTTCTCTCTAAAAATAAATAGACATTTTTTAGAAAGAAAGGGAAAAAAATGACTTCATATGGAGCTGTGCGTCTCAGGGACACCTCCTTGTCTTACCCAGGCCTGTCCAGCCAACAGTGACGAGGGAGTGAGTGTGCTTCCAGCTTGTTTCTGCAGAGGGTTCGCGAGCTTGCGTCACTCCTCCGGTTCGGCAGGAAGGAGTGTTTAGCCCCAGGCAGCGGGGAACTTTTATTCAACTTGGTTACATCAGTAACGTCTCCCTTGTTACAGCGAGTGAGATCTAGGTGATATGCACAAGTCCTTTTTTTAAACAGCCCATGGCAGCTAGGAGAGAAGTCAATTTACATTTTTATTGAATAAGTAATTGTTTCTCCTTCCTCCCTTTTCTTGTCAGGAAAGCAGTTTAATTGGGGCTGATGGCTTTGCAAACAGCAGGGCACTAAAGAGGTGAGGTTTCTGTCTGGGAAGGGAGGGCACGAAGGAGGGTGCAGGGGGGTCGTTCAAAGTGCATTTTCAATATTTTACAATAGGCGTTATCCTATTGTAAAGTCCTTCTTAAAGGACAACCATTAAAGCGGGACAGTCTCCTGAACTAACGCAGACAGCAGGGTCAGCAGCGGCCTTCTGGAGGGGCCAGTTTACACGGTCCCGATACACCGCACCCCGGGAGGAGGCCTGTGAACACAGCCGCAAGCTTCACGGGTTCCATTTTTCTCCTTTATTTGGGCCATTTCCTATCTTGAGACAGTCTTACAAAGGGAAAGTTGGCCAGAACTGTCATTTGGTTCCATCCCATTCTTGGGGGGGGGAAAAATCCCAAAAAACAAAAACCTAAAACTAAAACAGAACCCAAGTGTTTTTGGAGAAAGACGACCCACGTGCTTTCTGCGCTCCTGCTCCCCCTGTTGGCAGATTGGAAGCCCTTCCTCCGCAAACACGCAATTGCACAATTTCCTCCCCAGAATTGCTCCGAGTCACCCAACTTGCTTTATTTACTGTGTGGCAGGCAGTTCACCCCTCGGAGCACAGTGGGGAGCGAAAGATTCTGCTTTTCAGAGAAAGGGCTCGCTCTCCCCTCGTCCCGGGCGTTTCCGCCCGTTCCAGGTGGGGCGGCTGCCGCCCGGGGAACCGGTTCAGAATCGTGGAGCCTGAACGCGGCCCCGGAACGACTCGTGTTGCCATTTATTAGATTGGCGACGTGGGGGCGGGGGGGTCCCCCAGCCTCTGCACAGGGCGGGGATCGGCAGCCGGGGCGGAGTAACCGTGGTTCAGCCTGATGGCTTTCTTGGTCCTCCAAGTGAAGCACAGTTCCTGGGGAAGAAAAAAAAAAATGTTAAGCCCCACCCATGGATATGTTCTTTGATTTTTGAGAGAAAGAGAGAAATGGCATTTGGTTGCCTCCCATTTGCACTCTGACCTGGGGTCAAACTGGCAACCTGGGTACGTGCCAGACTGGGAATCGAACCCGCAGCCCTTGTGGTGTACCGGACCAGGCTTCAACCGACTGAGCTGCCCAGCCAGGCCGGGAAGAAAATACGTTTTTAAACAGCAGTTAGGCAAAGCAAGATCGAGCAAACTTGGACTCCCTGTAGCTCTGCAATCATTATAATCATAATCGTGATCGTGATGATGGTGCTGGTAGCCATTACTGAGCACTAAATTTGTACCAAACTCTGTCCTAGGTGCCTGGTGCATAATCACGAACACCACCCTCACAATAACAATGTGAGGTACGTACTGTTACCCCCGTGCTGTAAACAAGTAACCCGAGGCACAGAGAGGTGTTCCCAGTGTTACACGGCTGGTAACGGTGGCAGAGCCAGGGTCCAAGACCCCACCCTTAACCAGCCCGCTGGGCCGCAGTGTGGCCGGGGCCCATCCTGGCTGTACGTTTGCATGCAGGCCGGTGTCCGTTTATGAACTCTAATAGGCGTGGAATTATTTTTCAATACTTCTTATAATTCTTTTTTATATATATGGTTGCTTACTATACCTTACTTACTAAGTGATTAAAAATAAACTCAACCATCCATGCCTTTGGAATGGAAAATAATTAAATAAATAAACTCAGCCAACCAAACGAGGGAATTATACTGAAAATAAATGTCAAGTAAATGCAAAAGAAATGAATACTAGTTTTAGATACAGAGCAAATGAAAGCTTTCTAGATTATAATTTAAATCTATGAAAATCTTTAAATTATGTCTGCTGTAGCTGGACATTTAGGTTGATTCCAGTTTTTTACTTTGTGACAGTAATGCAATGAAACTTAAAGATCGAAATACAATAAATCATTAATTAACCACAATCAATGTGGTCAGATGTAGAATCCGTTGAATATTTTTGTAGACATTTCTTGCCTTTCCCTGTGAAAATGCCAGAGCTAAACCAAGGAAATTAGTAAGATGTTGATTAATTGGAGGATGAAATGGGAAGTTCATTCATTTATTTTTAGGGAAATACTAATTGTCTTCTGTGCACCTCCCACTGTGCTAAATGCTAAATATAAAGTGAACATGACCTAATTTTTGCTCTGAAAGAGCTTACTGTCTAGAACTCTGATATTGTATAGCAAAACGTTCTAACGTTCCGATTCCATAAAAAGAACAAGGCTCTCAGAGGTTAAGCAGTTAGTCCTGACATGGGGAAGCCAATATACGGAAGAGACTCGACTCGAGCTGGGGCGTAAGGATGGGTTGAGGTGATGACGGTTAGGAAAGTGGGAGACGCAAAGGTGACAGGGAAGTGGCCTGTCCAGGAATTGACACGCCCGGCGTGGCTCCGCAGCGGCATGGGGAGGGGACGGAGCCGGAGTCCCTGCTGTGTGCCAAGCTCTGTGCTCCACCATTTGATGTGCTGAACTCCGAAAGGTATAGTCAGTGTTAAGTCACTAACAGGACTAACAACACATTAAACAGTAGCAAGCATATCAAAACCTGCTAGGCAAGCGCTGAGTTTTGCGGTGTTATTGAACGTCAGTCAAAGCGGAGGTCTAGGGAGAACAGAGGACGAGAGGGGGGCCCCAGGTCTCCGTGATCTGGGCCTGGAGCAACGAGTCAGGGTTGGATGGGCACGTGCGGGCGCCTGAGAGGCCGAGGTGGGGGTGCCCCCGGCAGCTGTTCACCGGCCAGTCCTGCTTCCCTCTCAGGCCAGCCTTTCCGGCCGCAACAAGCCGGCTCCTCCTGGGGAGCTCAGTCTCGTCGTTGAGGCGAGAAGCGCACCCGGCAGCTGGAGCAGCTTGTAGCCCTGGATTACCCAGTAGGCAACATGCACCTCGAATTTGCTGAAAGGAGTTGCTATTTTAGAAGCCAAAGGAGTTTTCACTAGCAAAGGTCAGAATTCTGTTAGACTGCCTTACATTCTTTTTGGGGGGCCTGAGTTAGGGTCTATGAAAGTTTCAATTCAGCGTTTTGGAATGGGATCGACAGTTAATAGCCCTGCCAGGACCGGTGTGGCTTGGTTGGACATCGTCCCACGAACTGAAAGGTCGCTGGTTTGGTTTCTGATCAGGGCCCGTGCCTGGAGGGACTCGGACGCGCAGCTGGAAAGGGAGGGAAACGAAATGGCTCAGGTTTTGAGTTGATGTGATTGCGAATCATTGGCTATTTGGTATTTCATTATCAGAGTTGTTCCTGCTATTCCTGCTTCCTGTGGGTCTGTGACACATGAGAGGTTCACTGATTGTAGAGAATGACAGGTGATGTCTTCACAGGAGAGACCGTCGTCATGGGCTGAGTTCCAGGGCCGAGGGGAGCAGGAGAGGCAACAAGCCAGTTACTTGTTTGGCCATGTTTAGGGGGATGTTTTTTATTTACACTAACTCAAAGACTCAGCGTTTTCTCCTTTGATTCAGCCCGCCACTCTGCCATCCGTACCCTCCCTTTTTTGTGACATATAACATTTTCAGATAAGTGAAAAGATTCACTCATTCCAAGGGATTTAGCTGGGAAACAGAGTATTTGAAAGTCATCATTTTTGTCGGGAGACATTTTTACAAGTTTACGTGATTTCCTATAGATCGAAAAATGGAAGAAAAAGTTCAGAGCTGGTGTTTTAACTGGGCTTGATTTCTTTTTTCTGGAGAGGAGGAGAAAGAACCCCTTTTTGCTGCAGTAACTGCCGGGGCTCCAAGGGGAGCCTTGCGTGTGCCCAGGGCACTTGCCGGAGACCTGGCAGTGTCAAACAAACGGCCAGCTTTTATTCTGACACTTCTCAGAGAATTTGATTGAAACTATATATGTCCAGATAACACTCAGCAAAGTGCCCTTCTTGCATTTGTTTCAAGATATATTTGGAAACAAGAAAGATGACCTTGGACTCAGCTGCTTTTCCAATTTAGGACTTCTCCCTGGGTCGACCGAATAATATTCCTCCACGTTGGAAAGTCAACGGGTGGAGAAACATTTTAGTTACTATCTGCCATAAGTCCCCTGGTGCACAGTTTTTTCCCTCAGCAATATGTTCTGCCTCTAAAAGAATGATATATTTAGACCACAGACTCTATATTCTCTTTCTAACCGTCTACTTCAAAATACAGTTGGGAACACATTTGCTTTTCATCAGAGTCCCTTTCTGTAATCTAAATTGAGCTGTCCTTGCTTTTTAAAATATTTTAGCATCTGAGAAATAAAAAGGAACAAGCACTTAACCCTTCACCTTTGCTTTCTGGCATTTAAGATTTGTTCCCAAGCCACATTCATGGCCACTTGATGTCAGGTCTAAAAGAAGCCTTGGGAGGCTCTGGCGTCCCCGTCTAAGGTTATTGCCACCTGTCCAGATGACAATAGAAGTCCCGCTGGTCCAGCCTCAAGCCTGAAAGCCAAGGTTAGCTTCCAGTTGGATCTACATTTAGCCCACGGAGATGGATGGTGTTAGCTGTCATTAAAGTGACATTCTTCCAGTTAGCGTTTTGCACATTTTGAAGGTATAAGCAGTTCCATTTTTAATTTGTCATGGTCACGGGATAAGACTTAGGTAACCTTTTTCATAAAGCAACTTTACTTCTAAACAAGTAACGAAGAATTATAGTCTGATCGTTGTCCTACGTGGCCTAGTACCAGGAATAGTAATTATTTTCTACTTTCGCATGGTTTCTGAAGATGTTACAGTCAATCAGAGCATTTTTATAGATAACTGTGTTGTTAGCAACAGTCCCCAGCCCATACCATATGTTAATTCCCAGTAAAATGTTGTTACCTGCACACACACATGTGCACACCAGGTTGTATATAATACTTCCTATTCCTTGATTTGGAAGCACGTATTATATCAACTTAGCCACAAGATGAACAATTTTGAACAGGTAGTCAACAGATTTTAAAACTACTATTAACTTGAGATGCTTTTTAAGATGAGCCCTGGCCGGTGTGGCTCAGTGGATTGAGGGCCAGCCTGTGAACTGAAGGGTTACTGGTTCGATTCCCAGGCAGGGCTCATGCGTGGGTTGCAGGCCAGGTCCCCAGTTGGGGGTGCACAAGAGGCAGCCACACAGTGATGCTTCTCTCCCTCTCTTTCTCCCTTCCCCTCTCTCTCAAAATAAATACAATATTAAAAAAAAAAAAAAAAAAAAAAAGGTTATCTGTCCCATTAGATAACACTGATTTTAAATTTTTTTCTAAGTATTTTATTTATTTTTATAGAGGGGGAAAAAGGGGAAGAGCATGGCTGGCCCCTTCCTAAAAGTCCCTTGTGCGAGAGGCTGCTGATTCCAAATTGGTATTTTCTTCTCTTTTGCCTTCCCTTCCCAGCTCTCTAAAAATCAATAAAATCCTTTTAAAAAGTAAAAGAAAATGAATTACCTTGAGGTGTCTTAATTAAAACACTGGTGACTTTTATTTTTAACCTGACATTTGCTCCTGTATAGAAACAGGTTTTGCATGGGTGTGGCCATCCTGTGTACATTTCCATTATTGTATTGATGTTGGACTAGCGCATGGCCCGGTCGCCGCACTGCCCTAATTAAGTAAATACGAGCTCAGAGGACCCGAGCTAATTAATTTTATAGGATAAGCATAAGGTTTGCCTTCCTGGTGCCAGAGACGACTCCGGCTGCACAACCTTTGAACTCTGTGGTTTTTAAAGGTAAAAAAGGGAAATAAGGTGATATGCTGTAGAGCTCCAGGACAATTCTAACGAGGGAAGCTCCCAGAGAAAGTGTAATTTTACTTTACCACCAATGACATGTAAGTTTTGCGGAATGTTTTTCCCAAAACGTTACCTTTCAAATGTATGTTTTCTCATCCGTCGAAAAACACAAGGAAAACCTTGAGCCAGCGTCAGAGGCCTGCATGGCTCTCGCTTCAGTTCGTCAGCAGCCACGGGGCCCTGCTCCCTCCCGGCTGTCGGGTCCTGTGGCCAAACCAAACCAGGATCGTCCAGAGAACATTCGCTGCTTGAGAGTTAGCGTCTCTCTGTCAACCTTCCTAAGACAGGAGAGGCTTCTAGCAACGACAAAGTATATTTCTCTCAACTCTTTTTTTTTTTTTCCAACGTATGGTTGCCTTTCACCTGCCTCCAGCTACAGATCAGGCTGGAGACCTGGCTTGCAACCTGGTTATGTGCCCTGGCTGGGAATCGAACCAGCGACCTTTGGGTTCACAGGCTGGCGCCTTATCCACTGTGCCACCAACCAGGGCTCACTCAACGCTTTTCACCTGTGTCTTCCATAGGTAGATTTCATATCCTGCTGTCTGCAGATTTCTGTAGAATCTAGTCTATCCAAACATATGCAGTACCATCAAATCAAGAGTTTATTGTCTTTTTTAAAAAAGATTTTTATTTATATTTATTTTTAGAGCGAGGGTAAGGGAGGATGATAGAGAGGGAAAGAAACATTGACATGTGGTTGCCTCTTTGGTGCCCCCAAGTGCTGGCCTGTGAGCCAAAGGGTTGATGGTTAGATTCCCATCAAGGGCACAGGCCTGGATTGTGGGCCGGGTCCCCAGCCGGGGGTGTGGGAGAGGCAACCAATCTATAGTTCTCTCACACATCGATGTTCCTCTTCCTGTCTTTCTCCCTTCCTTCCCCTCTCTCTAAAAATAAATAAATAAAATATTTTTTTAAAAAAGTTAAGGCTAAAAACACATGCTTAGTGTAACAACATTCAAATAATATCAAGGAATATTCATTAAAAAAATTAAAAACCCTCACTGACCTCAGTCTCCTCACTTCTCAGGGGCATTTTCACAGGTAGATTTTGAGTAGTTGTCCGGATATTTTAATTGTATACACAAGCATAGCTATGTATTTCGTCTGTTAAAATTATACACAAAAGTGGTTATAGTCACTGATCATCAGCTTGCTTTTTGCACTAAACAGTACATTATAATCATACATTTATATATACTTATCTAATTCGTAACAGTTGCAGAGAATTCCACTATATGGATATAGTTCAATCGAATTAACAAATTCCTTATTGAACATCTTTCTATATAAATCTTTACACCCTTATGCAAGTATACGTATAAGAAAAAATCTTAGAATTGTTGGAGTCAGAAGTATGTGCCTGTAAAATTTTGATGGATATTGCCCAGTTGTCCTCCAAACAGCCGGTGATGAGTTGTAATCCAAGTTGGCGTACCTGACAGGGCTCCGTTGGCTGCCCCCACCTACACTTTAGCTCCACTGGCTTTATAATATCTTTGTCAACAGGACAGGCTTAAAAATATATCTTTATTATTTATTTTATTTTTTAAAAATATTTTATTCATTATTTCCAGAGGGAGGGGAAGGGAGAGAGGCAGAGAGGGAGAGAGACATCCATGTATGGTTGCCTTTCACCTGCCTCCAGCTACGCAGACCTGGCTGGAGACCTGGCTTGCAACCTGGTTATGTGCCCTGGCTGGGAATCGAACCAGTGACCTTTGGGTTTGAAGGCTGGTGCCTTATCCACTGAGCCAGGGCCTAGTTTCTATTTTTTAAATTATGAGTAAGATTGAGTTTCTATGGCCTCCTTTTAAATTTCTTATGTAATACTTTTTCCTATCAAAAAGTTATTTTGTTAATTATATGCTCTGGCTGGTGGCACAGTGGATAGGGCGCTGGCCTGCGGGCCCAGGGGTGGCAGGTTCCATTCCTCAGCCAGGGCACATGACCAGGTTGCAGGCCGGGTCTCCATCCAGATCCATGGCTGGAGGCGAGTGAAAGTCAACCATGCATTGATGTTTCTCTCCCTCTCTGCTTGTCTCCCTTCCTCTCTCTCTGGAAATAATAAATAAAATCTTTAAAAAAAAAAAAGTTATTTTGTTAATTATAGAAATTTTAAATAGTACAGGAAATAATTTGTCACCTCTAACCCCCGTCGCAGAGATTTTCACCATTGACTATTTTACTTCTCGTCTTTCTGTGAAATTTATCCGGTGATTATTTTTAAGACATTATGAGGGTTGGCAAAGGAGTTTATTTTTGTATTTAAAATACACTGTCCACAAAATAAGATTATAATTTAGCTCCTTGAAATATTGCTTCGAGCTCTTTCAATCGAGGTGTTACATAAATATTCTGTGGGGTCAGCTGGTGGAAAAATCATTAGCATTCCTTCCTTGACACTGCCCTGTCACTGCCAGGGCTCAAGGTGGATGAGATTTCCCAGGAGCCAGCAGGTCTTTTAGCAGAGGCGATGGAGAGCTGGATTCCCTCCGGGACATGGAAGGCAGGAGTTCTGAAAAAAGTGACCCCACGTTTGCTTTAAGTCCGTGTCTGCATACGTATTTCTATATGTTTACGTAGATGTGTCTGTGTGTAATTATTCGCACACACACAATGGGAGGTGAGATTAGTGAACCAAGACAGGAACATGCAGCGAGTGTGGTGGGCACCAGGGACAGGAAACCGAACCGGCTCCGCGGCCAGCCGCTCGGAGACAGATTGCTTCATGGTAATCACGCTTCCTGGTCTGCCCTCATCTTGGACTGTAACCGCGTGGGGCACAGGATAGGTTTCTGTTAACCGCTTAGGCACAAAGGCACCGCCATCAATGCGTACTGGAATAATGAATGAGTGAGCGTGCAAGGATGGGACCTTAAGTAAATCACTTAGTTGCTTTGGACCTCAGTTTCTTTCCTGACAACTTCTTTGAGGTACAGTCAGCCCTCTGACTCCGTCAGTTCTGCACCCCAAGTTTTAATCTACCCTGGAAACTATTCAGGAAAAAATGTTACGTTGTTGCTGGTGTGTACTCTGTAGTTAGACCTATGATGGTTGCATCTGCAATAGACATGTACAGACTTATTTCTTGTCATTCCTTTGAAGATACAGTGTAGTAACTATTTGCATACCATTTACATGGTATTGGGTATTTAAGTAATTTAGAGATAAAGTATACAGGAAGATGGGCATAGGTTATACACAAACATTATGCCATTTTATGTAAAGGACTCGAACATCCATGGATTTGGGTAATGGGGGGATCCTGGACCCAATCCCCCCGCCCCCGGATACGGAGGGACAGCTGTAATGTATGAAGGTGGTGGGTGAGCCTGGAAGCTGGTTCCAAGCTGATTGTCCAATTATTTTTCCAGAGCCAGATTCAGTTGCTGTTCAGGCTCCATTCAGGGAGGACCAAGTATCATCTCTGTGGCTAACCAAATACAGAATCAAATAAAAATAATGCAGCTTTGTAATTAGAAATAGTTACCATTGTATCCTGAAGACTCTGACTTCTTAACTACTGTTTCATTCTCAGTATTCAAGACTACTGAGCCAAATACTAGATTGGCCATCAGGCCTAGATAGTTTATAGGAAATGGAGGTTATCATGCCTTTAACATACAAATGCATCAGTATGATTAATTATCGCTTAAAAATAGAGACGATAACTCCGGAGAGCACAGGTGTATGCATGGAATAGTAGCAGTTCTCTGAGTGACATGATTGTAATGAACGTATGTCTTTTTTGGCTTAGTTTGTGTCCTTGTCAGAGACAAGTTTCAGCAGTGGTTACATTTTTGGAGTTAATGTGATAAAATCAAAATTTATGGAACGTTTGATGTATTACTAAAGATAGTTTCCATGACCTTTTAAGTTTGTTGAAAGAGGAAGCAAGTGTATATTGTAAAACCAGTTAAAATAAGAACCAGTTGGAAATATAGAATAGCCTCAGCTCACAGATCTTAGGGGAGAGACCTCATGGCCCAAGCCCCAACATTGCAATTTATTTAGAAATAAGTTTTTATAAAAACTTGACATAAGTAGAAATATTTTTCAGTCTAGTGCTTTGCATGTAATGCCATAACAATAATAGACTAGCACATACACTTTCTCTTTTTTTGCTATTCGTTAACCAAAAGCATTGCATAATCAGGCAGGAACCAGGAAGTAAAAATAATCACAAAATTAAGCCAAGTGATCTGTTTTCATTTCTCCAACAGGAATAAAAAGTAAAGATAAACACAGCCAGCAGGTTTCTTTGTCAAGTTTGAAAAATTCTTTCCATGTCAGTCATACCTTAATAGAATGAAGATAAAGTTTTTATTAAATAAAGCTTTTAACGCAACACTGTCCTTTACATTTTTGGAATTGTGGTAGAAAAGACATCAACTTTTTTTGAAGGACCTTCTAATCCATCTCTGCTGCCGGGTGTTTTTTCCCTTCCAGCCTGCAGACAACCTTTCTAACTTCGTGAGACTGAGTCAGGCGCATTCCTTTTTGTGAGTAGCACCCCTGCCCCAGGTCTGCCGTAGCAGTACCTGCAGAGTCCCCAGTTTCTTACGAGAGTGCAAGTGTCTGCTAGAGATAGTCAGGTCCCAGAACCTGGCAACACCAGCTTTTTAAAGAAGCAGAGGTCATTGCTTTTCAGTCTTCCTCCCTTAACCTTTTAACAGCAATACATTGAGGTGGAATTCACCTGCCATACAATTCACCCCTAAAAATGCAATGGTTTTCTGTGTAGCCCCAGAACTGGGCAGTCACCACCAATTTCACTTCGGGAACTTTCCATCACCCTCCAAAGAAACCCCAGCCCCACCGCCCCCCTGTCTTAGCCAGCCACTAGTCCATGTCTACCTCTCTAGATTTGCCTGTTCCGAAATGTCCTATAAATAAAACTATACAGACTGGGGCCTTTTGCATCTGGCTTCTTCCCACAGCATAGAGGAGACGTCACAGAGGGAGGCCAGGGACGGCCGCCCCCAGGGACATCAGCACCTTGCTGTGTCCATCGCCCATGGGGGTCCACGGACGCATTTCCGTGCCACTACCTCTTTTCCTGTTCCCAAGGGTCTGAGACACTCAGCTGGCAATGTGAAGGTCTTGCAGGGAGCCTGGGAAGTGGTGACTCCACCCCCGCGTGTAAGTACAATTCTGCCTGGGCTGAAGAACTAACCAGGAGGCCGTGTCTGTCCTGGTCTGCAGGACGCTCTGCCGGGCACAAGCAGACTTAGAGTTTGTTCATATGGAAAATAGTACAATCATTAATAGACAATAATACAAGAATAAACTCTGTTCCACAGGCTCACAGCTGTAAGCCTGCTTTTGCCCCACACTATATAAATACTGCTGGGTTCTTGTCGTGGACTGGAGTCTCCTTTTACAAGTGTCCTGTAGGCCAGCCCTCCAGTTGTTGGTAAACGTTCTTCGGCCTCTTCAGAGGATGGCTGAGAAGGTGGGGTTTCTTTGGGTTATCCACGGTGGGGAGACCCAGCTGTCCTGTATAAAAGGACCTCAAGGATGGCTCTAAGTCAGCCCAATAGCTGGGAGTCCACAGTCACCTCCGCTGCATGTCTCCCCGTGCCTGCCCGGACGTGGCAGTCTTTCTTCTCTTTGGATTCTTAGATTTCTCATCAGAAATTAACCGTGTAAAGAGGTCCCGGGGGTTCTCTCCCATCCGATTCTTTGCCATGGGTCCCAGCCTTCCTCTCCCACTTCTGATCACTGATAAAACCCATTTCTCTCCTATTGTGCCTGCACGTGCATATGTCCAGCAGAAGGGAAGGGGATTCGGGGCATTGCTTATTTCTGGTTTAGGACGAGTCTAGGGTTGAGGGATACTCAGCCAAACCCAAACCGGAGTCCGCCGGCAGCTCAGAATTGAAGCAGCACTAACCAGCCTTCCCAAGCGCCATGTTGTATCAGTCGGGCTTCCATCTTGCCTTCTCTGTGGACTCCAGTGATGTTATCACCTCCCTCCATTCAGATGTTGAGTGAGGGTCATTACCTTTGTCAGCTGCTGTTTTCTGCCCTCTGTCCCACATGACACAGGCGACACAGGCTCCACATGGTGGCTGGCCCCACTCTGGGCCCTGAGAGAAGGTACCCAGCAATGTCAGCCCAATTTCTCCACCTGCTTTTACACAGCAACCCCCTCAGGAATCTGCTACACTTTTGCAATCCTTGGACCAGCTCTCTCCATTCTCCTTTCTTTACACCTTCAAGAAAAGAGGGGCACCCTCTCGCCGTCTTTGAGGATCTCTGCAGAGCCCCGGTGTGTGGAAGGGAGGTAGAAATGGTAGACGGTGTGCGGAGCAGCTGGGCCTTGGTGCAGAGCTGTGGGGACTGACTGATATTTTGGCCCCCAAGCCCCAGCCGTTCCTCAGGGTGAGCTGGCTCCAGCCCCTTGCTGTGAGTGTTGGGATGTCTTTGTTTTGCTCAGAGAATTGTGACGGAAGGAAGAGGAGGGGGGATGAAGGAGAGGGAACCTAGAAAAAGATTTGTATTGGTGCTAGAAATGAAGCGGAAGCTCCCGTGGGCTGACTTACGCAGGGCAGCGTGCAACTCCCTGGACCTGGAGGCGGCTCCGCGCCTCCCATGCCTTCCAGGTTCCAGGTGACTGCGACCGTGTGGCTTGCTCTGTAATCCAAGGTCGCACATTGTACAACGGGGCTGATGGTTTCGGCCTCCTAGAAATGTCGTGAGAACAGAGTCAACAGTGGTGTTCAAGTGCCTACGCTCCTAGGAGGCAAGAGGCTAGGGAAATTCCGAGGCTCCTGTGTTTTTCTCCTTTTTTTGTTGAGGTAGCGTTTCTTTGGCTTTCTTATGAGAGCCCTTAGGAGACATTTAATGAGCAAATAGTCTGGGGGAAAAAAAGCAAACCTCTCTCT
This sequence comes from Noctilio leporinus, assembly GCA_004026585.1. Classification (NCBI taxonomy): domain Eukaryota; kingdom Metazoa; phylum Chordata; class Mammalia; order Chiroptera; family Noctilionidae; genus Noctilio; species Noctilio leporinus. Next base: position 689,078 of record PVIW01000105.1, read on the forward strand.
CTCTCTGTTTCTCTCTCTCTGTCTCTCTCTCTCTCTCGAAGTCTCAGGTGTTTCCACGAGATTCTTCAGGAGGTTCTGGCCAGCACCCTGCAGTAGGAGGCTAGAGGTGGCTTGTTTTTCTTTCCTCCAGTTTTCCCTTTCTGGTCTGATTCCCTGCCTGACACCAGCTGGGGTGGGGCTTCAGGTTAGGAGAGAAAAGTCCGCCTGTTGCGTAATACATCCACCCGCCTGCTCAGTGGGGGAGAAAAAGAATAGCTTTTTTGTTGATTTGTGTTTATTTGATGGTTTGGTGTTTTTAAAAAGCCATGATATATGATAACGAGGGAGCACAGCTGACCTAGTGCTCTTTGATGGTCTGGTCATCGTGGTCAAGTGCGCCAGGAAGTAAACACCTTGGTTTCCCAGGCCTCCCTCCTGCAGTCCTAGGGTACGAACTGCCCAAGAACTAATCCTAGGCTTCTTGTCCTTACATAAGATCCTCAGGGTTGCAGTTGCTGTGTTGATCTCCTGTTGTTGCTGTGACAAATGGCCACAAACTTGTGAACACCACAAATGCATGTCCTTGCATTGGTAGAGGTCAGAGTCTAAGAGGCGGAAATCAAGGTGTGGGTAGGGCTGCTTCCTGCTCGAGGCTCTAAGACAAAAGCCGACTCCTTGCCTTTTCCAGCTTCTGCAGGCTGCCTGCATGCCTTGGCTTGTGGTCCCTCAGTCCGTCTCGCTTTCATTTCCAACTCAGACCCTCTAATCCCAGGACCCTTGTGATGAAGCATGGCCTCAGCCCCCTCCTTTCTCGGGTTTCTGAGGCCTCCTCAGGAGCAGGATTTCCGGTTGCCAGCGCCCCGTGGGGAATACATTACAATTAGTCTTTGGAATCTTCCTTAGGACAGGAGGCAGCCCCACGTAACAGGCTATTTGAGGGCCCCACCCCACCCCAGAGGTGACGGAGGAAAGAACTGAGTCCAGAAATTCACAGAAGAGGCGCCCAGTTTGTCCAGATCACGCGAAACTCGATTAGCAAAGGCGAAAGCAGCCTGTCGCTGACACCCTCCTTCACCCCGATTCTGGAATCACTTCACCCAAGCACCACCCCACTTTCCGTCCTTTCAAACCTTTATTTTTAGTTGAGGGCGTTTTCTATTGTTTGAAGGTTGCCTTGCCACCCGTTTGCCTCGAGCATTAAAACAATATAGAGTTTCTCTGCTGGGCGGCAACAGTCGCCAAGAGAGACCGAATGTAAACTTTTAAGTCTGCTGTTCCCAGAGTTGGGACAAGGGTGATGGCTTTAAGGAGACCAGCTCCCGACCCCTGGCTGCCTGTCCCTGGGGGAGGGGAGTTTTGTGTTTGCTTATCTTTCGTACTATGGGAGGGGGATAAGCCAGCGCAGGAAAACAGAGTGTCTGGCTATTAATATCCCCTAAGCCCTCTGGCGCATGGTTGGGGCTGGTGTATTTGTTATTGAAGACGAGGATGCTTCCCTGTGGCCATAGGCTCTGCTGCCAACTGGACGTCCCATGGGCACAGTGCCCTCTGTTGGGTGAGGGGGTTGGGGACCCGGAGCCTCACTTCCTCCTTTCGGGAGAAAAACCCTCAGCCTTTTCTCCAGGAAAGTCGCTTTGCTGGCTCAGCCGGCCTCAAGCATCATCTTTCTGTGAGATTAAGAAAAAAAAGGAAGAAGGGAGGGAGGGAGGGATTTACCATGAAAGAGCCAGAGAGTGCCCTCAACCGCCACCAGAGGGGAGTGCCCTTCACGCCCCTGTGTCCAGCCTGGCAGCCAGGGCCCGAGCCCCTTCCCAGAAGAAAGAGTGACCAAACAGGTCCCGCAGGGCAGAGCCCGGAGCCTTTGCCTCCCCAGGGGCAAGCCCTGCAGGGAGGCACCAGCCTGCTCAGCTCAGATGCAGGACCACTGTCCTTCAGTGTGTTCCCTGGGCCCCCTGCGTGGTTTGACCAGAGGGGGCTTCCTAGAGGGGCTTCTAGTTACTGAGAAGCCTTCTTGCTGGGACAAGGCCCGAGGGGAAGGGATTTTGAGGCTCCTCCTCCTGCGAAGGAGCCCCACACTGCTGTGTCTTGCACAAGGTCCTGAGCACCTGGGCGCCTGAAGAGGTCTCTGCTCGCCCCCCACCGGGGCCAGGCCTCTCGGGTGCCCGGGAGCACCGGGCTTAGCCAGGAGTCCCAGGCGGGCCCAGAGCGGGGAGAGCCGCGTTGGCAGGGCCCGTCCTCACCAAGAGCAAACAGGGACAAAGGTCGCTGTCGAGGCTGCCTCTCCCAGCCCGCCTGCCAGGCTGCCTGCCCCAGGTGGTCCCGCGTTGCTGCCCAGTGCCAGGGTGTCATCTCTGTGCCTGCCGGGTCGCCCATTACCCTCGATCCAGTTCCCAGGGGGAGGTCAGGATGCACAGGCATTAGCAGCGTTCAGTAGCTTTGAAGTCGCAGGGCTGATGTGTCTCTACCTGCTGGTTGCGGTGCGGTGGGAGTGTATGTGAGAGGAAGAAATTGGGAAGCTAGCTCCCCGCCTGCCTGAAAAGGTGGGGCTCTCGGTATAAACCACATCTGCGAATTTCAGCAAACTCTCTCTGCGATGACTCCTGACCCTACGTTCCCTGGCTACCCCAGCGTGTTTGAATCGGGCCTCAGTCCCGCTGGGAATGGCTGTGAGAATTGTAACAAGTGGCGGCCCCCGAGGGTGCCAGGGGCAGCCAGGGCTGGGCCCACCCGCACGAGGTGCCGCGCCGGCGGCGGGAAGAAGCTCTGGGCACACCGGGACCGTGGAGGCCCGAGCCTCCAGCCTCCTCTTGGGGATTGGAATTGGGAGCGATCATCTTGGCGTTTGTTTTCCTTCTTTGCGCTGGGAACAGCCATCAGCCAGGGCCCGGGCAGCTGGCAGGCATCGAGGTGCTGCCCACAGCACTCTCCTTGAGTCATCATACGCAACTTCCACCCCAACCCCCAGGGGAAATGGATGTGGCAGGACCCCCACCGATAGGCTAGAAGAAACTGAGTAGCGTGCGTAAGGCCGTCTGTCGTACCCGCCTGCCATGAGGGCTTGCCCGCACCCTGTTCTGAACGTAGCCGAAGAGAGACCAGGGCGCAGAGGGGTATTCTGAGCCTTGCCGCTGGGCCCAGCTGGTTTATGCTCCGTGGGGCCATCTGAGGAAGCTGTTTAGCTTGGAGGTGATAGATGAGGGCCAGGTCACTTCTGTTTGCGGAGTGCAGCATGGCAGGGGAAGTCGGGACACCGCGCCTTCTCTGGTCCATGTCAGGGACTCCGCAGGCCGGCTTCTGTGCCTGTGTTTATGTCATTATTTCTGAGGCCCAGCCCTAGCCCAGCAGCCCTAAGCTCGCTCTCCCATTAGCCAGCCCTCCACTTGGAAAGAAGCCAGATGGGAGAACTTCCCCAAACATTTCCCCTGCGTTCAGCGGGTACCAACTTGAAACCTAAGACTTGGAACTGCGCGGCCTGGCTCCGCCGAATTCCTTCAGGTGCAAGCCATCCCGTGGTCTCGGGCCCAGGAGGGGCTCTGTGTCCTTGGTTTGACCCTAAGGGGTCAGCTGGCCCATAAGGCCCCTCGGTAGTAACTCTGGAGACTGGGACTCTTGGCAGCTTTTGGAAGAGAGGGAAGAGGATTCCCAGGATTTGCCACTTTGATTTGGGGTCTCTTCTAGGAAAGCAGTCTCTGGGAAAGGAGAATGGCCCAGGAGTCCCCCCAGCATTGGAGGAGTTCCCGGCCCCGTATCGCTTTGACAGGGGGTGTCAGTGTGATACCCTGACCCACCCCCACTGGGATCCCTTCAGCCGCCTTCAGAGCCATTCACGTCCTTCGTCCTGGCTGATAGAACTCTTTCTCAGACCAGCAGTGCTGGTCGTGGGTGGACTCCTGGCTCTCCCAGCCCCCCGCAGAGGTCACAGGACCCTCCGGCATGATGCCCCAGCCTGGTGACCCAAGTCTGGGTGCAGCCTGCCAGGTGGGCCCTGCTGGCCCCTGGTTAATAAACAGCTCACATAGGTCAGCCGGGGCTGTTTTGAGAGGGGCCCAGGCTGCCTGAATCCAGGCCAGGAAGCCTGGACGGGGCCCAGGGACTTGGTGGCTATGCCCTGCCCTTTGGTAGTCCTCCTCCTGGTCCCAGAAGGAGGAGACTGGGTGCTGCTAGCGGCCGCAGGCCCTGAGACAGAGGGGCAGTGATATTTACTAACCAGTGAGAGACCCTGCTGAACCCTGGCTTCACTGCCTGGAGGAGGATTTATTCTAGAGACCAGATTTCTGCCCTTTGTTCTTTCAGACCTGTTTTCCGAAGAGCCTCGTTGCCCACTTCTCTCTGCCCTGCCTCGCTGAGCCTCCCAGTTGGCACCCCCCACCACCCCCACCTGGCTTCCTACCTCTGTCCTGTGCTGCTTCATCCCCCGGGGTCTGGAGATGTCCTTGACCTGTCCCCGAGGAAGGAGGCAGTGGGGAGTGTGGGCCAGACCCACCCCCCATCACTTTGGTTCGCATCCAAGCCCACAAGGGAGCTGGAGCCCTCTCCCCGGGCCTGCCCATTGTCAAGGTCCTGGTCACCTTTAGTGCCTCCTGCAGGGATCCCTGTGCCAGCGGAGCCTTTTCTGAAACCCCGCACCGTGACATTTTAGACTTGGAAATCCCAGGACAAGCACGACTCACTTAATCCTCAGTGTGCTGGCGCGCAGCAGGGACTGTCTCGGCCAAACGGGTCCGGTACCACTAGTTCTTCCAGCGAATGTTCCCTGCGCCCCGGGCGCTGCGTTCGGGGCTGCAAGTGCAGGGTGAACAAAGCCAGGTCTCTGTCCTTGAGGGGCCACCAGGCGCACACCAAGCCGGGGCACCCCTCCTTAAGAATGCCTCACATTCAGCACTCCTGGACTTTCCCAGGCGCACCGGGCCACTCTCTCGCTTCCGCTTAGTTGCTTATTCTCAGGCTGACTGCCTGGGAAACTGGGCTATTAACAGCACTCAGCCTCTGCAGACACTGCGAGGGTGAAACAAAACCACTTTTCATCAGGCACAAGGGGCTAAAAAAGGGATGGCTGTTGTTATTTCCCCCCTGGCTATCTAGCGTTGGTCAGGGAGCGCAGGAGAAGTGGGCAGAGCTGGCTGGGAGCCTCAGTTTCCCCTCCCACTGGCAGAGTGTTCTCTCCAAGCATCGGCTTCCTGGATGATCAGAATTTCCTTAATTAAAATGAATTAGTCAGGCTCTGGCTGGTGCGGCTCAGTGGATTGGGTGCTGACCTGGGAACCAACGGTTCGCTGGTTCGATTCCCAGTCAGGGCACAGGCCCGGGTTGCAGGCCAGGCCCCCAGTTGGGGACACACGAGAGGCAACCACACAGTGATGTTTCTCTCCCTCTCTTTCTCCCTCCCATCCTCTCTCTCTAAAAATAAATAACATTTTTAAAAAATGAATTAGTCGGTACGTGTGAAGGTCCTAAAATATAGTGGAAGTTCAGCACATCCGTCTCTTAACAATTCTTAGGGATCTGAAGACCCTGATGCTCCAGGAAGCCAGAGGAGACTCGGAGAGGTGCCAGCCCCCTCCTCTGGGAAATGTCCCCATTCTCCTGGCTGATCCTCAGAGCTAGGCCCTCCCAAGTTAGTCCTCGTCCCCCCGAGAGGCAGAGGCGGCTCCAGGATCAGGGTACGCCCTCCCTGTGTCCTTTGCGCTTCTGGACGAAGTACCTGGAGGCCCTTGACCTGTCCTCACTCAGGCGTCACTCAGCCCGAGAGAGCCATTCAGCTGCTCTAATCTCCCCACCACTCAGCCCTCCTCCCCGCACCTCCACTTCATCCCTGTTCCCCTTGCTCCTTGATCAAATTAAGGGAAAGGAGAAGATTTAGATAGGGTTACTAAATATATTTCTGTTCAGGGGAGGGAGACCACGAGCAGCTTCGGGAGGAGGCAGGGTGTGAAATTCCTTCACAGAATGGGCTCCGGGAGCCTCCTTTCTCTAGAATAAGCCCCAGAATCGCTGCTGCTCAGGACAGAGCTTCGTCTTTGGCAAAGTGCTTTCACAGACGTTATCTCATTACGATAGAGGCGGGGGTGGCAGGGTGCCCACCCCAGGAAAGGCCTGCCGAGGCCACCGAGCCCCGTGAGCTGGTCTGACCCTGGTCTATATATTCCACAGGACACCCTGGCCCTGCAGGGGTGACGCGAGGCTTTCTGTCAAGTGTGACGCAGTGACCGAGGGGCCGCTCACAGCTAGAGGTCACAGGTTTCCCTTCTGGGCTCTTCTCACAGCTGCTTTGGAATCTCCTGAACATTTTCACTTTTTAAAAACTATAAAGTGCCCTGGCTGGTGGCTCAGTGGGTAAGACGCCAGCCTGCGGACCCAAAGGTCGCTGGTTCGATTCCCAGCCAGGGCACGTAACCAGGTTGCAAGCCAGGTCTCCAGCCAGGTCCGTAGCTGGAGGCAGGTGAAAGGCAACCATACATTGATATCTCTCTCCCTTTCTTCCTCCCTCCCTGCCCCGCCTCTCTAAGAATAATAAATAAAGTCTTTAAACATAATAATAAATAAATAAAATAAGAGCTATAAAGTGCTCATGGCAGAAGCCTTTGGAAATACGCTAACGTCTAAAGGAGAAGACAAAAATCACCCATCATTCACAATTTTAACTACTGGGGGTAGCATTTTGAGGTCGCGCCTTTAAATGTTTTTTGGAGTGGATATATGTGTGTGTACGTGTGTGTGTGGGCTTACAAAAGTGGCATTACAAGCACGTGCATTGCTTGGATTCTGCTTTTATGTTTAATGTGTTATTTTTGTGTTCCATTTCACCAAAAATTCTTCTTTTTAAATAACCTGTGTTAGGATTCTTTTCCTTATTAAATACGTATATATGGCCATTATGAACATCATTGCTCACATTTTCAGTCTTAAAGTAAGCTGGGAACCTTGCAAAGGGTTAAATGATCATACTTAATTATCCCAGGGAGATACTGTAATAATAAACTCATTGTACAGATAAGAAGAATGAGACCTTCCAGAGTGAAGGAACCTGTCCCGGCTTATAAAGACTTAAAATGCCCACGTGATTTCACATATTTTAAATCAAATGGCCATTTAATGACTACACACCATTCTCTAATATAGCTTTGTCATGGTTAACCATTCTCTTTTGAACCTTTAAACCATCACCCCCCACCCCTTTTTTTTTTTTCTCTTAGAAGGAAGCCATGATTATCTTTGTATAAAATCGCCTGTGTTCACATCTCGTAATTCCTTTGGAATCATTTCCTCAAAGTGAAATGACTGAGTCATCATTTTAAGTCTTGCTACTTATTACCAAGTGACTTTCCAGAAAGCCAGCGTGCACGCCTGTCAGCTAGTTCTTTTCAGATCCGTCCAATGTAGTGAGTAAAATGTGTATCTCTCTTGGATTTACATTTCCTTGATGACTCGCCAGGGTGAACTTTCCTTTCCCGCGTTGATTAATCGTAGATGCCCATGTGAGTCATTGTCACAGATTGCAACCTGCCATTCTGGCCCGCACTTCCCTCCTGCTCCCACTCTGTGGATTTTGAGTTTCAGGCTGGACCCAGTGCTGTAGGGGTGCATCGTGGAGGAAGGCTCTTCCCTATGTAACACACCCAGGTCTCGGTGAGGACCTGCGTTCCCATTTTGCGCCTCTCTCCCTCCTCTTATCCCCAGCCTGGCTGTGGCGTTTCCTTAGCGTGGCCCCACCTCACCAGAAAGGCCAGAGTTCAAGGCTTCCCTTCAGATACAGTGGAGTTCGACCTGCAGCCTCAGGTCATTCTGAGAACAGTCTCGGTTCATCCAGGAAGTAGCTGAGCGGTGGCCAGAAGAAGGTCTACGAACTCTGCTTTCTCTCCCCCAAGAACTTTTCACTCCTTTTGTTCCCGGGTGGTGAGAAAGGGTGGGAGCCAGACGAAGAAACTCCCCTTCTCCTGAGCCCCCTGACTGAGGCTGCAGGAGCCCCCCACCCCCAGGGCTTTCGGACAGGGACCCCTGTTTTGAAGAGTACTGCAGGCCTTTGAGCTTTGAGCTAGACAGAGGCACCGTCTTCAGGGAGGGACAGCTGCACCATCCCCTTCTCCTGCCTGGACCAGTAGGGATCAGAAGGCGCTAATGGTTGTCGGGTGCCCCCTGGAGCCCCGAAGGTTTTGCACAGACCTCCTGGCGTTAGGCTTGGCCTGAAACGCCCATCCGGACGGAGTGTCCTCACGTTGGGTGGCGCTTCCCTTGCTGTCCTCGGAGACCCTGGGGATCTCCCTTCTGTGGACTCCTGCCTCTGGCGAGCTGCCGTGTTGTAGCTCTTTACGCCCCCTCCTCACCCCCATCCCAGTCTTGGGCTTAGGTTGCTGGACCCTCAGGTTTTGCCTGCAAGGAGCCAGGAGCAACCTCTCCTCTCTGAGGGCTGGGAAGTAGGGAGAGTACAAGTGTGGCCCGAGGACTGGACGGTACGACCTTCCTTCGGCCTCCTGACAGAAGCCCTACGCCTTTTTACATCACAACTGTGTCTTTGGCTCCATCTCCTACTTCAGTTGTGTTTCAGAAGGGCCCCTGTCGCCATTCTGGCATCTTCAAGCCCCAGAAGGCGGGTGGGGTGCTCCGCACCATCCTGTGGTGCTCCACACACAGTGGTGGCACTTGTGAAAGGACAAAATGATGACCTGCATCAGAGTGCTGAAGGTGGTGCCTCGCTTACATGCTGGGAGAGCTTCGGTAGCAGCAACTTCGGGTAGACCAGCACTTTCTTTAGGGTTAAGGAAACGAAGACGTAGATGTCTGAGCCTCACGGGGTCAAAACAAGATAAAGCCGGTCTGCAGGGCAAACAAACGGCCACCCCCAACGCTGTGTGGGCTCACCCTCGGACCCCAGGCAGCCAGGAAGGCTTCCCGGAGGCGGCTCTCCACGCTGGACCTTGAAGGCAAGAAGCCAGACTTGGAAAGTGACCTTGTAAACGAGGACATTCCAGCGGGGGCTGAGGACCAAGGTAAAACAGGTGGAAATGCCATTGGTGTGTTTGGGAATTACAAGATCATTGTAGTTGCCCCTGAACATCTGCCCAGGGTGCTGTGGCAGTCGGGGTCCCCCCAGAGGAACAGAAGGAGTAGGAGGTACCCAGGGGGAGGTCTCTGCGTGTGTGCAGGCTGTGCGCCGCGTGGGTGCAGTTCACGTTCAGTCGGAAGCATGTCCGGGGAGCGCTGAGGTCTTGCTGTCTCGCACATGGTATCAGTGAGGTGCAAATACACCCGTAGGGTTTCAAAACGAGGGAAAGGAGGATGCGAAACGGTGCAGTTTACAAAATTGTCCCTGGCGCCTACGTATCCGTAGTAACAACACAGAAAGATGCTCGAGGGTAACAAACTCCAAGTTCACAGCTGAGTTTATCGCCGGAAAAACGAGGAGAGAATGAAGTCGAGCAGCTCACCAGGAACCCCCGTTGTACCCGTTGCGTTGTGTTTCCTAAACTGGACGGTGGCTCCATGGGTGTTTACGATGTTGCGATTGTACCTTCTTAGATGCCTGGCGCGAGTCTTACTAAAAAAAGGAATCTAGGAAACATAGGAAGGTTCTCTATCCTGTTATATTAAGGGGTTGTTTGTTGTTGGGAGGTAGAACCAGATGGTCAGAGGACTGGACCTTCGGTGACCTAAGATCCAGCCTCTTACCGGCTCGGCCAGGATTGTGCCGTGCACTTCACGATCCTCCTCTCCTGAAACCCTCACAGAAGCCTGGGCTGGAGATCCAGGGTCCACATTCGCCCAACGAGGAACCACAAGCCTGGGCGAGATCATTCGCTGAAGACCGGACATTCCTTACCCGGCGGCTGCAGTGTTCTGACTGTTTCCCCGTAGTTCCCACAGGGAGCTTTTTGGAAGACCTGCAGTAACGTGGAATCGTGTAGGCAGAAGAGCAGGGTGAAAACACACCCGTTGTCCGACGTGTACCAAGGAGCCTCTCACTGTATTGTTAGCCCAAGTCCAGCCGCACGTGGTTGGCTCTCTTTCAGCCCCAGGGCCTGCAGGCCCCTGGCCTCAGCTGACCGGGAGGCCTGGACCCATCTTTTCTTAGATTTCCACAGACTTGCAGAGTTTTCATTCCTGCTTACCACCGGCAGGGCTGGCTCTGTTTCCCCTTTTGTGCGTGCACACTGTTTTAATTAGGCAATCTTAGAATGCCTTTCCCCTATCATCATCGGTGGTAAAATGAGGAATCAGACGCTCACAACTTGAAACTTAGAGGTGAAGTAAGGTCAGCAAGATGTGTGGGGGCTGAGGTAGCACCCAGCACGGGAAAAAGATTCTCTCGGTGGCTCGCACTGTTTTGGGACTTGTTTGCGTTGCTGTGCAGTTGCAATGGAAAACGAATAAAAATAAAAATCCCCGGGCCCATTCTGGCCAGCGCTTGGGAAGCTAATCCCATTGTCCTGGCCGAGTTCCAGCTCAGGTCACCGCATCAGGCTGGCGGAAGCCTCCTGGGGCCGTTTCCAGTGGATGGAACTTTCTGCTCTGCCCCCTTCCTGGCTTCCTTCTCAGGGACTTAAACAGCTGTCCCCTCCCCACCCCAGGGAGGCTACCATTCTGCAGGATACAGGAGGATCCGCAGCCAGCCTGGGAGATGTTGGCTGCAGTCAAGATCTGCCTGCAGGCCTGGCCTGTGTGGCTCAGTGGATTGAGTGCCGGCTCACATACCAGGAGGTCTCGGGTTCAAGACCTGATGGGGCACATTCCTGGGTTGCAGGCCAGGTCCCTGGTTGGGGGCAGATGAGAAGCAACCACACATCCATGTTTTTCTCCCTCCCTTCCTCTCTCTCTCTAAGAAATAAATAAACATCTTTAAAAAGAGTGAAAATGCTTTTTAAAAAAAATCGATGTGCAGGTGTCATGGGATCACAGATTCCTTTGCATTAAAGGTTTTTCGGGAATCCTCTAGCCTCCAAAATTCTATGTATCTATTCCTTTCATTTGTTACGAAAATTTAAAATGTGTCTTTATCTGTAACATTTCTTGATCTGAAGTACTTAGAAGTATTATCTCCTTTCCTGCACCATGCATGCTTTTGTTACTTTTTCCGTTATTCCACAGATTTTCCCCACTAATGTTTAACTCTTTCCCATAGGCAATTCATTGCGTTTCATGGTGTGAGGAATGGAGCCAATCAATGCTTCCCCTCACAAAGAATCTATTCTCAATACTTGACCAAACAGCGCCTTCTCATTGTGTGACTCCAGCCAGTGACCTACCCTCTCTGAGAATCGGCTCTCCGTATCTGGAAAACTAGGAATGATAATGACACCTACCAAACAGGCTTGTCCTAAGGATGGAGTGTGATGTCACGTGAAAGTTCCTAGCACATCGCATGCCCAGCAAGGACCTGTTTAGTACATGATGCCTTCCTTCGGGTCTCCTCTCCCTCCTTTCTCCCTGCATCAGCCGTGTGCATGTGTGTGTGTGTGTGTGTGTAAAGAACCCTTGTATGTAGCAGTGATGTCAACTGTACCTGGAATGATCCAGAGGTAGAAAACCATGAGCAATTTACTGAACAGGAAGCTTGGGAGAGGCGAGTGAGGTGGTGAAGGCACCTTCCTTGCGAAGACACATCCTGACAACACGTGCACTTTGGCGGCCCGCGATGGCCAGGCTGTCTCTGCGGCCCCCTCATGCTCCAGGTCAGAGAGTGGCCTCCAAGGCTGTTCTTCTGCGGCCTGAGTGCTCCCCTCAAATCTTTGGGGGAAATGTGGTTTTTTAGGACCAAACTCTGTGTGGGGGTTGTTTTATTTTGGGGGTGAGGGGGGTAGGAGTTGGCCATGGTTTGCTGCATTCCAGGAAGAGGGAGGACTCCACACTCCGATGAGTCACGGGAGAGAAATGGCTAATGTTTGCAGGCATCTCCAGCCCAGTCTCTGCTTCCTTGTGCTCCACCCATCCCCCACCGATGCGGCCTGGACCCACCAGAGGAGACTCAAGTGTTCAGCTTGCAGACTAAAGCAAGGGCCCAGGGCCCAGGGCCCAGGCAGAAGGCAGCTGAGAGGCAGGGAAGCCGTTCTTGTGCCTCTGGGCCCCGGCAAGTGAGACACCGGGCAGGAGCCAACAGTGAACGGGCGGGTGGACCTGTCTCCCAGTGAGGACTTGATCTGGGTGGTATGGGAGGGCCCAGCGAATCAACAGGGCTGTGCTGCGGGCCTGGGCAGAGCCGGTGTGCAGAGGTGAAGGCTGGGCAGGCGGGAGAGCTTGGGGCGCACAGCAGCGGCGGGGCGCTCCCCTGAGCCTCGGCAGGCCTCGCTGGAGCCAGGTGGGCTTGTGCGGTGCGGCCTCCCCCAGAGGGAGGGGACCGGGCTGGTCGGACATGCCCCTCAGGATACACAGTGTCCCCCTCCCTCCCCCTCTCCCAAATCAGGATAGAGCCACAAGGTGACAGGAGGGCAGCCAACCTCCTGGGACCTTTAGTGAACTATCAGGTAACTGCAGCAGGATCACAACAGGGGACCCAAACCTGCCTCTACCCAACCCCCCCCCCCCATTCTTTTCTATTGTGGGACATCATGAGAGCCAGCCAGTCAGCTTGGGAACAAAGGTCCTATTCTAGGACTGTCCACTGTAACTCTATCCACTGCATTCACAGTCCTTGGCCTTCTGCCCGAAGGAAACTCTGCCTGGTCCCTGGGCTGCCACTGAGGCTGGAGCAGCGGTGACCTGCCACCCAGTGGGGACAAGAGAGCCTGAGTAGCTCATCATTTAAAATGAAAATTGCATTTGTCCCCCGTTCAGCGTACTGCCAGGCTCAGGAGCCCTGTCATGGCTGCATTAAGCATTTCACTGTTTAAGGTCTGAGCACCTTGGGGGATGGGGGGCATGTAGGAAGCAAGGCGGCGGGGGAGAACTTTTGAAATCTTTCCACAAAAATCAAAGAACAAACCGACCGGAGAGAAAAATAGCTGCTATATTTAAACAACATTATCCCATCAGGGAGCTATGGTTTTGAAAACCATTCCACAGGACTTCTGGCACTGCTACATGGGTTTCTTCAGGTTTTTTTTTTTTTTTTCAAATGCTAACATTTATTTTTCCAGAACGGTAGTTGCGAAGGAAGTGCAGGACCTCATTAATTAGTTCCGTAGATACGTGCCGAGCACCTGCCCTGTGCCCCGTACGTACTGCGCTAGGTGCTGGGGGATGCTGAGTAAGTAAGGGCAACTCAGTCCTGAAAGCGAGTAATTACCACTCGTTCTTTCATTGTCATGCACCTCCTCATGGGCACAGCCCCTGTTCTGCAGTTTACAACCTGGTGGAACGAGACAGACAGTAAGTGCCTTGGGTGATAAATGCTGTGAAAGTGAGAACTGGGTGTATGTCTGTCCCTTTGATTTTCCTTCCGCCTTCCATGCTGTTCCCCTCAGCTCTGAATCTGCAAATGGTGCAAATGATCCACGGCTCACTTCTCAGAGGACAGCGACTATCCGGGTGCCCCATCCCTCTGCCTGCCACTTTCCCATGTGTGTCCATGTCCCAGTCAAGCTGGAAGGTCAGGTAGATGGCTGAGTCTAGGAGGCTGGGCTTACCAGCATGGACGTCATTAGCAGTTTGGTGGCGTTTCAAGCAACGGGCCCAGGGACACGCAGAGGGACGGATGCCAAGTCCTAGGCCCTGAGCCACTGGGCCTGTCAAGTGGAGCAGAAGGTCCGAGGGGTATGAAAAGAAGGCTGCGAAGGATCAGCCGGAGAAGTAAACTGAGTTACCGTGTTATAGCTGAGCGGCCTACAGAGTTCCGCGTGGGGCACAGAAGTAGCAGCTCCTGCTGGGTGCGGAGGACAGAGTGGTGGGGAGGGCTGTTCTCAGGGAGGGCTTCCCAGGTGAGGTGGGAGTTAAGCCTTCACCGTGCAGGAGGAGGAGGGGCTCACCAGGCAGAACCCAGTGGCAGCAACTGCCTGAGCAAATGTACAGATCATTGACTTTCCCTCAGAGGTGGGTATCTTGTCTGGCCAACGCAAGATGGATTCCCCTCCTCCTAGTACCAGCACCATTGTTCTCCTTTGGGTCTTTGTTTTCCAGGGTATGGGCCCCGAAGCAGCAGATTAACATCTACCTGGGAACTCCGAGAAATGCAGACTCTCAGGCTGCATTGGCTGCATTCCAGACTACTGAGTGGGGAGTCCCAGAGGGAGGGCCCAGCAGCCTGGGCCTGCGCAGGCCCCCTAGGTAAGGCTGGTGTTCCGGCCCTAGGCAACCCCTCCTTGCCCACTCTCCATCCATGTCATTCAGGGGGATCCATGTGACCCTGAGAAAATATGAGGCCCTTCCCTCTGGAAATCACCAGACGTGGTGAGCTGTAAGTGGGAGATACAGGGGTCAGCTACCACCTGGAGAGAGCCCAGCAAAGAGCTAAGGGAGGCAGCAGAGCCCAGAGACAGAGGTTCTCAGTGACTTTATTGGAGCACCTGGACCAAGCTGTTCTGAATCTGGAGTCCAGCCCCGGTAGACCTCTCTCACTGGTTAAAAAAGATTTTATTTATTTTTAGGGAGAGGGGAAGGGAGGGAGAAAGAGAGGGAGCTAAACATCCATGTGTGGTTGCCTCTCATCCCCTAACTGGGGACCTGCCCTGCGACCCAAAACGTGCCCTGACTGGGAATCGAACAGGCGGCCTTTTGGTTTGCAGGCTGGTTCGGTGGCTTGAGCCCCGGCCTGCAACCTAAAGGATCGTTGGTTCAATTCCCACTCAGGGTACGGTGCCTGGGTTGTAGGGCAGGTCCCCAGTTGGGGGTGTGCAAGAGACGGCCACACAGTGATGTTTCCTCCCTCTCTTTCTCCTTCCCTTACCCTCTCTCTAAAAATAAATAAATCGTATCTTTTAAAAATGCTTATTAATGGAGGGAGGGAGGCAAATTCTCAACTGTTAAAGTTATAGTTCGTGGACATGTAGACAAAGTGGCGGTCCTGAGACATGTGCTCAGTAGTAAAGCAAGTCATGCCAAACTGCACAGATTTTTTGCGACAAGATGACTAGGATGCACCTGGATCTTAGCAACACTTTTGAACATCCTCTCATTAACTTCTTTTTTTTTAAAGATTTTATTTCATTATTTTTAGAAGAGGGGAAGGGAAAGAGGCAGAGAGGGAGAGAGACATCAATGTATGGTTGCGGTTCACCTGCCTCCAGCCACAGACCTGATTGGAGACCTGGTTTGTAACCTGGTTATGTGCCTTGGCTGGGGAATCGAACCTGCGACCTTTGGGTTCGCAGGCCGGTGCCTTATCCACTGTGCTACCAGCCAGGGTTCTCATTAACTCCTTAGAGACAAGTCAGGAAATGTGGGCTAGCTAATAAAGCAAGAGGCTAACATCCCGTGATCACTTTAAGAGACTTTAATTTACATAACAAATCATTTGAATTGGGCAGGCAGTTCTGCCCTTCATTGCTGTCAGCTAGCTGGGGTCCCAGAGTCAGAAAGAGATGGCAGATGTGACTCAGCCTAATCAGACGGTCTTAGTTTCTACCCGCCTTTCATTGTAAATACCTTAATGTCCCAGTTTCGAGTCTAGTACGTAGGTATGTATTTTTCATATAATATGATCCTTAAGTCGAGCTGACTATATCAGGTTTTAACCAAAAGAATGAGCTGCTCTAATGCTGTAGGGTCAAGTACTATGGGAGGTAGGGCGGCAGGAAAACGCCTTACCAGATTTTCACTTTCCTGGCTTTGGAACCTATAGTCAGTCACATCGATTTACAGCAGTTGAACTACTAAATCTAATTGATTGGTTGTATTCTGATCTGGAATGCATGTCTAGATGTTCTACTGGATAAGGACGTAGAAGAAGTCACAAGTCCTGCTTAATTGCATTTGTGTGCCGTGCAAGCTGGGACGTCCAGCTACAACATCGCCTGAAAACGAAGGCCCTGCAAGACCACACCAGACTGCAAAGATGGGCCAAAATGAACACAGGAACATTCCACTGTAGTCACAGTTCAGTGCCTGGGTTAGAAAAACATACCAACAGTCCAGGGACAGAATGGGAAGATGTAACACACCTGCAGTTTCCATGCACAGAACTCAGTGGTGAGTTGATTGTCAACACAAATCAGCAATGTGAGGGGGAAACATCCCAAAAAAGGTGGGCAGTTCCACTTCTGTGTTCAGCATCCGGCGCCTCCAGGACCGGACAACCAGGCGCGCAGGGTTTGCAGACTCCTGCTACAGGGAGCCGCAGCAGCTCGGGGACCACGCTGTTCTTTGTAGCCGAGAAAAGAGACTTTTATAAAGCACAGTAGTTATCTTGAAATACTCAAAGGGATCTCACACAGGGCTGGAATGAAACTTTCGCAGAGTCGTTCCTGAGCACTAAACAGGAAGCTAGTGGGAGGCGGATCCAACCTGGGATGAGACTGCTTTAATGATGAGAGCCGACCAGATATGGAACAGGCTCTGACTTTTGCCACCTCCGTTGCTTTCTGGGGGGCTGCAAAGGGCTGGGACGTTGGCTCTGGCCTCTTTCTCAAAGTCACCCTTTATTCTGGGCCTTTTTTTTTTTTTTTTCTGTCTGCCTCGCTTTTTAAACCAGCCCGCCTGCTACCAGCTGATGTCTTCCTTTATCAACTCCTTTGAGGTCCTTTTGATCAAATCATCCGTCTTCCTGAATCAGTTGCTCTTCTTTTTCCTCTTCCTGTCCTCAATTAATAGAATGTACCTGCAATCCTTGGTGAAAACTGAAGTGTTTCTAAAAACCCATCCTTAACCTTCTTTAACCTTGTTAAGAAGCCTGTGTGGTTCATAAAACTAGAGCATAAATTTATTTCTACATTTGTGCCTTTCAGAGGCTGGGATTATGCTAAATTTTGGCAACATACAAACAACGTGTTTCAGAGACGGCAGGTTGAGGAACTGAGTGTGTAATTGGTACATGTGACCTAGAAAGGGCCGACCTCAGGCTAAAAATCGCACTTTCAGTGTATGGGAATATTCCAACCTTCAAGAAATAGACATTGCAAAGAACATTCCAGGAGGGTGATGACAATGCGTTAATTAAGGGTCCCAACATGAACATCCATATTACTTGTTTGTGAGAAACACTAATATCCCCTAACTCTGTTTTTGTTTGTATGTACGTTTGTTTGAAACTGACTAACCTTCACAGCCATTTCCAGGAGGCAGGTAGTTAGGAAGCTGGCCTGTTGATTTCACAAATTGGGAATCAATGAGTGTGAGTTCAACAAAAATTTGCAGAGGTCCTCCCATGGCAAAGCCCTTGGCAAGTCACTGATCATTCGGGGAGGGCGGGGCTCTTTTATTCACTCAAATAGCAGTCACTCAATAGATGCTGAGTGTACATATCAAGGTCTGTACTGCATCCTGAGACCAGCTAGACCAGCCCACGTTCTCACAAAGTTCATATCCCAGTAGGGGCAGACAGCTAAACAAATGTATGCTATTAGAAGTGCTGCAAAGAAAAGAAGACAATAATGTGATAGCAAGGGATGGGTGACAGGGGATGGTAGACACTTCTGAAATGACTTGCAAGCTCAGATCTGAATGAGACGGAACTAAGTCAGCACTGGAAGGTCCGAGGAGGAGCATTCAGTATAAACAGTGGGGTCAGAATCACCCCAGAGATGCTTACAAGTCCGAGGGGATACAGAGCCCAGGAAGGGAGACCCAAAGTCAAATGCTCAAGGTGCCATCATTTCCAGGCTGAGAAAGGTTCTGCTTTGGGCCTGCAGTTCTCCCATTGCTGCTGAAGCAGATAAGATGAGGAGAACTGGTGCAAAATGGTATAGACCTGAGTCTCAGCGAGGAAGGAACCACGAACCCTCCAGTACCACACCCAGACGGTGCTGTCACCGTCCCTGCTGGGGGAGGCTCCAGTCCTGTGACTGAACCAGTTTCCACCTTGCTTCTCTGCGCAGTGCCCTACACAACACTTGTTTGTTTCGTGTAGGGTTTTGTTGGTCCTTTTCCAAGTATCAATCAAAACTGCTTGCCAGCCTCCATTCCTTGGAAATAATTAAATGAAATGACCTGCCTGATTTTTTTTTCTGCTGGGTAAAATGCACCGTAATTTGCATCTGCTGAAGGCATTTATCTTAAGTCCTGAGGTTGAGCCATCTGGGGCAGCGGAGGTGATGTTTTGCTTGCTTTGGCACCTGTGGATGCAACACGATTACTGCCAAATACAAAAATGGACCGAGTCCTTCATTCTGCGACACACTCCCTTAAGCGAGCTGTTCTTTGTGATGCCAATTATTTTCACCCTTTTTTCAGGAATTCAACTGCAAAGGTCCCTGTTAACCAGTCTTAACTTCTTTTCATGTTGCTGTTACCTAGGTTTTGCACAGATTTCAAGCACTTAAGCATAGGCTTGAATTCAAGTCCCTTTTTCGCCTATTGGAGAAAGTGGGCGCCTAGGAAAGAGCCCCTCCCAGCACCGGTCTCGCCGATATTCAGCTGGAACCGGAGCCTAATCTGTGTCTTGTTTGCAGACGTGAATCAAATCAAAGGTCGTGTGGGCTATTAAAATAAAACCACCTTGCTGCCTGGAGTGGGGTTTCCTCATTAGGGAGCAGGACCGCAGAGGAAGGGCGGGCGGTTGCGAGCCGTGGGGGTGCGGGACGCGGCGTTCCCCCGGCGACACGAGGAGGGACCTTGGCCGCCAGGGAAGTGAACTGCAGAATTCCTCCCCTCGGCTCCGGGGGCGGGGGGCGGCCGGGAAGGAGACAGGAGGATGCGGAACGCGGCCCTGGAGGCGGAGGGCGAGGGGGCGACCAAGGGCACCCACCCGAGCGCGCTTCGGGAAGCCCGTGCGCCCGCGTTCCCGGGCTCCCGGGTCGCCGCCTTGGCCCGCGGCCCAGCCTCTAGGGCGGGCAGTTCCCCCCGAGCAGCGAGCGCGGGGAGCCCGCGCCCCCCGGACTCTGGGTCTCCGGTGGGCGGGGAAGCGAGAGCCGTAGGCGCAGCGGGCGGCAGGGACCGAAGCCCACCCTCCGCCAGCCAGCCCGCCACGGGGCGCAGCGCGCGGGCAGCCGGCCGGGTGGCCAGGATCCGGGTCCTCGGGGGCGGTGCGCGGAATGGGGCGGGGCCTGCGTGGCAGCGTGGGCGCGAGCGCGCGGGGGGGGGGCGGGGGCGGGGCCGCGCCGCCCGCGCCGCGCTGGGCCCTCTCGGCCAATGAGCGGCGTCCACATGCCGCGGCGCGGCGAGAGGGGCGGCAGCGGCGGATAAATGCTATTAGAGCAGCCGCCGCGGAGCCGTCCCCGACGCCACCTCCTGCTCCTCCGCCGCAGTCGGGGGTGCGGAGCCGAGGGAAGCGGGCGAGCGCGCCGCGCACCACCCCGTCGCCAGCTGCGCTCAGCCCTCCCGCCCTCGGGGTCGCCAGGCGCCCTTTTCTCCCGTCCGGGCGGGGCCGCGAGTCCGCAGCAGAGCAGGGAGGGGGCTCGGGGCCGCGCGCGGCCTGTGCTGCGGCGGGCGGTTGAGGGTGAAGGAGGAAGCCGGGTCTCCGGCGGAGGAGAGGGAGGTCGCCAGCGCCCGCCGCCCCGCTGAGCCCCGGGCGGCCGCCGGCGCGCGCCGGGCAGCCGGAGGGCGGTTGCGTTGCGGGAGGGGGCGCGGGGTGATTCAGCGCCCCGCGAGGCCGAAGCGGCCGGAAGAGGAGGGGGCGACGCCAGTCCGCGCCCGGGCGCCGGGGGTGGCACGAGCCCGCGGTCCGAGGGCCAGGCGGCGGCGAGGAGGCCGCGGGCACGGGGAGGCGAGGCCGGCCGGGCCCCCGCAGCCATGGAGAACGCGCACACAAAGACGGTGGAGGAGGTGCTGGGCCACTTCGGCGTCAACGAGAGCACCGGGCTGAGCCTGGAGCAGGTCAAGAAGCTCAAGGAGAGATGGGGCTCCAACGGTAGGTGGCCGCGCCGCGGTGCAGGGACCCCGCGGCGGGCGCGGGCCGAGCCGAGCCGAGGAGGATGGAAGATGGCTGCCCGGGCCCCACCTCGTGGGTCTGGGCTCTGCGCCCGCCGCGGGCTGCGGGCGGCGGTCGGGCCCCCGCGCCGGCCCCGAGGGACGGGGGCTGCCGCTCCGGTCACCGTCTCCGCGCTCGAACCCTTGACCTTCCCGCAGGCAGCCGGGTGGGCGGCGCGACCCCGGGGGCCGCGGCCTGGTGCAGGGAGGGCGAGCCGCCTGCCGCTGGGCTGAGCCCCGAGAGACGTTTCTCCTCCCCAGCGGTTTCGGAGGCGGCGTAGTCATTGAGAATGCCTCGGCCGCCGTGTCTACGCACGGTCACACCTCTGGCGGAGTGATGACATGGCTGAAATGACTCCTCCGTTCAGGCGCCCTGTTTAGGTGGCGATTGATTTGTACGATTCGGGTAGATCTAAGGCCATTGGTGACAGCAGGTGCTGCTTGTTTCTAGGATGGTTTTCACGAAAAATAGCTGATTGCACCTCTGTCAATGACAGGGGTCATTTTCAGCGATTCCTGTAGGAAAGAATGCGCTAAAATGTTCTTGTTTTTGTCTTTTTTTAATCCCCTCTCTCGACCTGCTGCCTGGCAAATTGCTACGTTCTGCAGAGTTACCAGCTGAAGAAGGTAAGGAATCTTCAAAGGGTCACCCTCCTCCTGTGTGAGCTGGTGTTTAGATGCCATTTACAGCAAATACGGTGTTTGTTTCTCGCAGGAAAAACCTTGCTGGAACTTGTGATTGAGCAGTTTGAAGACTTACTAGTTAGAATTTTATTGCTGGCGGCATGCATATCTTTTGTGAGTATAAAGCAATTCATCTTATCTCTAAAAACTTGAGAATATGGCGTAGATGAAAAACCAGGAAATAGAGTAAGTGAAGTCTGTTCAGTGAGAACGTATTTGGTAATTGAAGCAGTGTCTCCAAGAATTTTTTAAAAACCTAGGTATTTTAAAATTACAAACAACACTTGGAGCCATTTGCGCACAGAAAATAAATGGACGTTTGGCATGTACAGCGCAATTAGAAATTATTCTGTAAGGTGTCAGGGTCCTTCCTATAAGCTCTTGTGCTTGGTCAGCTTCTATTCCCCAAAAATTCTTTATTGGAAGGTCTTTTCTGTTTTGGGTTCTTCCATTGTGTGGAGTCAGACTGTGATGTCGGGCTCTTTCTAGTCTGTAAATAGAACTTACAAAAGGAATATTCCAGCTGCTCTCTGTCCTGGTAATGGCAAGGTGACAGTTGTTTCTGACAGTGACAAGAATGATGACGGTAGTGATGGCACCACTGTTGACCAAATTTGGTCACTGACCTTTAGGGTGGCATATTTATCTAAATTGGATCCATGTCTTGAGTGACTCCTAGGTTAAGAGAACAAGGTTCAGTACAGTTGATTCTAGATTTTCAAAAAAAAGAAAAACAGAAAAAGCACAGAGTGATTTTTTCTTGTTCTGTATGTGCTTGCCCGCTGGAGTCCTATATGGTTGCTAAGAAACTGGTGAAATGCAAAGAACTAGAGCAGAAGAAAGGGGATGGGGGTTGGTGAGGATATTTCTAGGTTACTAACATTTTTTTTCTGTTAAGTATTAATTTTTTTCTTTCTTTTTTTTGGGGGGGGGGGCAGTGGACTTCTTGGTAGTTTTCCTAAAAATGGTCATGAATAGGACACAGATGTTCCTAATCCTTAGAGCATGAGATGCCTTTTGTTCTTAACGCATTTTATGCTTATAAAAACTAGGATGGTAAGTGAAATTCACCCAGTGCTGAACTCTTTTCAGTCTTCCCAAAATTGGCAAAGCTTCACGTTTGTGACTTTGTAGGTACGCAGGCCCCAGGGTCTACCTTAAGTCTTTGGCAACCACACCATAGAGGGCCATTTTGAGAACTAAAGTGAAGGAGCTACTGGTACTTAATTTAGGTGAAGGCAAAGAGGTGAACTTTTTGGGGGGTGAGGGGATGATTCTGCACACAGCTTCTGCCATGAGACTAATATATCTCACCACATTAGCCAAGTGACCCAGTCCCCTCTTCAGTGGTTTTCACAGGATAAAATGAGGAGTGCTGTATCAAACTATTCAACATCCTCATCTCTGAGATGCCTGCTTGATCCAGTTAGGATCAAGGAGTAGATTTGTTGGGTTAGGTAGTTTTCATACATTGTCATGGGCAAAACATTATATATTCTGTATTAGTCTCAGCTTTGATTGATAAAATACTGGGGTTCAATAAGGTCATCTGGGACCTCTTAGAAGTTTATCAACTGATGTATACAAGCCAAAGACAGGTTAAGTTTTTGTGGAGTTAACTCTATGAATGTAACTTAAGGTGCTGCTGTAACATCAGTGGCATTATTTGCAATAAACAAGCTCTTGACTCTAGATTGTATAGTATCTCTTGAGTGGTCAGTTTGAGTGACTAGATTAACATTTTTTTTTTTAAAGATTTTATTCATTTTTTTCCTTTAAAGAGAGGGGGAAGAGAGGGAGAAAGAGGGTGAGAAACATCAATGTGTGGTTGCCTGTGGCCTGCAACCCAGGCATGTGCCCTGACCGGCAACCGAACCTTGACCCCTTGGTTCGCAGGCCAGTGCACAGTCCACTGAGCCACACTGGCCAGGGCTAGATTAACATTTTGAATTAATGATGTGTGTGTTTTTTACTTTGAAGTAAAATGGGTTTTAAAATAAATGCTCTTAATTTTGTTGTAAGGCAAGATGTTGGGTTTTTTGTAGCCTTATAGAGCTGTGTTATGAAATTGATATTTGAGTTACCTTTGGATAATTACTTGGTGTTACTGCTCAGGAAATGAACTATGCTACATTTTTATTTTATGGGTTGCTATGCGAAGAGTAATAGGTGTTTAGGAAGTATTGTTACTTGATTTGTTTAAGAAATTGCAGATGTAAAACCTGTTTGTTGATTTCCTTCACATATGGTTGGCACTACACCTGTATCATACTTGACCTTTTCCTTATTTTTTTTATCTTTCAAAAGAGCACTGAATCTTTTGTGGTTGTTCGTATTTCCTGTTTAATAGAAAAAAACTGGTGGAATATTCATGTTCTTTTGAAAGTGAATAGATCTATATATGATAGTCGGGTTCTGCTCAAATTAAAAAGGAATATTAGGCTTTAGTGATTTATTTCAAATATCAAACTAGGTAGTAAACTGTTAACCACAGTTAATATTTTGCTGTGGTAGAAAGTAGGAGACAATTAATGTTTTACCCTTGTGATCTGTAGGGATAGTTTAATTAACTCTTAATATTCATCAAAATAGTTTATTTTAAAGGTCATTTGTATTGGCAGAAGTGAGCTATATACCTCCCATTGCATATTAGAGATTTCTGAATTTTAACATTAAGGACCTTCTGTTCTTTGATTTTGTCTGTCTCTGTCCTTCGTCACCAACTCTTTTGCCATTTATTGAACACATTATATGGTTACTTACCTGGAATTCTCCTCCACTCCTCTCCTTCACTATTTTGTTAGATTTTGTTTGACCAAAAAGTCTGTTACATTTTTCCCCCCATAAAATAAAACACATTTTTCATTTTCACCAACAACTTGATTGATTTGGTCATTTTGAGTTTGTCGGCTGTCTCCCTCTGTTGGCATCCAGTGGGCAGAGGCCAGGACACTGCCAAAAATTTTCCAGTGCATAAGACGGCCCCGCAGCAAAGCATTATTTGGCCAGAATGTCAGTAGTACCAAGAAACATTGCAGATCACTTTTTTTTTTTTTCCACTGTATGGTTGCCTTTCACCTGCCTTCAGCCACAGACCTGGCTGGAGACCTGGCTGGGGAATCGAACCTGCGACCTTTGGGTTCGCAGGCCGGTGCCACAGATCACTTCTGACAATTTTGATCAGTCCCAGCACCTTCTCCATACACTGCACAAATCTTTTTCTGCATTTCAGGTGTTTCTACCTTTCTTGAAATAATATAGTATAATATGCCGAAATTGTGTATATTCTTCCATCACAATGTTAAAATGGCTGCACAAAAGTTCACAAATTTTGATTTTTTTAAATGCACAGATATGAACAGCTGTCAAAATACAAAGTTAACAAAATTGTTTCAAATGAAGTTAAAGGCAGCTATAAACCCAAAGGTCACTGGTTCAATTCAACTCCCAGCCAGGGCACATAACCAGGTTGCAGGCCAGGTCTCCAGTCAGGTGCCCAGCTGGAGGCAGGTGAAAGGCAACCACACATGGATGTCTCTCTCCCTTCTCTCGCTCTAACAATAATGAATACAATCTTTAAAAAAAAAGAAAAGAAAGACAGCTATAAGCACTAGGAGAATCTTCATTGGGAAAAACTAAGTGAACTTTTTGGCTAACTCAGTATTTGATGCTTGGTACATGACACAGACACTGGCGAAAGAGTATTAAACAAAATAGACAAAGGCTCCTACCTCGAACTGACATTGTAGTGTAGTCAGATGATAAAATATATGATAATCTGTTGGATGGTGACAGTGCTGTCAAGAGACTTGAAGTGGGTGCCATTTCAGGCGGGCTGGTAAGGAGAGCCTCTAAGGTGACGCTGGGCTGTGAACGAGCATGAGGGTCGGTGTGTCGTGTGTCTGAGTTGTCAGCTTGTGCAGCTTCTCTCCCCGCCCGCCACCTCCGTTTCCCGCCTCGCTGGGGAGAGCCACACTGATGCCGAGAGAACTTGGTTCTGCCATGGTGCTTCTCAGCTTTTCACTCACTTTTCAACAGCTGTCTTTTCTTTCTACTGGACCCTTTAAAGGGATTCCTAATTTTTTTTAGAGCCTAGATTATTGCTTTGATAAAATGTATTTGTATGACTTTGTCGGTAGAGTTTTCAAAATATTAAAGATAGGTAATTTTTGGTTTCCTCAGAATAATATATTTAAGAAGTATTTGATGTTATGTAGTGTTTTGAAAATTTTTTGTTTTCCTTTTAATTTTTTTAAAGAAGAAATGGGCATTTAACTGGTTGGTTTAACTTATTCAGAACCTTTCTTTAAAAAATACAGTTTGAAAGGTGAAAGTATATGTAGTTTTTTGCCTTTTTTAAAATTTAATTTTATTGTTGTTTTTCCTTCCATCTGTCACCTTCCCCACCCACCCACTCCCCCCCAAAGTCAATCCCACTTGTTGTCCTTTTGCCTTTTTTTCAAAAGGAGATTATAGTCTCAGATCTGAAAACATTGAGAAGGATTTTCGTGTAAGGTTTGCGTAAAATTGATTTTGAATTTTTCATAAATGTAGCACCTTCTCTAATTTATGTATTTGGTAAATACTTATATAGTAAATTCCTTCTGAATACATACTTCAGAAAGTTAAAGGGATTTTTCCTTAGGAGTTAAAAAAATCACTAGCGTTTAAGTCTTCAAGAAGACCTAAATGGTGTTGTGTTTTGTTTTGTTTCTGTTTTTTAATTTTTTAATTTTGAGAGTTTACTCAAAAAGTCTGGATGCTTTGCTAGAAATAAATGATGATTTACTCAAGGGTCTTAGGGTTAGAAAGTGGAAATAAAACTAGGCACTATTGAGAGTGTTCTTCAGAAGAAAAAAAGCTGCGAGTTCTAAAAGTCTGTTCTTGAAGATTCCGTCCTACCTCTCAGCTTGTGGACTGGCCTGACGGGGTAGTTCTCTGAAAGTGGTGGTGTGGACACTGGACGACTGGTGCAGGGACATCCTACTTTCTGTAGTCCTTCAGTGGGTTGTGGCCCACTCCGCAGGTTTGAGTATGTCCAGGCATTGACACGGGACTGGGAAGTTAAAAAGTTTTAAGTTCCCAGGCTAATTAAAATAAGAATAAAATTGTTTCCATATGCTCAGTTATTTGATTTTAGTTGAACGGTTTGACTATAGTGACTTTGTTTTACGTATTTATTGTCTTCCTCGTGAGCATAATCTAGAAGTCTAGGAAGCCTACTAGACAGGGGAAACCGCACAGCTCCATGTCAGCTAAGAAGTGAGTTTCTGGGCACTTGTGTTTTCAACAACAGTAACGATGCTTAACTTTTTTTTTTTTCCCCCCTTTTTAAAGATTTTATTTATTGTTTCCAGAGAGAGAGGCTGAGAGGGAGAGAAACACCAATGCATGGTTGGCTTTTACCTGCCTCCAGCTACAGACCTGACTGGAGACCTGGCTTGCAGCCTGGTTATGTGCCCTGGCTGGGAATCGAACCAGCGACCTTTGGGTTCGCAGGCCGGCACCTTATCCACTGTGCTACCAGCCAGGGCTGATGCTTAACAGTTACTGTACACTTATCAGAGCTTTAGATGAGTAGTGTTTTTTAGATGAGTAATTTTATCTACTTCCCCATGAACTTCTAAGTGAAGGTTTTAGTACTTTTTTGGAACTGTAGAACCAGCTCTAAATGGTCCTAATCTTGTTTTATGGTATGACTAGCTTTTCAGAGACAACAGACAAAAACTGCCAAGTTCATACTTTTTTTAAATTTAATTTTATTGTTGTATTACATCCATTGCCTCGAATTCATACTTTTTTTTTAAGATTTTTTTTATTTCATTATTTTAGAAAGAGGGGAAGGGAGAGAGGCAGAGAGGGAGAGAGACATCAATGTATGGTTGCGTTTTTCACCTGCCTCCAGCCACAGACCTGACTGGAGACCTGGTTTGCAACCTGGTTATGTGCCCTGGCTGGGGAATCGAACCTGCGACCTTTGGGTTCACAGGCCGGCTCCTTATCTACTGTGCTACCAGCCAGGGGTCGAATTCATACTTTTTAAAAAAGGTTTTATTTATTTTTAGACAGAGGGGAAGAGAGGGAGAGAAATACCCATGTGCAAGACATTGATTAGTTGCTTCTTGCCCCCAGCTGAGGAACCATGTACATGCCCTGTCTGGGCAGCCACATTTCGGTTTGCAGGCTGGTGCTCAATTCACTGAGACACACCAGCCAGGGTCATGTGTTTGTTGTTTTAATGGCTAAAAGAATTTTTGTCTTCTACCCCAAAATACTGCCATAACACTTGTTGGCGATACCTTCTTCATTCTTGTGAAGTGTGTAATTTCTACTTTACTTTTTAAAAACTATTTGATGTAAATTTCTTCATTTATCAAATAAGCAAGTGTCCCAAAGGCATTGCAAGTTTCTCAGTACACAAGGAGGGATACAGATCCATGCCCTCCATCCAGAAAATGTGCTTATCATCTCTGTTTCTCTTGATGGTCTCATCAGGAGTTGAGCATGTTCAACAGGTAAGGTAAGACCAGGACTGTCTCCCAGTTTACACCAGAACATGCCTTTGTACCTGGGGTTAAAATGTACCTGTTAAACTAGGCTGTTCCCCATCTTTGGGCTCTCCGTTAGAAGTTAACCGTACTGTAGAGATTAGTCTCACAGGTAGCAATTAGAAGATACCCTGTCTTACCCTGTTTAAGAGTTTAAATTGTAGTTGAACACACTCGTTAGCAGGTGGTTGCTTTGAGATGATGGGCAGGTTTGAAACTTTGAACTTGCTGGGTAATGTAGGGCCCAGAAGAGGTGTTATTGTTCATGGCCAGAGTTACACTGCATTAGCCTTTTCTTCCACATCCCTTTGACGCTGTTGATGTTGGTTATTTTATTTTATTTTATTTTGCTCTCGTAATGTTTAAGTTTATATACTGTCACTTAGTCTTATGTTTTAGAGGTAGTATGAGGTTTTTATTCTGTTGAGTAGATACATAGTGAGCGTCAATTGTGCACACGAGATCCTGGCCTCTGGGGACACAACCTTGAACACAAGGCAGTGCAAGCAGGTAATCCTCTGTGTGCGACTATTCTCAGGAAAGACCTTTTTGAAACATCTTCCCCTTTCTCCTGTGTAAATATATTTTGTGTGATACCAGGTAAACCATAATTGTGAGCTGTCTGTACTATTGATGCTAATAAGACATCTTGTATTTGGTAATCACGTGTCACCCCTTTTCTCTGCCCTCTTCCCCGTCTTCAGAGCCTCACTTGTCAGTAGCATCTTCCCCCTTAGAGAAGAGATTTTCTTTTCACAGCAGAACCGTGAAGGGTTGTACAATGCGATCGACTGGATTGGTTCTTACTATTTGATGAAATATGGTTGGTGTTCAGTTTGGGCTGTAGCATTTAATTCTTAGGTTATTTGTGGTTTCAAAATAGACATAAAGTATTCAGGAAATTGTTGGTTGTCAGTTTTTAACGGTCACCATCATCCTTCTACCATGAGATTTGCCTGCTAGTTTCTTATCAAGAAGTAATTGGTGTATCTACTGTAGAGCTTTTAAATAACTATGAATGCTTGTGTTTCTTCTACATAAACATTTAAGTCATGTGGTGGAAAGACAGGCTACTGCATTGTATAGATTAGGATAATTACCTCGATAACGCCACTTGTGCAAAGGAGCTACACATTTCTTGAAAAGTGGAGGGTTACTCGGATAGTTCTGTCACTGCCTGCCTTCATCTTTTCCTTAGCTGCAGCTGGTAGGGGATATGGCTCTGGGTTTGTTCCTCAGGTCTGGCTGCCAAGAGGGAAATTCATATCCTCTTTAACAAGGTGTGAAGCTTATCTAAAAGTTGCTAATGCCTCACTGACCTTTTCGAAAGGTCCTAGTTACTCTTCAAGTCTAGCAGTTTTTCTCCCCCAAGAGCTAATTAGGTTTCTTATTTCTGATGTGCTGTCTTTGGCAGATATTTGGAAGGCTAGTATCAAAGCAGCTGTGATCTTGCATCTATTAAAATTTGTAACTTCTAGGGGAGTTTTCATTTTGGCATTAGACCTGGTTCTAACACCAGGAATGCCCTGTTGAAAGCTTGCAGCAGCATTTGTGCTCCTTCTGGTTTTCTTCCTGCCCTGGTTCACCAGCTGTTGGCTGTCAGTGATTGGCATCTTGAGGACCCGGTCCTGGTGTCTCTCCTGGTGTCTTCCTTGCTCATGCAGATGTTTTTGTTAATTCATTGTTACCCTTTCTTGGCAGAATTCTTGTTGAGCCTCTCATTGTTTGCTGTTTGTGTGAAAAGCTCACTTTGTAGCAGTGGCGGGTGGTTTAGTTGGTTAAAGCGTTGTCCTGAAACGGGAAGATTGTGGGTTTGATCCCTCACCTCTTGCACGTCCCCACTGGGCCCTGGCCTGCAGCCCAGGCACGGGCCTGACCAGGGTTCAAACCTGCGCTTTTGCGCTTTACAGGCTGGCCGAGCCACCCCAGCCAGGGTGGGTTTTAGAACAGAATTAGCACTTCAAAAAATAGATTAGTTATTAAGGATATTGTTAAGAATAGTATAGTTTTTGTTCTCAAGAAATATTTTGGCCCTGGCTGGTGTGGGTCAGTGGATTGAGCGCTGGCCTGTGAACCAAAAGGTTGCAGGTTTGATTCCAGGTTGGGCACATGCCTGGGTTGGGAGTACGAGAGACAGCTCGCACATTGATGTTTCTCTCCCTCTCATTCTCCCTCCCTTCCCCTTTCTCTAGGAATAAATATTTAAAATATGTATTTTGAACAAGACAAGCTGGTCATTTATGTCATTACATTTCACCACTGTTTGTTTGTGGGATGGTAACAATTTGGTGTGTTCAAGTTTCTTTAGTGACAGCCACTGTTATAAGGTGGCACTAGCCTAAAAACCCATTACAGTTCTAACATACGCCATTTCTTTTTTAGGTTTTGGCTTGGTTTGAAGAAGGTGAAGAAACAATTACAGCCTTTGTAGAGCCCTTTGTAATTTTACTTATATTAGTAGCCAATGCAATTGTGGGAGTATGGCAGGTAAGCATTGCTAAATTTTAGTAATTTATGTGACTTGAACTGTGTTCATCTTTCTGTTGTCTGTTTCCCCTGATATCTTGACTAAAAATACCTCTGGAATGTCTAGTGGTGTGTGTGTGTATGCGTGTGTGTGTATGGGTCTGGGTCTGTGCATGTGTTTACCCATTAGTTTATTTCATGGCAGAATGTTAGCTCTCATGCATGTAGACTTTGCTCATGGTTACGTGGAGTTAAGCACAATGAATGAGACAGGCTACTTAAGAAAAACCAGAAAATTTAAGAACCAGTATTTATATTTCCTCACTGCTTCTTGTGCATAACTTAAAAAACTCAGTGCCATTTTTTTTCCTCTTTGGCTATTTTTGTGTGTTTATGTATGGGGGGGCAGTTGGCTATTGCTACATTTATACATTTGATAAAAAACAATGTTTATAGAAACTGTTTAAATCTTAAATTGTTTTCCTTTCAGAACAACCTCCTGGCTGTTTTCCTTCAGTTACCCAACCTTTTCTTAACTCACAGAATGAAAGCTAATTTTACTTCAGAAACAAAATGGGATTTCTTCCTCCCTTTCCCCCACCCCCTCAGTTCACATCATTGTTCTTCTGCAGATACCTAGTTTGAGGACTTTTCTAGGGCTGTTTGTTGATTCATTTGACTAAAAAAAGTATATATATATATATATATATATACACACACACACATACACACACACACACACACAGCTTTAGATTGTCCTCAAGCTAGTAGTATGTATTTGTTTAAAGATTTTATTTGTTTTTAGAGGGAGGAGAAGGGAGGGAGAAAGAGAGGGAGAGAATCATTAAGGGATGGTTGCCTCTCATGTGCCCCCCATCTGGGAATTGAACTCTTTGGTTTGCAGATCAGCACTCAGTCCACTGAGCCACACCAACCAGGGCTATTTTTTATGAAATAATTGTACATTCCCATTTGTAAGACAGATGATACCCCCATTTGACAGATGTGACATTGAAATGTATAGTGATGATGTGACTTACCAAAGAATGCACAGGTAGTAAGTACATAGACTGCCTGCAGTTTAAATCCAGGCCCAGGTTGATATGAATTCCCAAGTAAAATTTTATAGCAGTTTCATAGAGCTTTTATATTTGTTTTAGTTAAAAAAAGAATAACATTCTTAGATCTTAATCTCATTTACGTAGAGTACACAGTGGTATGGGCAATGCCAGAGGGTTTCTTGCCTTCTGGGAGTAAGGCAAGCTGTGATTACATTGTAAGGCAGCATTGGGAGGTGGGGGTAGGCATGCATTCTGACCAGTGACATCAAGGGAGATTCCTTAAAGGAGGCGACAAGCATCTGGGAACCATTGGGAAACAGTCTTGTGGGCGGAGGCTGGAAAGAATACTCCCTAGTGACGTGAGAGAAGGGACAGGGGTGTTGGAGTAGTTTGAGTAATGGCTTTTAGGTCCATTTAGGTTTGAGTGGAGCAGGTGGGATTTGTAAACTTCTGGCACGAAAAGGGTCTTCTCAATTATCCTATTGTTTGTAGTAAGTTAGATATAGTTGCACTTCCTCCAACTGAACTATTTTTGATGGAACCTGTTTAAATCTATGACCAATAGCTTCCCTTTCCCACCCCTTACTCTCTATAAAGATTCTTCTTGATAATTTGAGTTGAGAGAAAGGCTTTCTAAGGGATACTAATTGGCATCTTCGTCCTCTATATCTGAGATCATTCATCTTTTACGTTTATATGCTTCTGACGTGCCTTTGTTGGGTTTAGCGGCTGCGGAGCAGAGAGCTCCGGTGCCTCCTTCGGTGGGCGACCCGTTGAACTGCCTGGCCTGGCCTGGCCTGACCTTGCTGTGGGAGGGAAGGAAGTGGAGCTGCCAGCCCAGAAGTCAGGGGAAGTTTTTGGTGTAAATACTAGTTTCTTATTTGACTGTGACCGTTCCAAGCATGGTTGCTATTCATTTTACAGTATTAGTGACATTTGAACTTAATCTGAAGGGCCTTTTGGCCGTGACAATAATTAGGGTTATGTATTCTCATAGATGTTAAATATAAAGCAATACAGGTACACTCATTCTTTAGGCAGACCTGATATGGACCGAAATTATCAAAATTTAAAGCTTCACACACTTTGAGAGATGCTTACATAAAAAGTGAGACATGCTTGTCATTACTTTCAGTGTTCTGTCATCTAAATTCTCAGGGTTAAGGATTTTTCACAACAGACCATAGTTCTTTCAGCAAGGTGTAAAAAATGAGATTGCAGAGGATTGAACATAAATTCTATCCAAGTAAAGATTAAAGTGAAGAGCTTCAAATCTGAGTGCCAAAATGAGAGAGAAATGAAAAGAATCTTTTTCTTGTCCACTGGGAGCCTCACTTGGGCGCTCTCCCTTGCTTCACCCCTTCCCCCACTCCCTTTCCGCTTTCCTGTAGCTTTTTCTTTTTTTCAACAGGACTGACTTTGATTCTACATATTTCATCTTGAAGTTAGGAAAGAAGCCGTGGCTGGGGGCTCAGTGGATAAGGCTCCAGACTGAATCCAAAGGTCACTGGTTGGATTCCCCAGCCAGGGCACATAACCAGCTTGCAAGTCAGGTCTCCAGCCAGATCTGTGGCTGGAGGCAGGAGAAAAGCAACCGTACATTGATGTCTCTCTCCCTCTCTGCCTCTCTCCCTTCTTCTCTCTCTGGAAATAATAAATAAAATCTTAAAAAAAAAAAAAAATTAGGGGAAAAAACCTGTGTGACTAAGCCTTGATATGCCCACATAGAGTATTATGGGAAATGTGTACACTGGCAGTGCTAGGACGAGATCCTGCTGGTTACCGCCCTGCACCACTGAAGAGAGAGTTGTTAAGTTTGTGAGACATAATGGTTTATTTTGTGCCAAAACACATCTGAGCATTTTGCATATAGCTTGTCAGTCCTCCCAACCTTGAAGATAGTACTACAGGTGTCTTGGTTTTGTAGGCAATTAGATCAGTGTGTTGTGTAAATTATCTGCAGTCATGAAGCTGTTCACAGAAAAGTCTAAGATGAAGCCAGGTGGTCAAATCTGGGAGTTGATTGAGGTGGATGGGGATGGAGTAGGTGTGTGTGTCTGGATGTGAGGCCCGTACGTTAGTGCTAAGGGACGGCAGACTCCTTTTCCGTTGCTTCAACCCCCTGACCCTTCATCAGGGGGCCTGTTGGTTCATTCTTAATATGAACTCATAAGGACCTATCGTTTGTCACCTTAAGACAGTTGTAATTTTCTACAATTGTTAATGTACTTCTCTTGTGTCTGTAGATTAGAGCTCTGAAGTTTGATTCCTTGGGCTAGGAAGCAGCGATAGTCACATGTTCTCTACTTTTCCCTGTTTTCTCTTTTACAGGAAAGAAATGCTGAAAATGCAATTGAAGCCCTCAAGGAGTATGAGCCTGAAATGGGCAAAGTGTACCGACAGGACAGAAAGAGTGTGCAGAGGATCAAAGCCAAAGACATAGTTCCTGGTGACATTGTGGAAGTTGCTGGTGAGTTTGTTGTTTACTTTATTGTGTATCTGAATGCATTCTTTCTCTCAAGGCTCATATTTAAGTGTTTAAAATTAGATTCATGAATCAGTTTTAGTGCCATCCAAACAAATCCGGTTTTCTGTAAAATTTCCAAGTGTTTTGGCACCTTCATTCATGTTACTGATCTTTTTTGAATTATTTGTGCTTATTACTCTTGGTACACTGTAGCACACTAGCTCTAGTGAGATAATGAACTTGATTTTAGTTTGACAATTAGTTGTAGTGCCATTAGAATATTAGTGGCTACAAAGTTTTTTATTTTGGTTCTTGGCTTAATTGTTACATCATACTTGCAACTATCAAACTAAGTTGATAGTTTTAAGGATAATTTCATGACTAAAAGCTCTGATTAAAAATACTTTCACATTGCATAGGCCAGGGCCCTGTAAGTGGGCTTCAAAGAGTTCGTGAATCCACTACAAAACTGAGCTTTTCACAGACCTTAAAAGGTTCGTTACCTCATTGTGCCAGATTTTCAGGGAGCCCAGAACGTTCCTGGAACCAATTACAACAGCCTAGTCTTTTTGCTGCAGTCATTAATATTATTCAAATCATCATGGTTTTTCACACTTCTGAGCTCACAAACTGATTACTTGGTTTCTTTTTTGTGAATTGTCTCAGATTAGTGCCTTTACACTGATTTGTGGGGAAGGTGTGCTTTGTCTTTATTATCTTACTCATTTAAAAAAAAAACATAAAAAAATACTATACAGTTAAATTTTAAAATAAATAACAAGGAATTCAGCAAGGTATATCTGTTGGCCTGTGCTGTGCAGTTTTGGCCTCTGAAAGGAAGTGCTTTGTCATAGATTATCTGTCATCTATAATTTTTGTCATTCATTTCTTTTTTTCTTTTTCTTTTTTAATTTTATTATTGTTGTATTACATCCACCCCCTTTTTTCTCCCCTCTGTCCCCCTCCCCACCCACCCATGTCATTCATTCTTATTCCAGAAAAAGGGTAGTGTTGCTTGTATAGCAACATGTTGAATAGGTAGGACTGGAGAGTTTATGCATGACCTAATAGCTTATTTAATAGTGTTAACAAAAGAACAATTTAGAATCAAGTGTTTTAAACATTTTGTTTCGATGTAATTAGGCCTAAAAGTTGCAATAGTGAAAGACTTCTTTTGTAACCTTTACTCAGATTCTCCAAATGTGTCTATCACATACATATTATCATTTCAGTCTTACACGCTTTTTTATCTGAACTGAGAATAAGTTGTAGGCATGATGCATCTTTACTCCTAAATAGTTGAGTGTTTTGTTTTATGAAATTGAGGGCATTCTCTTAATTTGACCCAGTACAGTTATCAAAATCAGGAATTTGATAAAACACAATAATCTATAGGCCTTGATTCAGATTTTACCAGTTGTTACTGTGGATTTTACCATACAGGTGTGAGCTGAGGAATTCTGGCAATACTGTAGAAAGTAGGTTAGCATGGGGGAGGTTGGGGACAGGCTGTTTTTATAATTGAGGCCAGAGGTGCTGAGGGCAACAGACAATGAATAAACGCAGTGGCATTAAGAATAATGAGAGAATTTTGAGTTTATGACCTAGTGGTTCTTATGTGGTGGCAGGGGGCATATCAAAATCATTGCTGGTACTCTTTTAAAAAAGTTTTCATCTGTCTCAACCCAAAATACTAACTCAGTCTCTCTTGGCTTGGAATTATGGTTATAGTTAAAAGGTGAGCCTCAGATCAGATGCCAAGCCACAGGTTTTGATAACTGAGTGGATAGGTGGGTAGAATGTAGGCGAAAAGGTAACTGGCAGGGTTTGTCGTGTAGGCGGTGGGGCAGGGGCGATGGTGCTAGGGACAGAGGAGAGGGACGTCGACGGAGGACGGCTTGTCTTTTAAATGCATGTGTGTGCGGTGTGTGTAGTTGTAGGTAACATCGATTCTGTTTGACTTTGTATGTTTTCCACTTCTCCCACTTAATCTGGCACTATACCTTTCAACCCCTCAAGAATATTTAAAACATTATGTTAATCAGGTGATTTCAGTGTATTGTGTGTCTATTTGAAAACTGAGAGGAACTGTCCCCAAAGCATCTGCCTTTAGTTGTCATCAGTAGATGGCATTGGTAAGTAGCGTTGGAGGAAAGTGTAGCCCTGATCTTCAAGGCATCTTCCCTTTTGAAGAAATAAACTAAGATCAGTTTCTAGTCAGTGGTGGTGGTTTGGACTTTGTCCTGAATCCTGGTTTTCTCATGTTTCCCATCTCAGGAAGTCACTACCTAGCTAGCTACCCGAGAGGAACTTAGGAGCCATCTCGACTCTCCTCTCTCATTTTCTGTCTCTTAGACCCGTTGATTCTGTCGCTCTGGTTTGGGAACTTCTGATTCCTCAGTCTCGCCACCACCTCGTGTGGGCACTGCCCTTTGTCCTGACTGGCTCTGGCTGCCTGTGTCCCTTCTCAGTCCGTTCCCGCGCGGCCGCTGCAGTGATCCTCTAAAGGCCACGGTGCCGTTCACTGTTCGCCTGTGAAAACCTCGCAGTGGCTTTCCTGTTGCACCTGAAGTACACAAGCTTTCCTTGCCTAAGACCACACGTGTGCAGCTCCTGCTCACTTCTGTGGTTCCATGTTAATGCTGCTCCCTGTGCACCAGCCATTCAGGCCTCTCGATTCAGTTGTCAGTATCACCAAGTTTCCTGGCCCTTTGGGGAGGTCATTGTATACGGCACCCTGGAGTGCCAGGGATCTACCTTTGTTTCCCGCGGAGAAATTCCAGTCCCGGTGTGGGGTGTTCTGTACGTTGCAATTGACAGTTCAGGAAGGACAAGTAATGACGGACCTGCCTTGTGCGTGACTGAGGTTTCCACTCTTCTGCCATGTCTTATTTGTTTATATTGTGGTAAAATACACACAGTAAAAAGTTCCTCTTTTAACCATTTTTTAAAAAATTTTATTGTTGTATTACATCCATCCCCATTTTGCTCCCCTCTGCCCCCCTCCCCACCTACCCATTCCCCCCAAAGTCAGTCCCACCTGTTGTCCATGTCCATGGTTCCTTTATACTAGGTTCTTGTCTAAACTGCTCCCCTTCCTTGCCTCTGCCTCTCTCTTCCCCCAACCCCTTTCCCCCTGATCACTGAAGGCCTATTCACTGTGTTCATATATTTGGTTCTGTTTTGCTTATTGTTTTCTTCATTATTGTCCTGTAATGGGTGAGATCATATGGTATTTTTCCTTTAATGACAGTTCGACTTCCTCCTTTCTAATTTGGATACCTTTGATTCCTTTTTCTTCTCTGATGGCTATAGCTAGAACTTCCAAGACAATGTTGAATAGAAGTGTAGAAAGTGGGCAGCCTTGTCTTGTTCTGTTCCTGATCTTAGGGGGAAAGCTTTCAGTTTTTGTCCGTTAAGTATGATGTTGGCTTCAGGTTTCTCATAGATGGCCTTTATGATGTTGAGGTATGCTCCCTCTATTCCCATTTTGCTGAGGGTTTTTATCATAAGCGGTTGCTGTACTTTATCAAATGTTTTTTCAGCATCTATTGATATTCTTTCAACCATTTTTAAGTGGGCAGTTCCATGGCATTAAATTCATTCACGTTGGGCAACCATAACCACCATTCATCTCCAGAACGTTTTCTTCTTCGCAAATAGCAGCTCTGTCTCATGACAGAATAATTCCCCTTTACCCGCTTCCTTCAGCCTTTGGCCACCGTCCCCTTTTTTTTTTTTTTATAAAGGATTTTATTTCATTATTTTTAGAAAGAGGAGAAGGGAGAGAGGCAGAGAGGGAGAGAGACATCAATGTATGGTTGCATTTCACCTGCCTCCAGCCACAGACCTGACTAGAGACCTGGTTTGCAACCTGGTTATGTGCCCTGGCTGGGGAATCGAACCTGCGACCTTTGGGTTCGCAGGCCGGCGCCTTACCCACTGTGCTACCAGCCAGGGCCCCTTTCTTTTAATACCTCAAAAAACTGGGAGTTTAATATTGAAAACTGAGTTTATATCCCTCACCTGAGGTGAATATGTTTATTACGAAGAGCAACTCTGCTAAGCAACATGCAAAGTTAAACCTGTTCTTAGGCACACATTGGCAGTTACACAAGAGTCGCAGGGGCGGGAAGCACGCTGCTACTGTTGCGTTCACTGCGCGTGGTGCCAGGTGGTGCTGGGAGTGTCTGGAGAACACTTTGTGGAGAAGTTGGTTTTCGGACCACTGTGCCGTACACCTGAAACCAGCACAAAATATTGGAAGTGAACTGTCATTGGAAATTTAAAGAAAAAAAACATTTTGTTTTTCTCTTTTTTAAAATATTTTATTTATTATTTTTAGAGAGAGGAGGGAGAGAGACATCAGTGTATGGTTGCCTTTCACCTGCCTCCAGCCACGGACCCGGCTGGAGACCTGGCTTGCAGCCTGGTTCTGTGCTCTGGCTGGGAATCGAACCAGCTGTTTTTCCTATTCTTGAATCTCTTGGGATGTGCTCACAAATCCTTATAGCCAACACTTGGTTCCTCTCTCACTGTGTGCTGACTGCCAGAAGCACATGCCGGCTGGGACACTGGCCTCTGGGGTACTGATCTTCTTCAGTTTTACTCTTCTGTGGGATGCAGAGCAGAGGTAATCACCTAGTTTTAGATGGATGTAAGCATTTTATTTTAGCACTGTTGTATCACTAAGCAATGAGCACCTTAAGGGCAGAACTGACCATTATAATTTTTTTTTTTTAAAGATTTTTTGTTTGTTTGTTTTATTCACTATTTTCAGAGAGAAGGGAAGGGAAGGGAAGGAGGAAAAAAGGAAGAGAGACATCAGTATATGGTTGACTTTTACCTGCCTCCAGCTACGGACCTGGCTGGAGACCTGGTCATGTGCCCTGGCTGGGAGTCAAACTGGTGAGCCTTGGGTTTGCAGGCCGGTGCCAGTCCACTGAGCCATACCAACCAGGGCTATAATCTTTTTTATGTTTTTAGACTTTATTTATTCTTAGAGAAGAGAGAAAGGGAAAGAAGCATCAATGCGTGAGAGAAACATTCATCAGTTTCTCACTTGCAGAAGCCTTCTGAGAAGAGGGTTCTGCAGGGCTGGACTAGGGGTGCTTTGAATGGGAGATGTAGGGAGTTCGGGGTTAAATTTGACATGTTGCTGAACCAGCTGGTAACCTTTTGAAGGAGTTGTGTAAGCATGCGTTGCAAATGATCAGGGAAACCTGAGAAGTACCCAGACTATAGGAGCCAAGAAAAGTTGATTTGGCAGGTAAAAATGTAGTTAGCTGTGTTTTCATCTTCAGAAGCCATGCTAACTTGGTAGTTTGTTGTTTTTAAGATTTTAAAATTTCTGGAGAAGAAGGGAAGGGAGAAAGGCAGAAGAGGGGTAGAGACATCCATGTATGGTTGCCTTTCACCTGCCTCCAGCTGGGGACCTGGCTGGAGACCTGGCTTGCAACCTGGTTATGTGCCCTGGCTGGGGATTGAACCAGCAACCTTTGGGTTCACAGGGTGGCACCTTATCCAGTAGTACTTTTTTTATTATTATTTTTTAAAGATTTATTTATTTATTTATTTATTTATTTATTTTAGAGAGAGAGAGAGAGAGAGAGAGAGAGGAAGGACAAGAGGCAGAGAGGGAGAGAAAAATCCATGTATGGTTGCTCTTCACCCGCCTCCATCTACAGACCTGCCTGGAGACCTGGTTTGCAACCTGGTTATGTGCTCTGGCTGGGAATCGAACCAGTGACCTTTGGGTTTGCAGGCCGGCACCCTATCCGTTGTGCTACCAGTCAGGGCAGTACTTTTTTTTTTTTTTTTTAATAGGTCATTCCACTTTTTTTTTTAAGATTTTATTTTATTATTTTTAGAAAGAGGGGAGGGGAGAGAGGCAGAGAGGGAGAAAGACATCAATGTATGGTTGCTTTTCACTTGCCTCCAGCCACAGACCTGACTGGAGACTTGGTTTGCAACCTTGTTAGGTGCCCTGGCTGGGGAATCAAACCTGCGACCTTTGGGTTCACAGGCCGGTGCCTTATCTATTGTGCTACCAGCCAGGGCAGGGCAGTACTTTTATTTTAAAAGTGTTTATTGTTTTTTTAGAGAGGAAAGGGGGAGAGAGCAAGAAAAACAGCAATCTTTTTTGTTGTTCCACTTAATTTACACATTCCTTGATTGATTCTGTATGTGCCCTGACCAGGGATCCAACCTGCAACATTGGCCTACCAGCCGATGTTCTAACCACCTGAACTACCTGGCCAGGCTAATTTTGTATTAATGCCAGGAAAATAGTCCTCTGGGTGGATGGAAACCATAGTTGTAAAATTAGTTGCAAATTTTTGAGAAATTAACATCAGTGCTTTTAAGCTTTCTGTGGTACCTGCTAATATTATCAAAATAAACTAAGTTCATGAAATCATAAAAGTATTAAATTTAGAATACTGGAGGTTTTTCAGTATATGCCCCATGGCTGGGGGTTATTTAATGACTTCTCAAGGCCACTTTTCAGGATTGTTGAAAACAAACTACATGTATCTTGGTAACCCAGAGTTGATGAACGTTATCCTCAGATGACTCTGTCCTGTTGTATACTCTGGAGCGAATCATATTTTAAGATCGTGTAAGTGATAGAAATGGCAGAATCTTAATATAAAATTGAATTTGTTTCAGCTTCTAAACAAATTGATTTTATAGTTCATAAAATGAGGAGTAAACATTTTAGCAATTGTGCCAGCAATTTCAGAATTTATTTAGTTAAAAAAGAGACATTTTACTTAAGGGAGGAAAAATTTTGCTGTTTTTTTTTTTAAAGATTTTATTTATTATTTCCAGACAGAGGGGAAGGGAGAGAAGGAGAAAAACATCAATGTATGGTCACTTTTCACCTGCCTCTAGCCACAGACCTGGCTGGAGACCTGGCTTGCGACCTGGTTCTGTGCCCTGGCTGGGGAATCGAACCAGCGACCTTTGGGTTCGCAGGTTGGTGCCTTACCCACTGTGCTACCAGCCAGGGCGCAAAATTTTGCTTTTAATAGTCAACTTGCAATAGTGAAATTTAGTAACATTTATGAAGTGGTGTTTCTAAGCAGTTGAAGAAAAGGAATGACAAAAGTTGTAAAATATGAAGATGATTGATCCTGTAAGAACCTGAAATGTTACCCTGATTCTCCATGGTACTGGACAAAGTGGGTTGACCTCTACAGAATCAGGTCGTTGGAGCTTTCTGGCTCTAAATAATGTTTGATTCAGATTATGTGGCCATATCATTAGTGGATTTCCTCTTTTAGTAAAAAGGGATTGCAGCATCCTGACTACACAGGCAGCGGACACTTACTCCATTGCTATCCAACTCCCTAACACGAATGTCCGGGGGAGTCCGTTCTGTTTTGTAGAGCAGAGGGATTGTGGGCTGGTTTTGTATTTGGTTGTTTTGTTTTGTTTGTTTTTTGTACAGGGCCCCAAACTGTTTCTGTAGAGAAATTTTTTTTAAGCAAGTCTTTACTTATTTTAAAAAAATTTTAAAGATTTTATTCATTATTCTTAGAAGGGCATGAGGGAGGAAGAAAGGGAGAGAAACATCAATGTATGGTTGCCTTTCACCTGCCTCTAGAGAAGTCTTTAAAAACATAAAAGTAATTCTTGGCTCAAGGGCTGCTTTTAAAACAAAAACAGGCCTTCAGATTTGGCCAGCACTCGGAGCATTGTTTCTGTTTCTGTCACTTCACGTGCTCGGGGGTTTTGTTCAAGTGCAGATTTTGATTCTGTCAACCTAGAGTGGGGCCTGAATATTCTGCACTTCTACCAAGCTCCCAACTGGACCACATTTTGAGAAGCAAAGCTCTAGAGTAGTAGTTCTTAATTATTTCTAGGTAACATTCCTTTGAGAATTAATGGAATCTACAGACTCTCTCCAAAGGCACACATTCAAAATCTTACATGCAATTTTAGGGGTATCATTATTTTTCTCCCCACGATTCTATCTATTGGTTTTTAAAAATGAAATGTTCCCATATGATCCCAGCAATTCCTTTTCTGAGTATATATTTGAAAGAAACAAGATCACTATTCTGATGAGATATGTTAGGGTCCTTGCAGCATTATTTACAATAGGCAAGTCAGTGAAAGAATGGGTAAGGAAAGTATGGTGGTTTACTGTTGTGAGTAAAGAAAATGATTTATTGTATTTATTACTTATTGTATTTTCCATATGAACAACTGTAGACCTACTTCTTATTTATTTTTATTGTTTAATTACAGTTGTCTCATTTTTCCCCATTGCTCTCCCCTGCCCCTCCCACCCCACCCTCCATAGTCAGTCCCCACCCCGTAGTCCATGGGTCCTTTGTACTTGTTCCTTGATTAGTTCTTTCCCCTTCTCTCCCAAACCCTTTTTCCCCCTGGTCGCTGTCAAGTCTGTTCCTTATTTCCAGTCTCTGGTTCTCTTTTGCTTGTTTGTTTTGTTCATTAGGCTCCCCTTTATAGGTGAGATCATATGCTACTTGTCTTTCGCTGCCTGGCTTATTTCACTTAACATAATACTCTCCAGTTCCGGCCATGCTGTCTTGAAGGGAGGAGTTGCTGCTTCCTTTCTGCTGCGTAGTATTCTGAGGGAGAGCCCGTGGCGGCAAGTCCTGATCATGGATGGGGTCAGTCTGCCTGAGAAGAGAAGGAGCGGGCAGGTCCCTCTAAGGAGCAGTGCCACGAACTCTTTCTCCCAGGGGCTTCTATTGAGCGTTGCAGACGTAGGGATACGCAGCACACACGTGTAGCTCGCCCATCAACATCAAGCAGTGCTGATTACGGAGAGCAGGCACTGTCTACAGATGACAGTTCAAGGAGCACAGAGACCTGCTTCAGGTCAGGGGCTACTGGATGAGATGATGCCAAATGGGTACACAAATAGGGCGGATAAGTTTAACCTGAACATCTGGTGACACCCATCCAAGACTAGTTGAAGCGGGGCGGGCTTCCAAGGATGTGACGCGTTCATCAGGCCTGAGTCCCAGGGCCCCTCGGTGCCAGCAGGGGTCGTGCCAGCCTCCCGCAGTCCAGGTTTTCTGCCCAAGTCTTACAGGCCTGTCTTCCGAGGCCTTGCTTGCGCAGGGCCAGTTTCCTGTGCTGCACAAAGTGGTCCCCACCTGTCTGCCATTGTGTGAATGATCCACAGTGTTGTGATCCACTCATTTACTGATGGGCGCTTAGGCTGTTTGCAGCGTTTGGCCTACTGTGAACAATGCTGGATGAGCATTGGGGTGCATAGGTTCTTGGGGTGTTTCAGCATGCTTGGGGTATCGTTCCAGCAGTGGGATCACTGGATCAAAAGGC
Organism: Noctilio leporinus; assembly: GCA_004026585.1. Taxonomy (NCBI): domain Eukaryota; kingdom Metazoa; phylum Chordata; class Mammalia; order Chiroptera; family Noctilionidae; genus Noctilio; species Noctilio leporinus. Next base: position 731,530 of record PVIW01000105.1, read on the forward strand.
AGTCCCATTGTTAGCTCCTGGAGGAAATTCCATACTGTTTTCCACAGTGGCTGCACCAGTCTGCTTTCCCACCAACAGTGCACTGGGTTCCCTTTTCTCCACATCCTCGCCAGCACTTGTTTGTTGTAGATCTACTCTCGCCCCACCTTGTATATAATGGAATATTAAGCCATAGAAAAAAGGGAAATCCTGCCATTTGTGACTGTGTGGACAGACCTTGATGGTATTATGCCAAGGAAAATAAGTCAGACAGAGAAAGGAAATACTGATTGATCTTATATGTAGAATCTTTTAAAAACCCAGACTCCTAGAAACAGATTAGATTGGTGGTTGCCAGGAATGGGGTAGAGGAACTGGACAAAGGTGGTGGAAATGTGTGAAACTCCAATAGTAGGTGTATTCTTGGGAATATACAGCATAAGGACTGCAGTTAGCAGTATTGTATTACATATTTGAAAATTGCTGAGGGTAGACTCAAATTCTTATGGGGGAAGAAATTGTAACAGGTAATGGGTATTAACTAATTGTAGTACAGTTAGTCCTCAGTATCATCAGTAGGTTCTTGGAAACCACTACTTGAAGCAAAGTGGCATATAACCGTCAATTTTACCATATGCTAAATGATGTAAACAAGAGTTAACTTCCTGCAACATATTTCTGGTTACAGAAACATCACCAAAGCCCTGGCTGGTGGCACAGTGGATAAGGTGCCAGTCTGCGAACCCAAAGGTCGCTGGTTCAGTTCCCAGCCAGGGCATATAACCAGGTTGCAAGCCAGGTCTCCAGTCAGGTCCGTAGCTGGAGGCAGGCGAAGGCAACCATACATTGATGTCTTCCTCTCTGCCTCTCTCCCTTCCCCTCTCTGAAAGTAATAAAATCTTTAAAAAAAGAAACATCACCAAACTTCTAAGTAAAGACCCAAAATACTTCTAATGTAAAACATTGAAATAAGTGTGAGCCATGTATACATTCTTAAGAAAGGTTAATAAAAACAAGTGATTTTATTTCCCAACCCACTTATTCTAGTTTAGGGTCACAGGGTGGCTGGAACCTGTCCTGGCAGCTCAGGGTGCAAGGCAGGGAACCCATTTTAGGAGGCCCGCCCATCACTGGCACACTCACACCTGCTTCCTCTCAGTCGGGAACAGTTGGGACATTCTAGGTGATCTCATGTGGGAGCAAACTGGGGTACCTGCAGAAAATCTCTGCAGACAGAGGGAGAACGTGCAAACTCCACACAGTGGCCCCAGCCAGGAATTGTGTGGTTTTTTTTTAAAGGTTTTGTTTATTTATCTTTAGAGAGAGGGGAAGGAGGGAGAAAGAGAGGGAGAGAAACACTAATGTGTGGTTGCCTCTTGTATGCCCCCAGCACACCCCTAACCAGTGACCTGGCCTGCAACCCAGGCACGTGCCCTGACTGGGAATTGAACCAGCGACCTCTTAGTTCACAGCTGGTGCTCCATCCACTGAGCTATACCAGCCAGGGCTGATTTTGTTTTTGATGTTATTTGAGGGCCAGCTGTAATCACTTTGCAACATACACAGATAATCAAATAATTGTTTTGTATACCTTAAACTTACATAACATTAGATGCTGATTGTATGTCAGTAAAAGTGGGAAATGAATAGTTAAATAGTGTAGTTGAGTAAAATATTGTCTGGGTAAGCAGTTTTCATAGTGTTGTTGGAGAAATACTGTTCAAGTAAATGTACTTACAATTTCCTAAAATGATATGCATTGATTAGAGAAGTCGGAGCACAGATGTAATCACCAGATAAGGTGGTTCTGTTTCGCCTCTTCCCCATGTGGGGTTTTTCGCAGTGAGAGGGGTGGGAGAAGAGGCTCTTCAGAGGTGCAGATCTGAGTTGTCTGTATCCAGAAGGCAGCCATGATGGTTTCAGCTGCTCCTGGAAATTTGCCTTTGTTTTACAGAGATGTAAATTCTTAATCTTAAGAATGAGTGTAAGCAGGGGAGCCAGTGGTCTAGAACACAAATCAGCCTGAGGTGCTGGAGACAGAGGTTTTGAGATCCTCCTTCGGCACTGTCAGGGCAGCCAGGACATTCAGAACCTTGCGAACTGGGGCACTCGAGAAGGTCTCCCTGACATGAGAGCATGATGGACCAGTTCATCTCGAAGCCTGGCCTGCATTTTGTGCCGCTGGCTAATGTCCTAATTTCTCTAACCTCCTCCTCCCACTCCCCATGACTCAGTGGTAGTCACCAAGCCAGTTAAGTGCCAACCTGTCCACCCTTGCCACTGTGATTACGGTTTTGGAAAAATCAGACGAAACCATGTGGATATATATAGGGAACACATTTCATTTCCTACCTGTTCTATAAAACCACCAACAGCACCAGATTTGACAAGGTAAAAATGTAGAACAACCTATTTTGAAGATTATAAAATAATCTTGCTGTTCCCCTCTTTGCCTCCTCCTCCCAGTCCCCGGACTTTCTTGTGTAAACTGGGAATGGAGATCACCGCACCTTTAGAGTTGTGCGGATTTAGGAGTCATCTTAGCTCTGGGCAGGTAGCTCAGTTGGTTAAGCATCGTCCTGACACGCCAAGGTTGCAGATTCACCCCCCGGGCAGGGCCCACGGAAGAAGCAACGGTGAATGCGTAAATAAGTGGGACAGCAGATGGACGTTTCTCTCTCTGCAGTCAGCTTCAGAAAAGTAACCTGTAAAGTCCTTACAGCAGCGCTTGGTGTAGGGTAAGTGTTCTCCAAATTTGAGTGGGGTCACTACCTTGTAGCTATTAAACAAACATGAGACATGGAAGGACACAGTAATGTAAGTTTTTCACATTAGTACGTAGTGTGGTTTTTATTTGAATGTTTTAGTTAGTTACCGGTAGAGAAAAGTCTAGCGGATAAGTGCTGGTAACAGTGGGTGTTTGTTTACTGCCTGGGGGAGGGCTGGATGGGTTTTCATCTGGAAAGCAGCTTTGCTGCTGTGAGAAGGGGCGCTTACCTTGGTGGCTGCGCCCGACACCCGATACTCGCCGGCTGCCTCTGCGGGGTTATCTCGCTCCTCTGGTAACTGGAAACTTGCCTGCTTAGGGCCAGCTGTGCCCTTTTTAGTCATTATTATGAAATATTCCATGTAAGGCGCTAGTACATACCTGTCTATTTTATACATTGGGTTTTCGCTTTGGAGCCACATGGAAGTCTGATTTCTCTTCTGTAACGGTGTGTTTGCTTGTGGGCGGTACGTGCATTACCCTGCATTCCGCGGTAGTCTCGGCTCTTTCGGTCTTTCATGTCATGATTTTAAACCCTTTACTATTTTGCTGGTTTCTTTGGTGCCCAGACTTGAATGCAGTTATAGAAATGGAATCGGGTTGGTATTCTAGACACTTTCCTTCTGCTCTTAATACATAAGGATACTTCTTGAGCAACCTTATTGCCCTGCCAGCCATAGTCAGTCTTTCCTCATACTGGCTCTTTCTCCCTACATCTCTGATTTTCTACTAGCACACTCCTGTATGTATTGTGTTTTTTTGGTTTTTTTTTGTCTAAATACAGAATTTAGGCAACAATCACTATTAAACTGCTTGCAGCTCCACTGAGTCTGAGATCTCTAACTATTTTCATTGTTCATAGCCTTGTGACATTTTTCAACTTGATCATTAATGTAAGTCTTGGGTCTAGTTTATTTAAAGAAATAGTGCTTTGGTCCATGAACAAAGTCCTACAGATTCCCTTCGGCATCTGCTGCGTGCGAGCACAGTGCTGGGGGCCTGGAGATCAGCGGGGACTGGGCTGCTGGTCTAGAGGGGAAGACGCACCGGACACGTAGTGTGGCGAGTGTTCAGGAAGGAGAGGACGGCTCCCCAAGGTCACCTTGAGAGTGATGGGCTACCAACCTGACCTGGAGGTTCATGGAAACCTTTGCTTTCGGAGGAGGAGAGGGAATGTGAAGACTCAGAAAGGACTCTGAGGACCAGTGTGTTTGAAGCTCAGGGGAGGGAAGAGTGGTAGGAAGTCAGCCGCAGCTGGGGGGTGTGGGGTGGCATAAACCACGGTCAGGGTACAGGTTGGCCGGCACAGCGCCTGTGCCTGCGGGCCCAGCTAAGCAGCAGGAGCTCTGGGCTGGAGCTCTGGGCTGGAGCGCTGCTGTGTGTGTTGGGGGCGGGGGGCTCCAGGCTGCCTAAGGAGGGAGAACTGGCCCAGTTCAGAAATGGAGTAGGTCACGGGGCTGGACTTCATCTCAAGTCTAGAAAGGACGCTGTTGAAAGATTTTAAACAAGGCCTGCCTGGTGTGGCTCCGGGGAGGGGCATCGTCCTGCAAACCAGAAGGCTGCCAGTTCCGTTTCAGGTCAGGACACATGCCCGGGTTGCGGGGCCAGGTTCCCGATTAGGGGTGCGTGAGAGGCAGTTGATCAACGGTTTCCCTCACACGTTGAAGTTTCTCTCTCTCCCCCTCCCTTCCCCTCTCTAAAAATAAAATCTTAAAGACTTTACAGAGGAGAATGGTATCATGCTGTGTTTTTAAAAGATGAGTCTGATCATAGGTAATATTCCCCCAAACCCACCGGGAACAAACTTAATATATTATGGAAGTTTGTGATGTTCCTTCCCTGCTCATGCTGAGGCCTGGAAATAGTTTTAAGTAGGCAAACAGGGCTTCTCAGGTGAGAACTTCATTCACCCTGCCTCTGCAGGATTTATGACTTGAATGGGAAATAGTATGTTTAAGTAACTTAGGCTAATTAGTTCCATTATGGCTTGGTTTTCCTGGAAACCATTTAAACTCAAAAACAGTAGTGGTATTTAGAAGGTAATTTCTAATCTTATCTATAGTTTTCTTTCAGAAAAGATTTGAATTACTTTGGAATTTGCCACAGAAAATTAGATTTTTTTCTTCTATGTAAAATCCCTTTCTACTGATTTGGACTATCAGTATTTCTTTTTTTACATAGTTGTAAACAACATTTAAGTATCACGACTATTAAGTACTCCTCCCTGGATTTTAAGGTAAAGAAAGCTTGTGTTCAATTCTAAAATGTGGCAGAGTAATAATTGCCTGTAACTGTCACTTGCATTCTTGGCAACCTAGCGTAAAGGGTACATTGAAGACTTTGTACGGGAGGAAATCTCTATTGTGGTGGCAAGTTGAAGATCCAAGGACTGAAGGAGCTAGGAGCTGGATTTGACGTCACCCGGTGGGAGGCAGGCTGTGACAGGCTGCCCTTCTGTTCACTGCTGGACTCGGGAGACAGGGGAGGAAAGGTTCGGAGGGGAAATTGCAGAACATCTCAGCAAGAGCAAGAATTTCCCACCACCTCCTGCTCTCAGGGGGCCAGTGCCTGCCACCTCACACATGCAGCCTGTCTACCACGCACTGGCTTGGTTGGAAAAGTATTCGGTGACTCTTTACTTTCATGGTCCTTTTATTCCCGTAGAGAACCTGTTTCCTAATAGATTTCAAACCTAAATTGACTCCTACAAAAACCACGAAGCAGTGTCACACAGCAAGTTAAAGGAAGTTGTCCATTAAGGTTCCTTAGGCAAGACTCTTTTACCTCTTTTCTTTTGTTTTTAGATTTTATTTTTATTTTAGAGGAGAAGGGAGGGAGAGAAACATGGATTGGTTTGTTCTCATCCCTCCCCACCGCAGGCCAGGCATGAGTCCTGACTGGGAATTGAACCAGTGACCTTTTGGTTCACAGGCCAGAGCTCAGTCCACTGAGCCATACCAGCCAGGGCTCCTTTTACTTTAGTTTCCTGTTTAAAATGAGGATGTGGGTTGGTCAAGATGTGAGGTTCTTTCTGGCTAAGGGAAGACTAGAATGTGACAAGTTTCTATGACCATTTTGGTTTTATGCTTTTTTAGTACCTTTCCACAAAGAGATCAGTTTCTAATGGAATGAGAAATGTAAATAAAACTGGAAGGTAGTGCATTTTCCAAGTGTTGGGGGACTCTGGGCTTTCTTGTCCTGGAGCTGGAATACCTGGAGCATGGAAGAGCGCACATAGTAAAGCTTGTTCTAAACACATCCTTCACAGGGTCTGTGACTGCAGTTCTGCTTGCTTTTGTGTTCAGGTGTTAATGTTTTACTGTTTAGAAAACTTTTAAAGTGTAAGTTCTTCAACCTCACCACAAAATGCATTGAACCAGTCTCCTGAAGAACTGGTCCTGAGATTCTGTCACTTATAAAAGGCCCCAGGTCATCTTTTCTTTCATTTCTAAATATTTAACTGCCTCCCAGTTAGAATGGCCTTTGTAGGATGGAAGAGGCCAGTTTTTAAGGGTTTCCCAGGCCATTTGTTTCACTAGAATTCAACATTTGAGTCATTCCTGGATGTTTGGCCAACAATAAAATGTACATCAACATAGTTTCTGTATAGCAAAGAGCTTCCGTGTAATTAAACGGTCTTTAGGGGGTAAATTAGCTCATTTCTTTATAATACCAGTGTAAATAGAATTTTTTAAACGATTTTATTTTTAGAGCGAAGGGAAGGGAGAGAGGGAGAGAAACATCACTGTCTGGTTGTCTTTCATCTGCCTCCAGCTGGAGACCTGGCTTGCAACCTGGTTATGTGCCCTGGCTGGGGATTGAACCAGTGGCCTTTGGGTTCGCAGGCTGTTGCTCAATCCACTGAGCCACCAGCCACTGCTGTAAATAGAATTTTTAATGCAACATCTCTATAGAATATATTCCACCTTAAACTAATAGCTAATACGTGACTGTGTTACTCAAAAAAGAAATTTAACCTTGGTATTTATTGCCTTAAAAATGTATATTCTATCCATTACAAATTCTCTGAGTTTCCACCGAAACATAGCAAAATAAATGCTGAGATACTGCTTTGGGGTCCTGTTGCCATTCATCCTTTATCCGAACATTAGGTTTGCTGGCCTTACACGTGGCCGGTACATGCGAGTAAGAGCTAGGGCTCATACGTGAAATTGTGTAAGTAGAAAATGGGATTAAACCTACAGTATAAAAGGGCAATGTTCTGCTTTTCGGGGCCAGTATGTGTTGGGCTGTGGCCGTACCTGCTGTGGAGGACATGTGCCACCTGAGGGAGCAGAGAGGCACACGCCACTCCTGGTGGATGGTGTCATAAATCGCTAGACACAAAGGAGCATTTTCAAGTAAATTTTCCATTGAGGTCATCTGCTCATCGTTGAGTTTGTATTCTTTTCATGTGGGATAAAATTAATTATGACAACCAGAAGTAATACAGTAGAAATTTTTATGTTGGTTTAAAGTTTTCAGCTTGATGGGGTGTTGAAGGTCACTAAAGTTTGGGATATGGTTACTTACTGTAGTACGAACAGACATGTATTGAAACAAAAGGTTCTGCCTTACTCAGTCTGACTATTGCTGTTGGTTGCATAAGCATTTCCAGCAGGAATTTCACCTGAACTTAATGTGTCCCTACAGCCCAATGTAAGAATGCTCTTTGCCTCTCGAGATTATCTGCTGGCAGTCTCCATGTTGCCTTGTGACCGCATTTCCTATTTAGGCCATAGTTACTTTATGAACTAGAGTTCAAAAAGCAAACCATCTCTCTGAATTTAAAAGCTTTGAAATGGCCCAGGCCGGTGTCGCTCAGTGGGTTGGGCCCTGCACATCAAAGGTCGCCACTTTGACTCCTGATCAGGGCACAGGCCCTGTTGCCGGCCAGGCTCCCAGTGTCCCTCATACATCAGTGTTTCTCTCCCTCCTTCTCCCTCCCTTTCCCTCCTTCGAAAAATAAACACAATTTTAAGGAGAGACAGTGTATGTATTCTGATCTTTTTACTGTCCTTGCGCAAGACTCCAAACTGCCTTAGTTGCCTGTCAGAGTGGCAGCGGGAGCTGTTGGCACAAAGCGCTGGAACGCAGTGCATTCTCTTCCTTCCCGTGTGATCCGAGTCTGTTAGCAAAAGAGTTTCACTCCCCTCAGGACAAGTTGATTGTCGTGCTCATTTTAACAGATTTTTAATGTGCTGTACATGGGCAACTTACTTTCTTTAAAAAGCTGCCTTTTTCTCTCCCGTTAGTTGGTGACAAAGTTCCTGCGGATATAAGGTTAACGTCCATCAAATCCACCACCCTGCGGGTGGACCAGTCAATTCTCACAGGTACGTTCCATGTTGGGAGGCTGTTGGATTTCCGAAGCTGCTAATTGTCAGCTCTTCCTCCACTGTCCCTTTATGATCTCGCTGTGCCTTTGTGATAGCCTATCTTAATTCTAAGGTATTTATTAAAGCTTTATCAATTAGACTTTTTGCCAATATATTGGTTTAAAGGTGTGGGGTTTTTTTGTTTGTTTTTTGTTTGTTTTAACTAACTTGGCTTTCATCTACTAAGGCCTCTATTCTTTTATCAAAAATTAGTGTTTGCCAGAAATCACCATTGTAGTTTTACTGCTTTTGAAAGTTTACTCTTTTATTAGCAGACGTTAACCTTATAATAGAAGTGTTGTCTGTTTTGAGGAAGTGAATCAATTTTTTCAGGCTGGGGGGAAAAGGGCTCCAGAACTGTATTCTTTTTCCCATTGGACAAATGCTAATGTCAACATCTAACTTACTTTGCAAGTGTACAATTGAGAAAAAGCTAGCACCCCCAAAATGGTGACTGTTTTACCACCTAAAGTTTGCACATTTAGATTTGAAATTGAAATTGTTTGGAACGTCCTTTGTTTTTGTGTAGTAAAGGCTCAGGTGAGGAGGGTAGAGGGTTCATGTTAACCAGAAGTAAGGTGGTTAGAAGATTTACTTCAACACAGTGTTAACCTTAAACAGAGAATAAATATAAACTCCTAAGATTACACAGATTTATATGCTTACTAGTTTTGAAAAGTGACTAATGTCATAGACATGGTGCTATTAGTAGTTTGGGGTCTGTATTTTTTGTTTCTTGATGAAGTGCTCCCATTAGCAGCGACAACCTGGAAGCTGATTAAGCCATCAGATGTAGGGTTATGTGTATGAAGTGCTCATATCGTAGTAGGCTTACAGAAACTATTGTTTACAAACTTCTTACAGTTTCTTGAATGTCATTTTTTGATGAATGAGTGTACTGTAGTTTTAGGCTAGATTGAGAAACCAGATTTTTTTGGTCAAACATGAATATGAAGTTTAAAGTGCTATTAAGTACAGTCGAAACCAAATTCAGCAAGACATTGTAAAACTTCTTTGTACCACATGCTCTTTTTAGTGCAATTTCTGATTGCGGTTTTTCAGTTTTGTTTTATTGAAATCGAATGGATTGGTTTGTTCATGCTAATATATATAAAACAATGTTTTCATTTTTCACCTTTGAACAAAAACTTCCCAGTAGTTGACCCTCATTACATTGTTCATATAATGTATCTACATTTTATTCAGTTCGCTAAAAGTAAATATACTTTCACCTTTTAAAAAGAGGACTGGAGTATGTGAATATCTAAATACGCAACAAATATATATAAATGTATAGTCAAACTAATTCAATATAAAATGATACCTGAAACTAAATGTAGTTACTCTAGAAAATAAAGGGAAGTAGCTGAAATTTGATTTGAAAATTACGTTTCTTTATTTTGAAATTCTATTTCCTTTCATTCTGACATTGCTCTGAAATTGGTTTCATGACTAAACCTGACCAGTTTACCTCCTTGGAACGATGGTGGCCTGAGAGGATGGGCTCCCGCGTCCTAGGCGTGCGTTGTACAGCCGACACCACCTCTGTCTTGTTTCTGCCTCGTAGGTGAGTCTGTCTCCGTCATCAAGCACACCGACCCCGTCCCTGACCCACGGGCCGTCAACCAAGATAAGAAGAACATGCTCTTTTCTGTAAGTACTTTATCACATGTGTACGCACATGTGTGCACATGGGACATTCTGAGTTCAGCCGACAGATGTTTGGTTTTTTACTGCCTACCTACCCTGCCGTTAGTGGTCAGACCTTAGAAAGTGTTGGCTGTTGTTCCAGAGGGTAATCCCGGTCTCTTCATGACGTTCCCAGCTGTCGTAGAACAGCAGGAACTTGTGATGATGGAATGTATGACCCATATGTCTTTTAATTGGCAAGATTTTGCTGATTAAAATAAAAAGATCAAGTCAAATGTCTTTATGCTCTTTTTATCTGTAAATGTAATAGAAAAGTAGATTTATTTGAAAAAGGCTTAGACTATAAAGGATGTTTTCAAAATGACATGGATGATGTCTGCATTCACAACAAAAAGCCATGTTTAGAGAGAAAACAAATGTGGCAAACCATTAATAATTAGTGAGTCTGGGTGAAAAGTCAAATGGATGTTCATTGTACTATTTCAACAAAATAAACAACAAAAATTTATTTTTAATTTTTATTTTTTAGAGAGGGGCAAGGGAGAAAGGCAGAGAGGGAGAGAGACATCAATGTATAGTTGCCTTTCACCTGCCTCCAGCTATGTTAATTTTTTTTAAATAAAAAGTTGGGACATTTGTAGATTTTGCTTACTTGAAATTTAACACATTGATGACCAGTCATGGAAAAAACTCATGTTGTCAAGCCCAAATGTTGTTGACTGATAATGAGTTAACTCGCTCTTTTGCTTGTGTGTGTTAAGGTAATTCAGGTGGTGGGCTTTGTGGGCTGGGATGGGAGCCTCAACACCCACAGGAAGTAAAGCGCTATTGAGTTACAAGGGAAACAACGGAGCCATTTCATTGCAGCAGCAGGAGTTAAGGTGGGGTGTGGGGAGAACTCCCCCACCTGGTCTGTACCTGGTCTCGCTGGTTTCGCCAGGCCAGCGCTCCAGTGCTGGGTGCCTCCTACGGTCAGTTGGCCACGGGGTTGCGTTGAAGCCCGAGGTGGAGCACGCGGAGGGCTGCGTGCTCCAGGGTGTTGCAGAAAACTGAGAGTACAGGGCCGAGAGCTTCGTTCCAGTCCAAAGCTAGTCCTCAGCAGGCTGTCGTGTCCCACACTGCCTCCGAGGGTCAGCACTCACTGTCACAGAGGGGTGGCTGGTTCTCTGAGTTTACGAGTCAGTGTTTCGGTCGAGCACGTGTTGATCCTGTAATCAGTTGTCCTGTGTTTCTGTCACAGGGCACAAACATCGCTGCTGGCAAAGCCATGGGAGTGGTGGTGGCAACCGGGGTGAACACTGAAATTGGCAAGATCCGGGATGAAATGGTGGCAACGGAGCAGGAGAGGACACCCCTGCAGCAGAAGCTCGATGAGTTTGGGGAACAGCTTTCCAAAGTCATCTCCCTCATCTGTATCGCAGTCTGGATCATCAACATCGGGCACTTTAACGACCCCGTTCACGGAGGCTCCTGGATCCGAGGTGCTATTTACTACTTTAAAATTGCGGTGGCCCTGGCTGTAGCCGCCATTCCAGAAGGGCTGCCTGCCGTCATCACCACCTGCCTGGCCCTGGGCACTCGCAGGATGGCCAAGAAGAACGCCATCGTCCGCAGCCTTCCCTCCGTGGAAACCCTTGGCTGCACTTCTGTCATCTGCTCAGATAAGACGGGGACACTGACAACGAACCAGATGTCCGCCTGCAGGGTAAGCGGGAGCCATTTCCGTCTTTGCTGTTGGTTTTGTTTACCCTTCCTAACAAGATGCCCTTCTGCCATCACAACCTTTGATTTAGCATTTGATCCCTTTTCATGCACTTGAAACAGATTGGGTTTCCTGGGCCCAAGGTGATTTCTGATACTTCAGAAGAATTAGTCATTCAAATCCTACAACTATTTCATGAAATACAGGATATCTGGCTGATGTACTTGTGGCTGGGGAGTAAGTACAGGGGGGCCGTAAATGCGGGGCCCCTGGGTGTGGGCGGGCTCACTGGTAGACGCCGCCGCAGGCGGGTTCTGTGCAGGCTAGTGACCTGCCTGCTGCCTTCAGGTTCCAGTGGATGTTTCTGTAACACAGTGAACGCGACACACTTTCTTCTTTCATGGTAAACTTAGTTCTGTTTGTTTCATGTTTTCTTGGTTTGGTTGACCATTACCTGGGGGTAAACTGTTCAAACCTGCTTGTAGAAAAATGAGAACCAAAATGTAGTAATAATGAGACAGCAAAACTAAGTTATTTTATAATAATCCAACTCCCAGAAGTTTTCATGTAAACCGTTTTCCAGAAGTCGGTGTGATTTTTCTAAAAGGTACACAGCTTCTACGAAAATTAGTGGTTTTGAGTCAGAGATTCTGTCTGGCTCATGAGTAAGATGGTCATTCTGGTTGTAAGAGCATTTGAAGAAGTGTTCAGCATTAGAAGTGCCATATGTTAGGTTCCAAAAACTGGTTAATATCCTTTGGGACAAAAAAACCCAACTATGTTAGGTGCTGACTGAGTGGCTTGGTTGGTTGGAGCATCATCAGTACACCAGAAAGGGTGCAGGTTCAGTTTCCTGTCAGGACACATCCCCAGGTTTTGGGTTCAGTCCGCATTTGGGGCCTGCATGGTATGGGAGGCACCTTTCGGTGTTTCCCTCTCTCATTGATGCCCCTCTCCCTCTCCCCTTCTGCCCCCTTGTACCCCTTTCCTCCCCCCCACCCTCTCTCTCTTCTTCTTCCTCTTCCCCCTTCCTCTCTCCCTGAACTCAGTAAACACATCCTCTTGAGGATTGAAAGAAACAACTAGGTTATCTTTTCTATAGGACACAAATCCACAATCTTGTAACATGAGCCCTTAATAAATAGCATGGTCTAATACAGTTTCAAGGACACTAAACCCTTGAGTGGGTTTATTAAGTAAGGTTTCTGAGTGACACTGAAAGGATAAGTGGTCCTCTTGGTTTTCAGGTTTTGGAAAATGTTTCTCAGCATTGGAAATTATTTTTGTTTTTAATAGTTAAGTCCCCTGAATCTTTTTATTTTGCCAAATTTAAATACATGATTTTTTTATTTTTAGGATTTTATTTATTATTTCCAGAGAGACAGAGGAAGGGGAGACACATCAATGTATGGTTGCCTGTCACCTGCCGCAGCTGCGGACCTGGCTGGAGACCTGGCTTGCAACCTGGTTACGTGCCCTGGCTGGGAATCGAACCTGCGACCTTTGGGTTCGCAGGCCAGCGCCTTATCCGCTGTGCTACCAGCCAGGGCCCATGATGATTTTTAGATACAAGTACCTCCAGCTCTTTATGCAGTAAAACTCAGATTTAGAAAGAATTCGTAGGTATCTAAAGTGGTAAGCTCCAGGTTGTCTTGGATTTTCCTAGTAGCTGCAGAGGTTGACCAATTGCTTATGTCCTCGTCCCTTGGAACCAGAAAAACTTGGACAAATTGGCTAAAAGCTAGTTGGCCACTCAGAGCTGATTATTTTGGGTAGAGAAAGGGAATTTCATGTTACCTGTTTAGTGTCCCCCCAGCAAACTTAGTCTGAAAGCTTTTCATTCCTTGTAATCAACTTTATATTTATGAAAGTAAGCAGTGTGAAATTGTAACCTTTAAAATTTTTCTTTAATTTCAAAGTTTTGGAAGCAAGTCAGGTTTCAAATTAAGAATAAATAAATACTTAATAATTTTTCCTTAATATTTTCCCCTCAATAGTTTGATTTAAAATGTTTTTTTTCCATTAAAGAAACAACCCGCCCCTTTGTTCTGTTCTACTTCAGCACAGCAAGGCGGCACTAACCCACATTCTATAGGGCTCATGCCGAGGGTTGCATAACTGCCCTTGATTTAGGGGCACCTCCCTTAAGCGGGTCCTCAGTGGTTTACTTGGTTACAATCTAAAATGCCAAAGGGCATTCAGGTTTTGTTAATGTGCATTAGAATTCTGAATGTCTTAGAATATTTTGGACTGTGGTGTAGACCCCAGAGCTTCACTTTTTATAAACAGCACCATTAAAGAAATGGCATGGCGTGTAATGCTGCCAACTTGCTTTGCTGTTGCTTAGTGCAGTTCCTTTGTTGTTTTCACGTGATTTATTTCAATCAGACGGGTATCCTGCTCTGAGAAGCTATGACATGTCTGAGGATCACACAATTCTTATTACAAAGGTTAAGTTGGATTTTCTTATAGGAAAGACTGTTAGTTAAACTTGATTCTGTCTCTCCTCCTGAATAATTATGTGACTTGAGCGCATGCATTAACCAATCTGCTCCTTTTGTTATCTCATCTGTAAAATGTCAAACATCTTTGGAAAGAGCATTTTGACAAGCTTTCTTTTTTAGGTGGTAACCCATTAGGAAAAAGTTGTAGGAGTCAGTGATACAGCTGATAGGACCTTGGAAATGAAATTTGTCCTCATTTAACACACTGGTGTTTAACTAGAGCCTTTCAACAGGGGTCATCACTGTTTTAAATCCAATTACATACTTTGGTTTTCAGAAACATTTTGTATGTCTTATTCAGGCATTAGTTCAGTTTTAAAGTTGATTTAATTCTTAGTATGCTTTTGAAATGAAGCTTTTGAAATTTAGAAGTATGTGCTATATAACAAACAAATCTTCTGAGTCAAGGGATTGTTTTAAAATAAAGATGGCCCTGGCTGGTGGCACAGTGGATAAGGTGCCAGCCTACAAACCCAAAGGTCGCTGGTTCGATTCCCAGCCAGGGCACATAATCCAGGTCTCCAGCCAGGTCCGTAGCTGGAGGCAGGTGAAAGGCAACCATATACTGATGTCTCTCTCCCTCTCTGCCTCTCTCCCTTCCCCACTACCTAAAAATAAATAAAATCATTTAAAAAAATAAAATAAATGACTTGATTTTCTTAAATATGAGTTGGGATCCTCTGAAAATATGCTTTGAAATTGTGAGTTGGTTCTTTAACTTGAGTTTAAAATTCCTTATTGAAAAATGGTTTGATCATATTGCTCATATTTCAGAGAGATTTTGGCTTGATAAAAGTATAGCTGAAGTATCACGTGTGTATTTTTGTTTCCTTTTTTAACATTTTTATTTTTATTAAAAAACTTTTTTAAAAGATTTTATTTGTTATTTTCAGAGAGAGAGGAAGCGATAGCGTCAGGGAGACACCAATGTATGGTCGCCTTTCACCTGCCTCCAACTACGGACCTGGCTGGAGACCTGGCTTGCAACCTGCTTATGTGCCCTGGCTGGGAATCGAACCAGTGACCTTTGGGTTCGCAGGCCGGTGCCTTATCCATTGAGCCATCAGTCAGGGCTGTTTCCTTTTTAAAAGAGGTTATACAGTTTCAATTTGCAATGAAAACACAAATCTAAACCCCATCTTTAAGAAACTAGCTCGTGTTGCTTCCATCTAGACTCTTGGTAGCATTCGTTCCTTCAGCTCTGCGAGCTCCTTCCTGTGTACATGTAGGTGGTGCAGCTGCAGAGAAAAGGAGCATTCGGCACAATTTTTTAAAAGGGGGGAAGGAGCAGAGATGCAGTTCGTCTCGCTCTACTCAGGGAATGTTGATGCAGCTCTGAGATGAGAGTGGCCTGCCTAGTAGCGACTCTGCCAGCAGTTGGAAACGTGGGATAATGAGCCCCAGAGGGCTGCTGGCCTGTGGGCCCCATCGCTCAGGGTTCGTGTGGGCTGTTTTCTGTGTCTTTGGTGAACAAATAACTGCTGCCGGTTATTTGTTCAGCACCTCGGTGACGCTGTTCCTCAGGTTCCATCACTGGTCCCTAGTTGGGACAGGGGACAGTACTTACGCTGAAATTCAATTAGTAAGTTTCATTGTTTTCTTAAAGACTTGTTGTCTTAGCAAGGACTGTTTTTCTTCCTGTAGCATATTTTCTGAAACTTTAAAATACTTAAGACTTACTTTTCCTTTCTGTAGATGTTCATTCTGGACAAAGTTGAAGGCGATACTTGCTCCCTGAATGAATTTACCATAACTGGATCCACATACGCACCTAGTGGGGAAGTGTGAGTACACCCTGTTGGTCATGGGAAGGGCCCGCCGTGCCAGCTTCGTACGGGTGTGGAGCTGCAGCACAGCTCAGCGTGTTAGCACAGCTTTCTGAGTGCAGCTCCCATCACCCGTTGGTTAGAGCAGGAAATTCTTGTACACTTTGAAAGAAAAAAACACAAGTTAAAAGCCAGTGATCTCTTTCTACTTATTGAGCTATTTGAAGCCTAAAAAAAATTGTTTTGAAGATTTTATATTTTTAGAGAAAGGGGAAGGGAGGAAGAAAGGGAGAGAAATATCTTGCACGTTCCCATCCAGACACCCGGCCCACAACCCAGGCATGAGCCCTGATTGGGAATCGAACCAGCTACCCTTTGGTTCACAGGGCCAGCACTCAGTCCACTGAGCCACGCCAGCCAGGGCTGAAGCCTAAATTTTTAAGTGGGGTGTCTGTTTGTTCTTCATTGATAACAGTGGTGGAAGAGTTTCATGAGCTAAGACTTTCTGGTCTTAACTGACTGATTCTTGCTATCAGAGACATACATTCTGTTGTCTCCAGCATCAGACTTCTAAGAGCCATCATTCCAATTCTTTTGAACTCTTGCCAGTCTTTCATCCACAAAATCCTACGTATTATTAAATAAAGAAAAGTCAACAGAGATGACCATGCTGCGCTTTTAAAGAGCGTTTTTCCTTTTGACAGGTACAAAGAAGACAAACCAGTGAAATGTCATCAATATGATGGTCTTGTAGAATTGGCAACAATTTGTGCTCTTTGTAACGACTCGGCTTTGGATTACAATGAGGTAAGTCTCCTCAGAAAGGGAACCTAGACCTGCCTACTCCTGGTTCAGGGTGGCGTGGGTGGGGGAAAAGCCAGCCTTCCTCCCTCCCTTTGGACAGTCAGGGTTCCTGATTTTATTTCCCCTTTCCATTCAAGAGCCCGTCTCTGTCCTGGTCAGTTTGGCGGAGCCAGAGGCGGCCAGGAGGCTGCCTTAGCCCCCGCGACTGGGCACTGCAGTGGCTTAACTGAGCGTGCCAGCGCACATGGAGTTGTCGCCCGGTTGCGGCTAGGACTGTTAGGACTGTAGACGGCAAGACTGGGATGGAACAGGTCTCCCTGAAAGTGGAAGGTGTTGATCCTGCTCTTTAGGACGGGCAGCATCACATCCCTGAGGGCGTGCCGAGGCCTAGAGGGGTGCTTGATGATATTGAAGATAAAAGAATAATATAAAAGCTAACCAACAGAACGCGGTTTTTCTTTGTTTTTAATTATAAATGGTGAGATAAATCCTTTGGTTTCTGTCTAAAGGGCAAGCCAAGTCCCCCTCAGAAACACAATATAAACTTTGTAGTTAAGTAGTGGCTTGAAATTCTAAATACTATTTGAAAACTTCGTATGAATCAATAATATGGTTAGTGGCTTCTTACAGTTAGTTATTAGAATAAGGTAAGATGCACACCTATGCTTTGAGGATATTTTTACTTACCTGGATTATGACTGTCTTCCTGTGGAAAAGTCTTTATTAAAGACAAATTTACTTGTTCACTGCTTTCCCTTTTTACACTTTTTATGTCTAACCAATACAGGCAAAGGGTGTGTATGAAAAAGTTGGAGAAGCTACAGAGACTGCTCTCACTTGCCTGGTAGAGAAGATGAACGTATTTGATACTGAATTGAAGGGTCTTTCTAAAATTGAACGAGCGAATGCCTGCAACTCGGTCAGTATTGGAAGTTGGTACACTGTTCATGCTGCCCGTCACTCGTACCACATACTAATAACTCTTATGTCTTAGACTTGCATGTCTCCTTCCCCACATTCACTCTTGGATAAAATGACCCGGCATCTACCTGAGGAAAGTCAGTGTAACCAGTTTCCACATGCTCCCACTTGGGGCTGTTCCCCTGGAGGGGACTGTCCTTGCGCTGCAGAAGCCAGCCAGCTGTGCTGCAGCGTCAGCTTCCCCTGCTGGACCTTCGTTAGCACGGGGGGGATAGCGCAGAGTTCATCACAACTGTGTCTTGAAAGATTGTCCCCTTCAGCACTCTGATTCTAATAGCACATGTAAAGTAACGTGAAGCAAAAATTGACGGCGATAAAAGGAAAAGTAGACAAAACCACAGTCAGAGCTGGAAATTTTAACATAGCTCTCAGTAGTTGATAGGATAAGCACATGAAAAAATCAGTAAGGATATAGAAGATTTGAACAACACTGTAAACACACTTCACCCAATCCTTATTTCTGTTACGTTAGTTGAAAGGTACACTTCACGTGCATGAAGAACCTTCACCAGAACAAGTCATGCAGATGGTCCGTGAAGCAAGACTTAAATTATGCAGGTGGTTGCTGACCACAATAAAATAAAACCAGGAATCAATTTGGATAAATCTGGCAAATCCCTTCAGTAATACAACTTTCTAAACTGACGTAAGAAAACATGAAATAATCCTGTATCTATTAAATTAATTGAAAATAGTTTAGATCTCTCCCCACAAACTCCGAACTGAATTCTGCCCAACACTTCGGAAAGAAAAACCAGTTTTACACAGACTGAACAAAAAGAAAACAAAACCCTTCTCAATTCAGTGGATGAGGTCCGGGAGCCGGAGCCTGACACTGGACCTGACCAGAATAGGAAGCTACAAACTAGTATTTCTTGCAAGAGCAACAAAAAGATTATCAACACAACACTCTCAAATCAAGTCTGGTGTTAAAAATGTAAAGTGTTGTGTGGAAGCAGAGTTACCCACAACTGTAAGGTTCGCTTGACATGATGGATCAGCCTGGTGCGGGTGCGTGACCATCCTGTCCGCCATCCCTCGCTAGCTGGTGGGACTGAATCCCTCAGCCTCGTGACAGACAGCTTGACAGAGCCAGGGGGTTGGAATTGTTGCTTCCAGAATTGTAACTACTCCATGAAGGGAAACAGCATCGTGGAGCTTAAAAGTGGGGCCTTAACTGTAATGACCGCCACAAGCGAGGGCAGGACCGGATGTCTGGTGTCCCGTGCATTGCTGTATTCCCAGTACCTGTCACATAACAGGTGCTCGGGAAATATTTTATAAACAAGTAAAAGTACAAAAATTGTCGACCACTGGTATTCGATATATGTTCTATTCTTAGGTCATCAAACAACTGATGAAAAAGGAATTCACTCTAGAGTTCTCACGTGATAGAAAATCAATGTCAGTTTATTGTACACCAAACAAGCCAAGCCGGACATCCATGAGCAAAATGTTCGTGAAGGCAAGTACATCAGATTGCAGTTGCGATGTTCTTGCCAGAATTGGGATCCTGGATGAGCCAGTAAATAAAACTATTGATCTCCATCTGTACCTTTCCAGGGTGCTCCTGAAGGTGTCATTGACAGGTGCACCCATGTTCGAGTTGGAAGTACTAAAGTCCCCATGACCTCTGGAGTCAAACAGAAGATCATGGCTGTCATTCGGGAATGGGGGAGCGGCAGTGACACACTGCGGTGCTTGGCCCTGGCCACTCATGACAACCCACTGAGAAGAGAAGAAATGAACCTTGAGGACTCTGCCAACTTCATTAAATATGAGGTCAGCTAATGAACAGTTTCTTATCCACACCCTGCCCGTTCATTGTGTTTAAATAGCACTCTTTTGGTAAAAGGTCAGAATGAGTCTTGCTTTTGCCAAGAAAGAGGTGTGGTTATTTCTTTTTCTACAGGCCGAATGCATCACTGTTAATAATTCAGGTTGCCGTTTAAAATGTGTGTGTGTGTATAGGTTATGTATATATATAAAATATATATATATTTAACACAAGTCTTATTTTCAAAGTAGGCTTATCAAAATGAGCTAAACTTGTAAAACTTACTTTCGTAACTCATGTAAATTAAGATACTTTAAAAATTGGGAACGTTTTAAAAACATTAATTTTTATTGGTCAGAGTGTCCAGGTTGAGAGACTCTAAAATGCTCTTTTCCATCATTTCTGAGTATTATCATAAACGTTAAAAATTAGTTGATAACAAGAATGTAGCAGTTTTTACTCAACTTCCTGTTAATTGGAATTAAATCTGGCGTACAGATATTAATCTTAAGAGTCAAAGTTAGAGTTTAGCTCAAGAAAGGAAATGCAGAAGCCTTTGCCTTGCATGTGTAACTGGCCCCGTTTCACACTAGGAGAAAACACCAGGACTTCCTGTTTTAAAACAAGGTGGTTCTTTTGCTGCAGACCAATCTGACTTTCGTTGGCTGTGTGGGCATGCTGGACCCTCCCAGAATTGAAGTGGCCTCTTCGGTGAAGCTCTGCCGGCAAGCAGGCATCCGGGTCATCATGATCACGGGGGACAACAAGGGCACCGCGGTGGCCATCTGCCGCCGCATTGGCATCTTCGGGCAGGACGAGGATGTGACGGCGAAGGCTTTCACGGGTCGGGAGTTTGACGAGCTCAGTCCGTCTGCCCAGAGAGATGCGTGCTTGAACGCACGCTGTTTCGCTCGCGTTGAACCTTCCCACAAGTCTAAAATCGTAGAATTTCTTCAGTCTTTCGATGAGATCACCGCCATGGTGAGTGTACCTTTGGATAGGTACAAATTTTGACCTTTACCTTTTTAGTAATGGCTCCCAGATTTGGAATTTCTTGGTTGTTTCCTGGCTGTTTCTGTAGGAACCCGTTACTAGTAGTTGCTGTGTGTTGCAGGGAAGATTCTAGAGTAGTGTGACTTAGACGTGCCTTCTGAGTCAGCCGTGGGAGGTACTGAGCCGTGTCGGGTCCCTTTCAGACAGGGGATGGTGTGAACGACGCGCCTGCCCTGAAGAAGGCCGAGATCGGCATTGCCATGGGCTCGGGCACGGCTGTGGCCAAAACCGCCTCCGAGATGGTCCTGGCTGACGACAACTTCTCCACCATCGTGGCTGCCGTGGAGGAGGGGCGGGCCATCTACAACAACATGAAGCAGTTCATCCGCTACCTCATCTCATCCAACGTGGGGGAGGTTGTCTGGTAGGTCCCTGTGGCGGGTCACTTGCGTTCCTTGAACTAAAATCGGCTTGTGCCACCATTTCCCCTTTTGGTACTTGGTCTGGTGGCAGCTTTGGTCTCTGCCTGAGGCAGGAGGGCCGGCAGAGCAAGGGGAAGGACGCCCTTGGGACGGAAGGGCACTGCCTGCAGCTGTCTTTAACTTGGGGATGAGTTTAAATTCACTAGATAAAATAATAAAACTTGTCTAAAAGTTAATTTAAGGGTACGTTGCCGCTGTCCACCGATCTATATGGAGGGAGTGCATGGTGACGCTTTTCAAAGTGGCGAAAAGTAACTTAGGGCCTCTCTCTCTCTCTCTCTCTCCCCTGGAAACAGTATTTTCCTGACAGCAGCCCTTGGGTTTCCTGAGGCTTTAATCCCAGTCCAGCTGCTCTGGGTCAACCTGGTGACCGACGGCCTGCCTGCCACCGCGCTGGGGTTCAACCCCCCCGACCTGGACATCATGAATAAACCACCTCGGAACCCAAAGGAACCACTCATCAGCGGGTGGCTCTTTTTCCGTTACCTGGCTATTGGCTGTGAGTAGTTTTCTTTTTAATGTTGCTGATGATAAACAAAATGTTTGTGGACCAGAGTTTTATAAATTTATCCCTTGAAAGTACCTTTTTCTTCTATCCCTGTATTTGAGAGCAGCTTCCATTTTCTGCTATCCAGAGTTAAAGAAACTGAATGCTGAAATTATAGTCAAGTCGGGGTTGGCTCGGGCCGTAACATCACCAAGGTGGAAGGTGAAGTTTCCTTTGCCTGTGCGAGGACAGGGACCTGTGTGCTCATCAGCAGGGGTGGGTCAAGGCCTGGAGCCTGGCCTCAGGGCACACCCCTTGCCTGTGTCACCTAGTAGACCTTGTCCTGACCCAGGTGCCATAGGTTAGCCAGGTGAACCCCAGGGGGGTTCCAAGAGAAAGGGGACTTGGAACCCAGAACGCATGCCCTGGTGACAGAGCGGCAGCTTCAGCCAGCTGTTCCTACCCGGCGGCGGTGTTGCTCATGTGCCATTCCACACATGCCCTAGCACAGGTCAGAGTCTGTGAATGCAGAGGGTCTACGAGTTTATTTCTTCAAGTGAGGGCACGCTTGTACAGACCTGTGTGCGGAGTTTCGTCCGATTCCCACACGAGGGCCTGTACGCCTGCCTTACCTCCGTTGTCACAGCTGGGGTGTGCGCACGGATCTGCTTGGTGGGTGCTCCTGATACCGTGGGTGGGACGTCCTCTTACTTGCAAGTCCGTGTTCTCCACTACCTCTTGGCCTAAAAGGTCTTGGAGGGTGTGATCTGTTCCTCACAACACAGTGCAGCCTAAGGTGCAGACACAAGTCTGCAGCCCCAGTGTGTGTGGGCTGCGGGCGAGAGGGCCTACCTAGCAAGGGGAAAAGCTCTCCCAGTGCAGTAGGACCAATTTCTCACCAAGTCTGCAGCAGAGGTTGCCGGGGTTTTCTGTACAGCAGGCCCCTCTCCTCGCAGAAACCCTCAATCCAACTGCTTTTGCGCAGGCAGCTCATGTTTCGCTTGACACATGGTGTTGCTCATCTCTCCTGGGGAATTGGTGGCCCGAGGGGCAGGAGCTGCAGTGAATGCTGTAAACCCCACGCGTGTCAGCGCTGCAATGTTCATTTCCAGGCTACGTCGGTGCTGCTACTGTGGGTGCTGCTGCGTGGTGGTTCATTGCCGCTGACGGTGGTCCAAGAGTGTCCTTCTACCAGCTGGTAGGTAGCCACCTCCTTTCTCTGCCTTGGGTGCCGAATGTGAGCCCTCATAGCCAGGTTGTCCTGAGCTTTCTGTGGTTTGGGTGGCTATCAGCGGGTCCTAAGGCTCCAACAATCTGCAGTTGCACCTAAGGTTATTCTAAGGACTCCGCTTCTCTGGAAAATGGGGTGAGATCTTCCATGGGGTTGTGTTCTGGGCTTGGTGTGCAGGCTGAGGAAAGTATTTGGTGGGCTTTGTTGCAGAGTCACTTCCTGCAGTGTAAAGAGGACAACCCAGACTTTGAAGGAGTGGACTGTGAAATCTTTGAGTCTCCTTACCCGATGACCATGGCACTCTCCGTCCTAGTGACCATAGAGATGTGTAACGCCCTCAACAGGTCAGTGAGCCTTGGCAAGCTGGGTGAAGGCTCTGACAGCCGAGCCCTGTGGGATGGGGGTGGGGAGGTGCCTTGGTGGATGGAGGGTCACAGGCAGGCTCCTCCTTTCCAAAAAGAAAGGAGAACAAGCAGCACCGGCGTCTAAAGCAGTTGAGTGTCATCATCTTTAGGAAGTGTCGGGAGTGTTTAGCCATGTGCTTGCTTCGTAAGGGATGGTGGAAGACAGAAGTAGGGGCTTCAGTGCCCCTGCATGGCAGCGTCCACAGGGAAGGGGGAACAGTTTCCCTTTAGCATTTCAACCAATGGTATCGTCCAATTATGTCAGTGACAAAAATGGAAGTTTCAGAAATAGTCTAAGTGTCAAGGGCAGTGAGCAGCCTTGAGCCTAATGAAATGGAATCTGCTGTCCTGAAGCCTAGATTTAAAATTGGAAGTTGTCCTATATCTGAACATTTTCCCTCAGCTTTGCTGCAGTGGAAACCAGCCAGGAGAATGAGGTCAGTGGGTGATGCCAAGTTGGCTGCCACCTACTTCATGTGGCTCTGCACCCGGTGCCCTGTGACATATGCCTCTCTGTTGGGCCTACCGGATGTCCCCCTCTCCTCCTGCAGCTTGTCTGAAAACCAGTCCCTGCTGAGGATGCCCCCCTGGGAAAACATCTGGCTCGTGGGTTCCATCTGCCTGTCCATGTCACTCCACTTCCTCATCCTCTACGTGGAGCCCTTGCCAGTAAGCCGAGTGGAGCTGGGGCGGAGCGGGGGGGGGGGGGGGGGGGGGGGGGGGGGGGGGGGGGGGGGGGGGGGGGGTGCTGGCTCTCCACAGGCCTGATGCAGCTTTGGGGGCTTCTTTCAGCTTATCTTCCAGATCACACCACTGAACTTGACCCAGTGGCTGATGGTGCTGAAAATCTCCCTGCCTGTGATTCTGATGGACGAGACCCTCAAGTTTGTGGCCCGCAACTACCTGGAACCTGGTAAAGAGTGTGTGCAGCCTGCCACCAAATCCTGCTCGCTCTCGGCATGCACGGACGGGATTTCCTGGCCCTTTGTGCTGCTCATACTGCCCCTGGTGGCCTGGGTGTATAGCACAGACACTAACTTTAGTGACATGTTCTGGTCTTGACTGACAGTTTTACATAAAGAAGATGTTTAACTTAATCAATTAATTTTTTATTGTTTAAAGCAACTGTCTTTCTGCTGAATTTTCACATGAACATACTGGCTGGTGAAGGAGGTTTCATACTCTATAGATTTTGTTTTGCTTTTTCTGACTCCAGTGGGGCAAGATTTTCCTTTTTTATACACATAATTAAAGTGTCCATTGACATGTACAGAGAACTAACACTATTTTATGCAAATATTTTTTTGTAGATGAAAAAGCATGTACAGTGTTCTGTTTAATAATACTCATCCTTGTATAAAAAAAAAAAGTTGAGCCAGCAGACATTGTCAGCAAATTAATTGGCAGCAGATTTTAGGAGATGAATGTGTGTGGTTTTTTCTAAAATGAAATAGCATGTATTGTCTTTTGCATGATCATCTGGACTTAATCTGAGATCACAGTCTTAATTTTTTTATTCATAAGCCAATTTTTCTGCACTGGGCAGAGTGCTGCTACCTCAGTCAGTATTTTTTGGTTTGCCACTTCCTCACCCTCTCGGTTCACCTCCACCCCCACCCCATCCCGGGCCCCGCTCGGCTGCTTCTCCCGTAGGATTTCGAAGGTTCTGTTTACATCAGTCTTAACAAGAGGTATGCCCGTTCTCGCTTGTGCAGAAAACATTGTTCCAGATTCAATCGACTGGGTTCATGTCCCCTCATGTAGTTTTTAAGGTTATTTATTTAAATGTCTAGCATATTTTATTGTAACAGACATTGTTTTGCCAACATTGCCTATTTCAGGGGCACTCACAATCTAGTTTTAAAAAATAAAACATTTTAAATGGACAGAAAAATAACTGCCTTTTTTTTAAACTCTTAAGTGGCTTAGTTTTCACTGTGCTCAAGGGGAAGAAGGGTCCTGTTCTGCTGCAAAGGTGTAGGAACTTTATTTTCTAAGGTACAGGCACTGTCACCTGTGACTCAGTTTATGCGAGTTTCTGCTGGCCCGTTTCAGCCTGGTGCAGAGCACCCAAGGGCAAGTGTGTGTGTGTGCGTGTGTGTGTGCGTGTGTGCGTTTTGTAAAATCTGTAAATAGCACATGACCAGATGAACATACTGTATAGAACTATTTTTATTTGTGGCCACTAACCACCACTGTTGTACTATGATGAATGTTTGCGCATGTTTCAGATCAGTCTTACCAACCAACAGTGTGTAAGTCATTAACAGTCCTAACTGTGGTGTTTCCCTCCAATGCCTTCCAACCTCCGTCAACTAATGTGAGTATTCTCTGGAATTCAGATGCTGTAGCCTGGCGGCTGCCACCAACAGAACTAACCTAAGGGTGTAACACTAAAGAAGCCCCCTGTGCAGGCACAGCCGCGTACGGTGCTGCGCAGCCAGAGGCGGGGAGAGATGTGTTCTGGTTTGGGAGCTGTGCCTTTGTCAGTCTGTGATGAAGAGTCAGGGTTTGGTCTTTGGGAGCTGCAAGGACTCGTCCCTGAATCTTGGCTCATCAAAACAAAGAGCTAGTGAAAGCAAACAACTGAACCAGTGAACTCACGTATCCGTAGGTTCCTCTTAAATGGGCCACTTGCTTCACCATCGGGGTTGCATCCTTTGCAGTGGAGACGTGTCTGCCCTCCAGGGTGTGCTGAGCAGTTACTGGGTCTCGGCTGCGCCCCACCAGCGGCCAGGCTTGTCGGGAGCAGGTGAAGGAGGCCCAGGCGGCGGCGTAATCACGGCCCGCAGCTCCATCCCTGTGAGGCCAGGTGTTGGGCAGGTACTTGGGCTTTGGCTGCAGGCTCAGCCAGAAGGTGCAGAAGGTGTAAATGCTGCAAGTTTGGGGAAAAAGTAAACAGGTATCAGGCAGGATGAGGTGCTGGTGTCAAGATCAGCTGTCTGAGTGTGAGGAGAAGGGAGTGGACCGTGGACACTGATGGTCACAGCGTCCTGGCTTGGCTCTCGGAGAAGGTCGGTTTGCTTGGTGGTGAACATAGGGCTGCAGGTTTTGCTGTTTTTTTCTTAGCATCGTGAGGGGTACAAAGGAGCAGATTGAGAGGATCAAATGTAAGGAGTGCTACTTGGCTACAAACCGAAACAGAATGTCTGAGCTTGCTAGGTGGTGTGCTAGTCAGTAGAAACCAAACTAACCAGGTCGTCGCATGTTCCTGACTTGGTTCCTTGACTTGGTTCCTTGACTTAGTGGCTTTTAGAAAAGGAAGTTGACTGCTGTGAGCTGCTGCTGGAGGCCAGCACAGCCCCAGGCGGCCCTGGGAGGGCCTCTTCCTCAGACCGCCACGCGGACACTGCCAGGCAGCTCGTGTCTGAAACACTTGCCCAGGGAGTGAGCTGCTTTTTGCCACCTGTGCTCACCTGGCCTCCGATTCGGCTTTGCCCTGAAGGTGGCAGGCGCTCCTCCTTCCCCTCCTGGGGACACCACTGCAGCAGCTCCTCCAAGTTCCAGCGGGTGGGCCTCCCCAGCGAGCAGGGCCGCTGCTGGCACCCGCTCTGTGCTGCGGGGCCGCAGGCATCATCCCCATGCCCGCCTGGAGCCTGCGGCGCCTACAGTGGACCTGGCCCCTGCCTTTTAAACTCAACCACCAAATTCGGGCAGGGCCACTACCCTCCGGCCCTGTTCCTTGAAAGGGAAGGGTGACAAGCAGCCGAGGTACTGGGCAGGGCTGGGTCTGCAGCGTAGAGGCTGCCCCTGGAAGGGTGGAGTTGGGAGCCAGAGGCTTGGCTGCCCGCCACACGCTGGCTTGTGCTTCATCTCCCGCACTGCTCACCGAGAACGGCTGCTCTTGCCCATCTCGCTCTGCTCCACCTGAAGCGATGAAATGTCTGCCTGGTGGGTTCTCCTGGGAACCGGGGGTGGGGGCTTCGTCTGTAGCCAGGTGATCTGTGTTGCTGAGCCTGGGCGTCTAGATGCTACCCGGTGTGGGCGGTAGGTGCCTCAGGGACAGCGTGTCAGAAATGCTGGACTTCAGACCTTAAAAGAGCAAACTGAATAACTGCCTTTCATCTGTCACTAGTACTTTTAAGTAGTTATTCTCACACTTCCTCCCCGTATTTCATAAAGCTGATTTCCTCTCTCTTTCCTTTTCAGCAATACTGGAGTAACCGCTTCCTAAGCCATTTTGCAGAAATGTAAGGGTGTTCGGTTGCGTGCATGTGCGTTTTAGCGACATCTGCCGCCCTCTGCATGACTGGTGTTGGGAGGGAGGGAAAGGACTGAAGTAGAAAAAGTTCCCAACTCATTGTGTGTGATGTGGAGGAAATGTGTATTACCAATGGGGTTTTTAGCTTTTCAATTAAAATCATCATTACAAATGTACAATTTAGCTTCGTGAATCAGAAAGCCTCTCCGGAGAATTTTGGTTCTTTGCTATGAGGAGGAGGGTCTGAAACGTCACCCAAGAGCTCAGGTGCCATCAGCCAAGCCTCCATATTTCTCTGTGCACAATGTCAGTTTCTATAAATGTACAATGCCCACTTTCAGTTGTAATGCATGCCTTCAGTTGTAAGTAGCCAGATTTCTCTATGGTGTCGTTGAAACATGCTACTTTTTAATTGGCCCTGTACAGTTCTGCTTATTTATAAAAAAAATTTTTTTGGAAAACACTACAGGTGTTGAATAGTTAAAATGTAGGCTTCCGGTTCATAACTTCAGTTGTTTTTGGAGTGTGCAAACTGCTATTTTGCCCTGTATTAAATGTAACTTATTTAATGAAATCAGAAGTAGACAGATGTTGGTACAATACAAATATTGTGATGCATTTATCTTAATAAAATGCTTAACGTCTATCGCAACGCATGTTTGACTTTAGACTGTAAATAGAGATGTTTATTTCTGTGCTGGTAACAAAAGCAGTGCACAGACATGGTCCATTTCAGGTAAATAAATCTATTCTATGATAAGTTCACAGAGTGGTGGTGAGTGTTTTGTGGGGTTTGGGGGGTGATGTGTACTGAGTCCTGAACCACTTTGTGCCCCCTCCCCCCATGTGGTACAAGGAGGAAGTTCTTGGACTTGCCTTCCTGGGTAGGAAAGCAGAGTGGTGAGTGGTAGGTCTACTCACGAGGTAAGATTTATAAACTACTTCTGTGCTGGCGCAACAGTTGCCCCTCAAGTATGGGGAAAGCTGTGTCTTAGTGGGGTTCTCGGACCTTATCACCATGACTCAGAAGCCTGCCGCTTGGAGAGATGATTCCAGTGCTGTTCAGATAGGAGTGGTAACGTTCTGCTCTCCTGCAGTTACTGCAGGTAACAGGACTGGAGTAGAACTGAAGCCGCAGGGCTGCAGTTCATCCATCTGATGTAAGTGTGGGGGGGTGGGGGGGGGCTGAGGCTCTCCCCTGCTTTCTAAGTTCCCAGAGACAATTCTTCTACGACTTTGAAGAATCACCCACCTATCCTTGCATCTGATTTTTAAGTCGTAGATAGGTGGGTGATTCTTTAAACCTAATAAACATAAGCCCTATTAACTCTCCTTTTTTAACATGATGAAAAATAAGCCTAAAATATTGAAACACCGGAATTCCACTCACCATGCACCTCGCCCACTACTTGGCACAGTTCCGGGGGGCCGTGGCCGTCAGAGAAGAGAAGGGGAGGTGCCTGAGAGCAAACAAAAAGCAGCAAGGGTCATAATTGGGTCTATGGGAATATCTGGTTCTTCGGAAAGTTTAGTAACTGGGGGAGACCGGGGTGGGGGGCTGATCTCTTAATGTGAAGGATACAAAATTAATAGGTTAATGATACATGGAAATACCAACAGGCACTTTAATCAAACAAAGTACACAATGGAGCCCTGGCTGGGTGGTTCAGTGGACTGAGCGCCTGCCTGCGAACTGAAAGGTGGCTGGGTTGCAGGCCAGGTCCCCCAGTTGTGAGCGTGCGAGAGGCAACTGACCGATGTTTCTCTCTTCTTTTTCCATAGTTCAACACTGCTGGCAAATTAAAACCAATGGGTCTTACGATATCAAGGGTGTGGAGAACAGGTCCTCTATACATTGTAAAACAGCTGGGTATCTGGTAAATTTACAGATGCTTTTTAAATATAGAACCTAGCAGGTCCGCGCCTAGGCTTACCTTTGAATTTTTCATATCAAGATACTTAGAAAAATACTGGAAACAACCTAAATGACCAACAGCTGCAGGAAAATGTTAAGTACATTTGAGGCACATTGAAGGCACATTAAAATCAACCTTTGCAACAATGAAAATGAATGCACTGGAGGTGTCAACAGATACAGCAAGATCAAGTGCAGTGTACATAAAGTTCAAAACGTGCAAAACCATCCTGCTAGTCTCTCCTACACCTACGGCCCGTCTGCGCCAAAGTATGTGCCCTAGAGTGCAAACCAATGCACAGCGTCCTTTGGGACAAAGTCACAAAACCCAGCTCAACCAAGCCAAAGGTCCTCAGCTCCAAGTGGACAAGCAGTCAGCAGATCAGTAACAAGTTCAAAGCACCAGCCACAAGGGAGGTGTCAGGACCGTGGTTCCTGGAGGGAGGGCTTGGGTGCTACGTACGCAGGTGTTCCTTGTGCCTCTCTGTATAACAGACTTAAAAAGCAAACCCTGAGAGTACCTAGACAAGATGTGCAACAAAAAGCCTTCCTAGGCAGGCATGACACAAACTCCTGCAAGAGCAGTAAACTACATAGAAAGGTAAAAATTCCAGAATTGAACATCACCTGCGGGCTTAGGACAACAGACTGGCTGCGCATGGCGACAAACTCCCATCACGTGTGATGGTAAATTCAGGAGCAAAGTTCGACACTGCTCTCCCTGCAGCCAGCGTAGGAAATAGGTCCTGATGGCAAGACTGTGCATCGGCCCGAACTCGGAAGGCAACTGGACAGTATCTACGATCGTTTTAAACATCCATAACCGTGAATCAAGGACTGTGATGAAATCCTCACACGTTTAAACAAGTAATCCTGCTGCACTATTGTAGCAAAAGATTGGAAGTAACCCGGACGCCCATCAACGGGCGAGATGCTGAGTTAACAAAGAACGTGAATACCATGCAGGGTTCCGTCCTCAAGCGGGACGGATCTGCGTGAAAGGGCGAGGCCTGATGTCTAGTGTGTCTGCCCGGTAAAACCCAAGTGCAAAGCACTTTGTGTAACATTCTATCATTCGTTTTTGAAAAGGAGGAAGTTAATCATGTCCAGCAATGATGGCTGGAGCCAGGTTTCTCAACTTCAGGGTGACCCATGTGGTCATGAGCCACAGCTGGAGCCGCCAGGATGCACTCACGTTGAGCGGACAGACAGGATTCCACACGGACTCTCTAGTGCTGTGTACCTAAACGCATCTCCTTGCTCCGGTGAGCCCACTCAGCTCCCGGCTGCAGGCTCTGCACCCTCTCCAGGAAGAGGCATCCAGTCTCCTTGGAGAAACAGCCAATTCCAGGGCTGGGGCAGGAAACAGGTGGCATGTGCCTGTGGATCCCTAGCGCCAGAGAGTAACTTGTTCTCAAAAACCAAACGACTATTAATGCCATGGCCTATCAAAGGGACACAGGAGCCAAGAGGAAAAGCCGAGGGGCCAAAGTTGGCACAACCTGGGAGCAGTGGTGCTGGGAATCCGGTCTAAACTAAATGCCCACAAGTCGACGTTGACATAAACAAATGAGAAACTGGAGATGCGCCACACACGAGTCCACAGCGGTCTGCCCACCCCTGCAGTTGAGCTGTTCAGAGAGTACAGCGTGGGCCGGGAAAAGTGACCCCAAGTAGAAAACCCTGACAGACACACCCCTCAGCCAAGTGAGGGCATCTTGGGAGCCTGTCCCCTTGATCTGAAAGGTTAATGGCATCTTACCTGTGGCCTTCCTCCCAAAAGCATGCAACCTCAAAGGCAAAGGATCTGACAAATCCGAAAAGGTGGTTTGCAAAATGCCTGACTGGTATTCCTTAAACTGCTGAGGCCATCAAAACCAAGGGGCATCTGAGGAACTCCCGTCTTAGGAGGACACGTGGCAACTGAGTGCCACCTGTTACACTGGGCGGGAGCCTGCAACAAAAATAACCAAAGAAATCTGAATACACTATGGACTGTAGTTGATAATAATGAACAAATATTGGTCCATAATTATGTGTAAGTATTGGGGCAAATGTACCATGGCGTACAGAATGTTAACAGAAGAAGCGGAGTCCGGAGCTTATGGGAACCTTCTGTGTAAGCTCTGTTCCATTTCCCCATAAGTCTAAAAATATTCTAAAATTAAAGGTCTAGCCCTGGCTGGTAGCGCAGTGGATAAGGTGCTGACCTGCACACCCAGGGGTCGCTGGTTCGATTCCCCAGCCAGGGCACAGGACCAGGTTGCAAGCCAGGTCTCCAGCCGGGTCCGTGGCTGGAGATAGGTGACAGGCGACCATGCATTGATGTCTCCCTCTCTCTCCACCTCTCTCCCTTCCCCTCTCTCTGAAAATAATAAATAAAACCTTTAAGAAAAAAATAAAAATAAATAAAATTAAAGGTCTATTTTAAAATGCAAGGATAAATAGTATATATATAAGATTTTATTTTTAAACGGGGGAAGAGAGGGAGAGCAACATCAATGTGTGGTTGCCTCTTGCACGCCCCCAACTGGAGACCTAGCCCACAACCCAGGCCTGTGCCCTGACCGGAAATCAAACTGGTGACTGTTTGGTTCGCAGGCTGGTACTCAGCCCACTGAGCCACACCAGCCAGGACATATCTTCATGGATGCATTGAAGAACCACAAGACATAACAATTTCCAGGTAGAAATGAGAAAGCAAGAGAGAGAATCACAGCATCCAAGGTCATTTTTCTCCTAGTGGCACCTACCTATCCATGTAAACTAAGCGTGAAAACAAGCGAGGTTTTTGAGCTCATGGAGTACAACAGGCAAAATCAAAAAATCCAGGGCCCACCAGAAGTGAGAAGTCCCTTGGGGCGTTAAACGGTGACCCTGAAGGACAACCAGGTAAAAGCAAAGCAGAAGTAAACTTGCCCTCCTTCTCCAAAGCTCAAAACCCTGTAGGCAGCACTGCTGGGGTGCTGAGCAGGCCCCCCAGGAGCGTGTAAACACTGGCAACCGAGGAGCTGCAGCCTCAACTCCAACCCAAGCTCCTTGCAACCTCAAGGCATGAGCCCAAAGGCCCTGGCGGTGCCCCTAAGCACCAGGCAGAAATAAACTTAAATCCTCTTTAGCAGAAGGCACCTTTCACGTTGTGTCTTGGCAGACAGACACACTTCTTCTTCAAAGTGGCATTCAGTACAAGATACCCAAGCACGCAAGACACAAGGCACCATGCGTGACAGCCCACAGAAATACACCTACAGTCTCACCCCGACTTCCCACGTTGGACAAGCTGGATACAGATCATAACAAACCCATGGTTAAATCCCCCCCTTATCCGTGGGGGTCTTGGAAAAAGGAAAGCTGGTAAATATGGAAGATTAAAATACATGGAAAAATAAAAATATCTAAACAAACAAATAAATAAATAAATAAAATACATGGAAGGTAGACTGAGAAAGGTGACAAAAATCAAACATTTTATCAGTTTCAGAATACTAGAACACAAGAAGGTTATTACTAGAAGAGATAATGGATGAGAATTTTCTAGAACTGGTAAGACAGAAATCCACAGATGCACAAATCCCAACAAATCACAAAGGAGGAACAAAAAAATTCAGCCCAGACACTGGACAGAAAACCAGATGCACGGAGAAAATCTTAAAAGCAGCAGATGGACTACAAAGGCATCTCCTTTCAAGCAGTGGCCAGTGTCACTGTTGGTTTCAACACGGTCGGTGGAGACCAGGAGGATGGCAGCCTCAAGTGCTGAAAAGAAATGACCCGCAATCCAGACTCTCAAACCTGGAGAAAATATGCAGTATTTGAAAAGTCAAGGTCAAACAGAGATATTTTCAGACCGATTCTTCACCAGCAGCAGACACACAGTAAGGAAAATTCTAGAAGGGTACGGGGGTAAACAGCCTGGGTTCCGTGAAGGCCTCTGCAGGCAGGAGCAGGGGGCAAGGCCGGCTTCAGACAGAAACACAGACACACTGGTCCATGCAGCCAGAAGCATAAGAAATCCACGAAAAAAAGGAATGGAAGAAACCTAAAAAGAACAAATAGGAAGGGTACTAGAGGATGCCGGAGCCAACATCAAATATAACCAGTAACATTGAGAGAATATATGAAACATGTTATCCCTGTCACTATTTCTGAAAATCGACTGAAGCGTGACCCCATCTGTGCTTCTCACGGGGACACTTGGGGAAGATGCACACGCAGGTCTGACAGCCAGGAAGTGTTGGACAGTTGAAACTGGAAAGAAGTCATGGGTGACTTTGGGTGAATGATGACCCAAAAAGTAAAAACCAACCCCCAGGGCCAGGGGTCCGCACTTCAGGAAGGATGAGGCCGGCATGGGCCCCCAGAGGGCCACTCCCCTCCCATGTGCTCCCTCCATGGCTGAAGGACTGACATCCCCTTCGCAAAGCCCCCCATACTGACAACAGGGAAAGGGGACGCAACTCTCCGATACAGTATTTTCCCAAAGGAACATGGAGCCCAGACAGGCTAAGGGAGCTGCCCACAGCCACACCGCCAGTGACAGGCCATCAATCTGAGGCCCCCACCCGGTGGCGGAGAGAGGCCTTCCCTTCAGGGGGCTTTGAAATAAACGAGAATGAAACCCAGGACACAGCAGCCAGCACCCCACCCCCGACACAGTAAACCTCATCAAGCGCAGGGTTGCCTTCAGACCTCAGTTCAGAAAACACCCCTCAACCCAGGGCCTGCAAGGACCGTCCTACAGGGGGCGGGGGCCACTGTACGCCCCACCGCAGGCTCACAGCACCAGCGAAAGGAAGTGAACTAGGGGTTCCTGGTTTGCCCCTGACCGGAGACCAGGCAAGGGGGTAGGCAAGGGTCGCTAGGGAGGGGCAGAGGTGGAGGGTCACAGGGCACCCCAGGCTTCCAGATTCATTGCAGAGGACCAGCCAGCTCCCTTTAAAGTTGCAAAAAGGATCACTCTGCCCGTTCCCTCTGAAATCCCCCTCCTGGGAATTTACCCAAAGAAGGAAACAGCTGTGAGCACCAAGGTCACCGAAGGTTGTTTATAGAGACACACACAAACACTGAAGACTTCACTGGCCAGCAGAAGCCGTGTCCTGACGCTGCTGCCCTCACTGGACAGTTTGGAGCCTGCGAGTCCAGCCAGCCTGAGGGGCACAGATGTGCATGCAGGGTGGTCTCGGCTCCGTTAGCAGGCGGTGACACTGGCCCTCAGAGAGAAGGACACACCAAAGCTCCAGGGAAAGGAACCCTCGGCAGACTGAAAGAGCCAACGTGTCCGACTCCGTGTGCTCATCTATGAATGGGGTTCATCCTACCCATGTTTCATGGGTGTGAGGCGAAAGGTCTGCCCCAGCCCAGCGCTCGTGAAAGAGCAGCTCAAGCAAATCAAAACGATGGTGTCTTGGTCACATCCAAGACTAGGAGAAACAAGTGCACTCAGACCCAGACCCTCGCTGCAGTGTGGCCTCCGCGCGTCTTTGGAATACGCCAACCTGTTTGTGCCACCACCACCTAGCGATCATGTAGAAACACAACTGGAAAGGGCCCACCCGAGCGGACTGGTGTCAGACTCGGACTCTCAAGTCGTCAGACAAGAGCACTCGGACCCCGGCAGGAACTCTGCATGTGCAGGGTACCTCGGTGCACGAAGCTCAGTACCACCGTTGTGGGGCCAGTGCCAGACACAGGGACTCCGCAGAGATCGGGAAATTGGCGTATTTAAAATTTGACACCTCTCTCGGAATTGCTTTTACCACGTGTTCACTTTGCTAAGGAAGAAAACCCACAGCACATGGCAACCAACCTAGATTTAACACCTGGTGTAGACCTTGCCCAGATGCCTGATCTTAACCAGTCTGCCATTTTGTGACCAAGCACCAATAATCCCGTCACAGGGCCTCTGGACAGGCAATCCTCCCGGTAAAACCCTTCTTCTCTTCCCCAGAAGAAAGAAGTCCCGGCCCCACAAATAATCCCTTTTTGTCAATAAAACCCTTCTGCCTATAAACACCTTCCAGCCTGCACAGCCCCTCCAAGGGCCCTGCTGGTTACCAGGCAGCACTGGCCGGGATGCTGCCCGAGTTACGAATTGCTTAGCGAAGCCAGTTGGAGCTTCCACTTGTTTCCTCGGCTGAGTTAAATACTGGTGTCACCAGGGTTATTTGGATGGCAGGGTTACATGCCATTGCTCCACACTTCTTTAAAGGCTGCTGAAGCACAGGTAACGACACCTGCCATGCTAACCACCTGCATGTGCAGCTCAGCGGCAGGCGCCACTCCCACGGCTGCACCAGCACTGCCAGCTCCAGAACTTTCCCACCAGCCCAGACGGAAACTGCCCTTAAACACCAACTCCCCCTCACCCCCCTCGCCCCCCGGTTCATGTCAGGGAGTTTGCCTCCTACCCGCAGTCACACAGCACCTGCCCTTCCCTAACGGGCTGCTTTCAAGCAGCACAGCGTCCTTGGGGTCACAGATGCTGCGGCCGGGGTCAGGGCGTCCTCCCCTCGCACGGCTGTGCTGCGCCTTGTTGAGCCTTCTCCCTCCCGGCGCAGGACACCTGGCTGTTTCCCGCTTTGGAACACAGGTGTGCAGGCACCTGTTCAAGGCCCTGCTCTGGTGCCTTTGCGGATACGCCCACAAGTGGAATTGCTACATCTCAAGATAATGGTTTACATTTTCGAAGACCAGCCAGTTTTCCACAGGGACTGTGTCGTGTTGCGTTCCCACCGACTGTGCACAAGGGCACTATTTTCAAATTCTTTTAACGGCCCGAGGAGAACGAGTTGTGGGCTTCTGGCTTATCCCAGGTGTTGCCGGCACCGTGTGGTTTGTGAACCGAACATGACATGTCCGTGCTCAAAGTAAGCGCTCTCACACTTGGGCCCCTGCTGGCGGCGGCCCCGGTGCACCAGGTCAGGTCATCAGAACCCTACCTGTGCAGCACCAAGGGCAGAGATGCTGGCTGGCGCCCCGCCTGCGCCCCTGGGTGGGGAAGCTCCTGAGGAAGTGGAAAACCTTACTGGGGCACTTACCTCCACAGGCCCTCCTGTGCCAGGGCCTGCTGACGGCCTGTACGACCAGCTGCCGTCCCCAGAGGCCGCAGGGAAGTGCTGGGTGAGCCAGGCCTCCCCGCCTGGCAGCACCTGCGGCTGCAGACCTGACTGCATGTGCTGTTCCCACCCACAGGCAGCTCCAGAGGGGTCCCCCAGGGGCCCGGGGGGGCAAGCCCACAGCTTCTGAGACCCTCAAACCCTCTTTCTTGTTTCTATTTGAAGCAGGGAACACCTGTAGTGAAAAGGGGATCAGGGCGGGGGAGAGAAGATTCGGACTCCCAGGCCCTGGCCTGGACTAAGGTTTGGCACTGGGCCGGGGCATGTGCATCACCGAGAAGCATGCTCATGTGTGCAGATTTGGGGAACAGCTGGCAATACCCCGAGGAAGGATGCAGAAGCCCGGGTCACAGCCGCCAGGTTCCTGGTGCACAGGAGGTTCAGAATCAAGAGTACAAAGGACCAGGCCAGGGGGCAGGGAGCACCCCTCTCGGACCCAGCCTCCCTGCTCAGCTGAGGGACCCCAAGGAGGAAGGACAAGGTTTCAGGGGTGCCAGCACCAGGGAAGGATATGTCTGGTATTTACCCTGATGGCAGTGATGACATTCACAACCGGCACCTGCTTAACTCCACACACACTTGCTTCAGTCCTCAGACCAGAGGCAGCCGTGGGAGCCCTGGCCACGGAGCCCCACCCAGCCTGACGCCCCGCGCTGGCGGAGGGAGGGAGGGCTGGAGCTTTCAGAGCCCCTTCCGCTGACCCCAAGCCTGTCTACAAACAACTGGGGGTGGGTGGGCAGGCAGGGGAACGACAGGAGTCAGTTGAAACATCCCCTTAAGGGCTGTGTGAGTCCAGACACCGAAAGGTCCCTGCGGTGGCTGGCGCACCTGGGAGGCCACACTCCCTGGCAGGTTTGCTCCACCTCCTTCCTCGCAGGTGGTTCAGGGGGGTGGAGTCAGAGGAGCAGCCGGATTCTGCCCCTGCTTCCTGGGGCTCCCTGCCCTCTGGAGGTTTTGTGGTTTACGAGGACAAGTGACAGCGGTGGAAGCCATTGGGATCTTCAGTTCCCTCCAAGTCACCCCTCCCACGCTCTGATGTGGACCCATGAGTATTTTCATTCCTGTATCAGACGTTCTAAACATGTTGCTTCATCTGCCTCTTCCACCCGTCACCTGTCGGGGGGAAATGCTGCAGCTGCAGGGAGGGCCTGAAGGACCTGACCCAGGTGACGCTGGGATGAAGGGGCCCAGAATGGCCAGGACAGACGGATTCAGGGGCTCCCACAGAGCAGGGGGCCGGCCCAGGAGAAATGACAAGGTGCTGATGGAAGGTATGCACAGGGCCTGCGCTCTAGGGTGTGTCAGGACAGGGTCACCTTCACGAGCCTGACAAGGGGAAAACAGGACAAGAGGGTGGGGCTGGGCTCCCTCCCCGGCAGGGGCAACATTGTGGGCCACTGAGCGGGTGGGAGGCTGCACTGCGCAGGCCAGCGGAAGGCCACGACCCCACCTGCTGGGGGCTCTTTAGAAACTGCTCCATCCAGTAACGCTGCCCAGGCTTTAGTTCTCACTGAAGATAATTTAACAGTCATTGCTGTCCATTTAAAATTGTCATCACCAGTCCTGGCTGGTGGCTCAGTGGGTTGAGCGCCAGCCTGTGAACCCAAGGGTCACTGGTTCGATTCCCAGTCAGGGCACAGGCCTGGGTTTCGGGCCAGGTCCCCAGTTGGGGGAGCGTGAGAGGCAACCACACATGAATGTTTCTCACCCTCTCTTCCTCCCACCCTTCCCTTCTCTAAAAATAAATAAATTTTAAAAAGGTAACTAAAATTGTAGTTATCAGATGTTCTCAACTCCTACACCACTATACGCTTCCATTGTTTTTACACTTTAGGATAACACTTTACACTTATATAAAAAATCACATTTCATATCACTTTTGACTAATTTTGTTTTAATGAAAATTCGGGGTTGGCTGCGCCACCCCACCCACACATCACTTCCTGGTTAACTGTGCTGCCTGAAGCATCGCCTATTAAATGGGGGAGCCTGGCAGCTCCCACACCCAGGAGCGGACCCCTGCTGGCCCAGCAGGCTCCAAAACAAGAACTGACCTCCGCGCTCCTTAAAGCAGACTGGAAGATCTGAAATCCGACCACAGGCTCTTCCCCAGATGAACTTACCCATCAAAGAATGCAAATGGGTGAACCAGCTCAGGGTTACCTGAGGCTCCCAATCCTACTGGGAAGAAAAGGAGTCTATTTATGGCAAATAATTCTGGGGTTGAATCAATGCATTATGAGAGAAAAAACAAAAAACAACAGGAAAAAAACCCAAACAAAAAAAACTACAGCGGGCTTCCATGCCGATCAACCCAACACCATTACTGTACAAAGAAGTTTTATTAGCTCGTTAACCAGGTGTACCTCTGTTCATGCTCCAGGTCACACCTGTCTCTCAGATCCGGCCCCGGCTCATAGGCAAGTTACCAGATTAGCAAATAGGAAAACTGTTCTGCAAAATAGCAACTGTCGGCTTAAGGCATTACTAACATTGCAGAAAGAAGCAGGGTGACTAGGGGAGGTTGGACGGCCCAGGACGCTGCTTTCTGGGACAGGAAACCCCCCGGAAAGGGCCAGCCCACACTGCTGTCTGACTCAGGAGAAGACAGTCTTGCTCGGGGTGACCCATCCACAGCATCACAGACAACACTATTGCTCGAGTTCAGGTTTGTGAATTAGTTATACGAAAAGCAGTCCGTCCCAGAAGTCCCAGCACCACCTCTGGGCCTCCCACAGGGCTCACCCGGTCCTCCCTGGCTGGAGCGAGGGAGGAGGGAGATATACAGAAGGTGGGTCAGGCTTGTTTTAAAAACCGAAGTCACTACTAGAGTATGGAGCCCGGGGCAGAAACCCCTGCTGCAATCACATGCTGGGTCACCGTCCTCCCAGGGAGCGGGCTCCTAGGGTTCTTCCCGGCCACAGAAGAGCTCAGAGCAGGGCAGGCCAGTGCAGCCCAGGCTGCCGCCTGCCTCACTGCATGCCGAACCACTGCTCCTGGTCAGCCCACTGGGCCGCCTCACTGTCGCTGCCCTCCAGGTCCCCTTCGTCCCCACTCCCTTCCATGTCGTCCACATCCTCCTCCTGAGTGGCATCCGTGGGACTCTCCTCCTTCTCCATCTTCTGCATCCCCTCTAGAGACTTCTGGTCATTGGGGTCCAAACTAGGGGACAACAAAACAAAGGAGAGGCCTGAATCTCTGCCTTGCTTCTCGCTGGCGGATGTGTCATCTCCCTGGCACGGCCGCGAAGGGACCGCCGTCACAGAGAGACGGCTAACGCCTGGCCTCTCCAAACAACTGCAGTTCCACAGGCAGACCGAGGCAGTCCAGCACTAGAAGTGAAAAAAGGCGTCTTGCCCTAATGTTTAGAATCCTCAATTCGAGGGTTTCTCCACTTATTTCTTAAACCGTTTCACACATTTCCCCAGCATTACGCTAGAGGAAGCCAACAGAGGAACACAAATAAAATAGTAGTAAACAACCATGACAGAAAAATTCAAATGTAACTTAACAGTATTGGATTTTTAAGCTACAGGGTTGCAAAAAATACTTATTTTTCTGTGAGGAAAATTGTCCCTTGTTCTTATGCTATAAATATATCAGCGTTTCAGGAGCTAACCCAAGTCACGCTTACCATGGAACAGCTTTGTCAACTCCTAGGTCAGACCCCAGGACCTCAAAGCAGCCCCAACCTGAGCATCCAAGAGCCAGCACATGAGCAAAAGCCCCAAACGTCAAAAGCTCCACAGCGTTTACTTGGCTCCTAAGCAACTTTTCTTCCTTTCTGTGGGGCCATCACGCATCTCCGATCTCTAGCAAATCCCGCCTCTCCTGAAAGTTCGGCATTTTATTGTCTCACTGGCTTCTGAGCATCCAAAAAGCAGGCAAAACCCCTGGGGGAACCCTGTTCCTATTGGACAACTGCAGACTGACCTGTATCACCTCCTCTTCTCGGAAAGCTGCCACACGGCTTTCGCCCGCACCGGGGCTCCCCACCCCCTGCACTCCCACCTTGCCACCTAGAGGCGGCTACGAAAGCACTTAGCACCTGGCATCCACCAGCCTGCATGTCTGCGACTGAGCAACTGGAGCTGCAGCACCCCTAGTGGTCACTGAGATGCCGGGCACAGGAGTGGCGCTCACCTGCCAGACAGGTACGGGGAGATCAGACTCAAAAGACAGGCCTTCACCATGACCTTACAGACAAACGGACAACCCTCAAAGAAATCACTTCTGTGTTAAGCAGTAAGAATACCACTATTTATTTAGTATTTACTGGGTACCAGGCACAGTGCTAAGAGCTTTACATGGAATAATCATTTACTCCTCATTTAATCGTTCAATTACTAGTAAGAAAGCTAGATACAGACAAAGAACTTTGTTAGTAACTCTCCCAAGATAACAGGTGGTGAAGGTCGTTTTCCAACTTCAAAGCTTAAGTTCTTAATTACTTACTGCAATAGGTAGAAATATGGGAAGGTATTGACAATACTTTGATTTGAAAATGCAGAATATAAATATATACTACATATAACCTTATAAAAATATGTTTATGTGTGGTCAAGGCCAGAAAGATCATCTACACAAATGAACAGATGCTACAGTGGTGCGAGCTAGTTACGAGCAGAATGGCTCTTTAATGCTGGTGAATCCTGGAGAGAAACATTTTAAAAGTCACGAATGCACAAATGAGTCTTCTAGCACAACTACGATCACCGTTGTCAACCGCGGGCACAATTACGTATGTGTATTCCCAGAATTCTGTGCCCCAGTTTGTGCCTGCTGGGCTGGCCCCTTGTGCCCCGCCCCCCAGAGGCCGAGTGCCTACCTTAGTGCTATACTATACTGGTCCATCGCTTCCTGATACTCATTGACAGCTACAAGGAAGTCTCCTAGGATCCGATGCAGGACACAGTCACTCTGATTAGCTAGTGCATTCCTCAGCAAAGCAATTCCATCTTCGTATTTCTGTTCTCTGCCTGGGAAGAAAAAAATGGACCCTCATTTTCCGACCTCACTGCATTCTGAAAACATTCCCATCTCAACGCACAGATATCAACCAAAATACTGACCACAACCTGATAATCTACTTGGAGACTGATGTCCTCGAGAAACCAGTGTGGCAGGAAGTGAGAACAAGCTCATCTCAACGCCTGTTCCACTCGGAAATCTGCTTCTCGGGTTCTGGTGTTTTGAAAGGTACCATTAACTAAGTTCAAACAAAACGCCTGCATGCGTTTATTTGCCAAACTTGCCCAAACCTAGGACTACATTTTGGAAAAACCACCACCACTACCACCACCCCCCCAAGGGTAAAAGGGAAATCATGAGAGAATCCAGACAGGTCCAAACCAGTCACACTCGGTCCAAATTGGTTCAGGGACTAAAACCAGATCAAAATGAGCTGAACAA
The DNA here is from genome assembly GCA_004026585.1 of Noctilio leporinus. Taxonomy (NCBI): domain Eukaryota; kingdom Metazoa; phylum Chordata; class Mammalia; order Chiroptera; family Noctilionidae; genus Noctilio; species Noctilio leporinus. The sequence continues at coordinate 773,078 of PVIW01000105.1, forward strand.
GTTTTGACCAACAGACATCACTGCCAATCCCAGCGGGCCTAAGGCAGCTGCATTTGGTTGTGCTAAACCAACCCACCTGGGCTCAGACCCGCTGCAGAAGGACCACCCGTGCCTGATCACTTGTAACCAGCTGGATGGGACAAGCCAGCTGAGATCAGGTTTTAGACAACGAACAACAAACAAGGAAGTAAGTAAAATACACTTACTAAGTAGTTCTGCTTTTTTCACCACAGCCTTAATGTAATCCGGCCTTTGGTTCAGGGCTTTATCTAATAAAGTTTTGGCTTTTTCCTGCGTTACTGGGTCTTCGAGACAAACAGTGGCTAAAAGGGTAAGGGTCTGCGCATTTGCTCCTAGAGTTTTGTAAACGTTGTTAGCCATTACCATCGCTTCTCGAATACTGTTGGAGGCTAAGTAACATTCAATGAGACCTGAAATAAAATGCAGAAAAGATCAACCACATGACCATGCCAAGCCACACTTCCACGGACAGCCTTCCAAATTACAAACCTTCCGTTTCAGGCAAGGGGCAAGCCAGGAGAAAAGTTTGGTATGCTGTTTGAATAACTAAAAAGTGCTCTTCCCAGAGCACTTGACGGACACGGACAAAGCCTGTTCTGCAAAGCCACGCTCAGTTAGCAAAGGAAACAGCACGTCTAAGTAAACAGAAGCACGAGGGCAGCCCAGCTGAATGCTAGAACAACAAAGGTGACACTCATCATTAGCTAGAATAGGGACAGATACTTCCAACAAAACCCACGGTTCCTCTTAAGCTGTTAATTTCCAACTGTGTTCCGTCACCTTCAGTCCCAGGTTTAAGCTCTTGCAGTCCAAGATAAACGTCCAGTTCTACAAACTAAAGGCCCTGGAGTGCAACCGGAAGAGAAAGAAGTAGTTTTCGTTCGATACATAATGTTATCTCCAGAAGTATCTCCAAAAGCTTTTGCTGAGGGCTTCCCTGAACTGGATGGAAAACACTTCATCAGATGGACCAAATACTGAAATGGGCCGTCCCGGCCTCTTTTCGTACCCACAGCAGGACAGGGACACGTCAAGTAGACTCAACTCTCACCTTCTCAGCCAAGAAGCCAAGGAGAACAGAGGACGTATTTTTTGGTACAAAGCACTCATCAAAACAGAACACCAGCTGAAATCCCAAACCCACACAACCCCTGGCAGGTTTTCTGTGCATACTCCTCCACCCTCGCAGCATTTTCACATTTGTGCACATTCCACCACACACTGTGGTTACTTAACCAGAAATTACCTAACTCTTAAGGGTAACGTGTTGCAGTCAGACACGGTCGTTCGCAACAGTTTACTGAGAAGCTGTCCTTCCCTGCTAAGGCTTCGCTGGAACGTCCAAAGGGCACGGAAGGAACGCACTACGTCCTCCGGGGCCATGGCCCAGAGGTTGCAGCAGCAGCGTCACCCTGATCCAGTCTCCAGGGGCCAGCCAGCGGGGGAACCTCCTCTGCCCCCAACAACTCCAGCCAGTCTGCGTCCCAGCACCGAGGCGGGGAGCTACCCACCTGCATCCCTCGTGCAGCGTGCAGCGTGCAGGAATTAGCACGAGGCAAGCAGCTGCGTGGTAGGGCGGTTACAGTTCCAGGACTGGAATTTACATGAATCCAAAAGCTTGGCTGGCTGGGGTTTCTTTAAGAACAAATCCACACCAGGCACAGCTCTCTGGCTATCTAAGCAGATTTGTTCTTTACCCAGCTTCCAAATTTTATTTTTCAAATTGAACTCATCTTCCTGTTAACAGCAAATCACTCCTAGACTCTTGGGTTTATTTTTAAATTCTTATAAAAATATGCTTGGAGGAACTGCATCTCGTAAGCTCTATTTTAAAGTCTGTGGCTGAATCACCAAATGTCGCTGAAGCTGGCACAGCTCCTTCAACTCCTAGGGTCAGTTCACATGAACTTAAATAGTACAAAACAAAACAAAAGTTTAACCACGATCCTGCCTACTCCGGAGGTCAGAGTGAATCCACCAGTTCCCACAACCAACAACCTCGTATGACTATGGAGTTACTCTGCATGTAGTTATTTCTGGTCCAAGGTAAGACAACTGTGAAAAAGAATAAAGACAAAAAATCCCCAAGCGATTCAGCACAGTGCCAGCACACAGATTCACGCTGAGTCTACCACATATGAGAAACCAAACAACAAAAAAATCGACCTCCACCACTACTTATTCACCAAAATCCGGGAAAAAACGAATGAGAAAATGGATTCTGACAGCATGGAATAAGAAGTCCAGTGAAAGCTCTGAAGTAAGTGGAAATGCCTAATACCGCGATCCCCAACCTCGTCTGCACGTTGGCACTACCTGGGATCCTCAGAAAACACTGATGCCTGTATCCCACCTAATACTGGTACTGGAGTTAGCTGGCATCGCTTTTAGTTCCCCCAGGGGACGACCAAGTGCGGAAACTGCCAGCCGAACAAAACCTCCCGTCTCAGTGCTATGGCCACACCCACAGATTCACACTGCCCCCCATAACTCCCATCTTACCTTCGTAACAGTCTAAGCGACAAGGCGCCAGCCGTATAGCCTCTCGGAAGTGGATTATTGCTTCCTGGACTCGGCCCATGTTCCTGAGTGCAGCTCCCTTGAGGAGCAGAGCTTGAACGCTATTGCTGTTCAGCTGGATGGCCTTCGCTCCTAAATAGAGCGCCCGGGAGTAGCGTTTGCTATAGAAGCTATGACACCTGGAGAAAAAAACCAGTCAAAAGTTATGTGAGAAGATTACAGGCATACCATGTTTTATTGAACTTTGCTGCTCTTCACAAGTGTGGTGTTTTTCCAAATTGAAGGAGAGATCCTCCACCAACAAAAGTATTATGACCTGCTTTATTGCAGAGGTTGGAACTGAACCCATAGTATCTCCAAAGTATGGCTGTATAAACTTCATCCAAAACTTTAAGGGAAGGCCCTCTACAAAATCATTACAAACCACACTTAAAGACGGTGGGTTGACCAAAAAGTTTGTATGATTCCCCTGCCATGAACTAGAAGGCAGTTTTCGTTTGAAAACAGGAGTAAAGAGAGTGCATAAACATACCCGGAGACCACCCAGGGTTCTGCGTGCTGATCAGATATATTGAAAAGGCGGCAGCCAAGATTCTCCACATCCTCCAGCCGCCCTTCTCGTGCCAGGAGGTAGCCATATATATCCATTCCTAGAAAGGAAGAGGATCCTTAAAGAAAGCGGCAGAGGCCTGTATAAAGGAGAAGCAGCACCATCTTCAGCGCCCACACAGAGGCCCCAACTCCTTCACGGTCTGAGCCCTTTCCACCATCGAAAGCTCCTTCCATGAGCATTTCCAGTTCCCAACGGAACGACGTACAAAAAGCAAAGCAGTAGAAGGACCTACCTCACAATCTGAAAGCCTGTCATTTTCAGAACCATCTGTCCCTACCCCCTGTGATATGCAGCTATCCTATTTCGTAACCAGAAAGGCCCAAAAAGGGTATCGAGTAACGTTCTCTCTTCCAAGAGGTCCAGGCAGTCAGGACTACATAATGAACAAGCCAGTTAGTCCTAGAAAAATGTTAACCTGCTCCAGAAAAAGCATTTAGTTCTGGAGTCTGGTTCATGGGAGATCACCGCCCCAAACTGACTCTCCCTTGTGCCCTATAAAGAGGGTCCCGTGCTTCCTGTCACCCATCTTCCCACCACTCCCCTCCAGCCCTTGCTTCCCTCTGGATTCCCAGGAAAACACCTCAGGCCAAGATTGCGCCAACACTCCCTGCCAGGCCTGACTCTGGCCCCAGTTTCCAGCTCCAGGCCGACTGCTGTCAGACTAGTACTTCTAAAACACCGTTTCCATCGTGGGCTCAGGGAGCCTGGAGACAAGAGGCAGGCACTGGCCAAGAGGAAGACCCTGAGCAAACAAATTCATCTTTCTGAATCTGCTCCCTCCGTCCCTGTTCCGTCCTCCTTGTGGCTGAAGTGTCTACAAGACTTTAAGGCCATTCTGATGGCCTTTTTTGGGCCTCCGCAAGCAGACTGAACTCAGCCCCCCCCAGCTGACCTCATCCCCACCACCATTCCCGGGCACATTCCCTTCACGTACTGCCAAGCACCCGACTGTCACCCTACCAGTCCTAGGGCGAACCCCTTCGGCTGCAAACTTATTTCAGATCATTGACTGTATTTGTTGTTCACTCCTAATTACTTCCTCTAATTACCTTACCCCTTTGCTATTATCTGTTTGCTTACTCCCTTTTAACTATACTCAGGACATGGTAAAGCTAAGTCCCCTAAAAGGATATATTATGGTTCTAGGGATGCCATCCAAATCCAGTCAGGAACACCATAAATCTATAAATCCTAAGGAGAGGCAGTGAGTGCTTCCAACAGAAAACAAGCTAAATAATGATCTGTGGTGAGACGACACTTGAATGAAGAAAAACCACCACTCCCATGGAATTACCCAAGTGTTAGAGACACGTGTCAGGGCCTACAGAGAGGTAAGAGGCTACTGTAATAAACTTCACAAACTATTTCCATGAAAAATGACATCGTAAGATCATCCTACATTCTCACCCTATCTTCTCTGATCTGCCCCTCCCCAGCCACTTCCACCCGGCCCCAAGAATTACCCACCTTTGATCAGATAAGGATCCAACATCTGTGCTTGCTCAAATTTGAGGACAGAGTTTTTATTGTCTCCAGCTCTGAAGTACAGATCTGCTAAGCTTCCCAGTAGATCCACGTTATCTCGCAAGAGGGACTTTTTCTCTAGTGAGCTTTAAGATATTAAACATGGAACCTTAAAATCTGTTATAAATCCTCTTAGTTTTTAAATCTGGGTAACAGGCATATAGGCACTATCTTCTTTTTGTACGTGTAAAGTTTTTCATAAGAAAAAACATTAAAAACAAACTGTGTAGTTCTGGCTTAGTAGCCCAGCTGGTTCGAGTCCCGATATGCCAACGTTGTGAGTTCAATCCCAGGTCAGGAAATATGTAAGACAACCAACGACTGCGTAACTAAGTGGAATACAAATAGATGTCTTTCTCCCTTCCCCACCCTTCGAAAACCAATAAAAAAAAAAAAAAAAAAAAAAAAAAAAACAAAAACCCAAACTGTGTATTTCTTATTCTAACCTTATGACTTAAAAAAGTTATATAGAATAAAATGGTAAATATACACCAACCCAGTTTCTTGTTCTTGGACTTGACCTGACTAGAAAGAAAATCCTAGTCCTAGACATGTGGCCCAGAACAGGTGGCACAATCCATTATGCTTCTGGGATGTGCAAGAAAGTGTCATCCAGGTTCAAGCATGACACGCTACAGCAGTCTGCTATGTAACGGTTACTACTTTTGCAAGAACAGAGCTAAACTCGTTCCAAGTTTACACTGAACAGGTGCTCAGCAGATGATTACATCTGGGGCCATCTAGTCCATAAGAGACTAAAAGCCCCAGAACAAGTACCGGCAACGCCAAGGGAAAAGTGCCTAATTTTTCTGCTTTGTTAATTCAGAAACACCAGACCTCCCGACAAGGAAACGGCCTCAAGAACACAAATTAATTTTGTGACTCACCAGATGGTGTTGATTGCTCTCGAGTTGTCACCAGTATGCACAAAAGCATATGCTTTGATCCACACAGAGAGCCAATCCAAGTTAGGCACAGTCTGGATTACATTCATGGTCATCGACGCCACCTCTGCACCTTTTACAGATAGAGACAGCAAACCTAACCCGACAGAAAGCAGGAGAAAGGAGATGAAACAGCAGCTCTCTTCCACAATGCAAGTAGCAAACAGGTTTCCCATTCCATGGGCTTTAAGGCAACCCTTTCTTTCTCTATTCAAATCAAGATGGATATGATAGAAGAAACAATTCATATTTTTAGATCAGTGAAATACACAACAGTGGTAATCTATTAAATCACTCTTTACAGGTTAAACTTACAAAAAAATATAAAGCTACTCTAGCGTACAGCCAGGGCTGAGAACTACGGCCTCATAAGCACTGGCAGAGGACGACCTCACCTAGGATGGCATCGAGGGCCAACGGGCACTGCCTCAGCACCTCCTTGTAGCTGGTGACCGAAGGGCGCTCCTGACCAGCTTTCTTGTACAAGTTTGCCAGCATCATGTTTATCTGTAATAAAGAAACACAAGATGTCTTAAGATTAAGTGTATATTGCAAAGAAAATATTTCACCATCAATTTAAGTCCTGATTATTACCAGAGACTATTTTACTTTTTCCTGCAAGATCTACTCACAGCCCCATGAAAATAAACAAAGACCAGCCCTATTCTTCAAACAAAAAATTACCACCTTTGTATTTCCTATGTCTTCCCATTTCTAAAAGGAACATCAAATTCATTTCACTTACTCAAGTAAAAAGGTCCCATAATACCTGCTGCCTCTGGAACTGGGACTAACATTCATCTGAGAAATATTATGGAATTCTAATTACCTTCATTCTTTCTTGCTCTTAATACAGAAGAGGAACTACCCTAGAAGTGCTCAAGTTTACATATGTTAAATACAAATAACATCAAGGCATAGACAGTGAGGGATTTTAATGTAGCTTGTTAGGAAAGATCAGATGAATTGTTCCCAGAAAGGAAATGTCAGATACAAAAGTGCACTTGGCTTTCCCCTGACAATTAGTCTAGCAACTGGACTCTAGCCTTTCTAATGCTTATAACTTTACTGACAGGCATTATCTGACTCATCCAAGTTATGCTACAAAAATCAAACTCTGACTGACTTTTAGAGGTGAGAATGATCCAGAGATTAGTTACACTGTTCAAATAGCATAATTCAAATATGCACTCCTTAAAGCTCTACTAAAATAACCCTTTCAAAAATGCAACAAAATATTTGAGAAAACCTACAACTTTCAAAGAATGTTAAACTTACAGGGAAGTATAAATGATCTTAGAAGTCCAAAGAGAAAAAGCACAATATTCCAATTTAAAATTAATAGATCATAATACAACACCGAGTTTGCGAGGCCATTAATCTAAGGAGCAGTCAACATGGGAGCACAAAAAGAAAAAAAGCCAATCCCAATCTCTTCAATTATCTGTAGCTTTGTACACCAGATAGTTACACTCAGAAGAGTGGCTCTAAAGATGAAGAACACCTGTTCCAATTATGGACTTACAGTACATAACATAATTTAGTATGACATTAATCCATACTGATTCAAATCTTAAAGTAATGAAACATCAGAAATGAAACTTTTATTTGGCCTCAGATTTTTCCATTGTAGGCTATGTTGAAAATGCAAAAGAAGGTACTTAAAGGAAAACTCCAGTATTAGTGTTAATACTTAAAAAGAGTAAGAGGTTTAAATTTAAGAACCTTTCTGACTGCTTGTTATTAACAAATCATGACTGATGGATCAACAAACATTAAAATTCCCTTTAAGCTATTTGTCACTTCAAAAGAAGTCATTTCGGGCACTACCTAGTGAGAAAGGCAATTCTTGTGAAAACAAACATGACAAAGCTACATTCCACCAGTTATAAACATAAGCAGTCATCATTTTCTAAAAAATGAGTGAGATATTGTATGTTGGCATGTTTCCTAGTAAAAGATGAAGATTTACCAGGATAAGATAATCTCACACTGGAATTTTCCTTTAAAGTGTGAAGGAATGCATGGCAGTGTTTACCATACGTAAATGTAAACGTAAACATAAATGCGTTCTGACTTACCTCCTTGTCCTTTACACAGAATGAGAGGCCAGTTAACTCCCCAACAGACAAGAAAAACTGGAAATACTTTTACGTTTGAGGTATATATCTTTGTTTGCTCCTGGCTACAACAGTGCTACAGAGTGAGGAACATGTGCTCCTAACCACTGCAGATTTCTCTAGTCCCTCTTAAATAATGGCAGTAAACACAAGGTGCGAGACACCACATACTGACTTCCGCCTCATTACCCATGGCTCCAAAACTCCTTCAAGTAATTAAGGGGAAAGTAATGGTGCATTTTCAGTAAGGTAATGAATAGGTATAATTCAAAGTTTATAATCAAAACTGCACCTTCCAAAAGGAAGATATTCTTCATGTATGCAAAAACTTATTCTTTGGATACGTCTTTCACAGGGTATCAGTTTAGGTATTATGGAAGCCTATCATAGGCTTCCAATTTCTTTTTTTCTTTAAAGATTTTATTTATTATTTTTTCTTTTTTTTTTTGCCATGTAAAATCAAAAGAACTTTAATATGCTTTTACTGCACTGCAATTACAGAACATTAACCCATAACATGCAACAGAAATGGTGATGCCTTTTGGACACATTTAACACATAAACTTGATGTTACAATTAACAGCAACATAGACTACTGAAGAAACAAATGTATCCGATTTCCATGTTCAGGTTAGAAAATGTTATGCTCTTACAGCCATCTCAGGTAGCATTTAGTGTTTAGTTTTCCCCCTTTCTAAGCTCTAAAAGACAGTATGATTTTTAATGCAATCGTACATAATCGTTTCCCATTAGAAATAATCACAAGAAATCAACTGGAGTAGTAAATGATTGGAGTGATTGGTTTCATTTTAATTGTTCATTTAGAGGGCTCCTGCAGTATTGTGGCTTTGGGAGAGGGAAAACGAGCAGACCAGGAGTGAAAAGTCTTGGTCTTAGAGTGGGGGAGGGAACAGGTAGCGACACATAGGGCAGGTGCCCGACTTCTATTATTTTCAGGGAGAGGAAGAGAGGGAGAGAAACATCAATGTGTGGTTGCCTTTCACCTGCCTCCAGCTGGGGACCGGCTGGAGACCTGGCTTGCAACCTGGTTATTCGGGGAATTGAACCAGCGACATTCAGGTTCATGCACTGGTGCCTTATCCACTGTGCTACCAGCCAGGGCCCCAAATGTTTTTAATAGCAGCCACCACCATAAAATATACTGGGGAAATAGCTTCATTATAGAAACTCAGGAAACCCTCAATCACAGGATATACTTAAGCACATTCTCATCAAGTTTGTTTGGTTACTTTTAAAACAGCAACATTTAGGTGAAAAAACACTAACTGCTTAGATTCCTTTTTCTTTTAAGGGCAAGAGGATAAACACACACATTTTACAGATAAAATTCCTCCTTGTTAAGCACAAATTACACAGAATAGTTTTTCAATGAAGACAGATAGATGATACAAGAGTATATGATAAAATATTAAATACTGGTGTGAATTCAATCCTAGGAGCAAGGATTTGCATTGTTCTTCTAAACTGGACTTGCAAACAAACATGCTGCAGTCAAAGAGGGTCCCTACGGCCCTCCTACAGCGCAGTGCTTTTAAGAAATAAAGGCCAGATGGGTAACCTGCCCAGGCTGACACTACCCACAGCTCGTACGCCCCACACTCGGACAAGACACCAGGTCTTGAGTTCAGCTGCAGCTGTTCCAGTCACTGTACGTAGCAGATACGTGTCCCCTACACAAGCAAGGACAAGGGGATCTTGTACACTTGATTTTGAAAATGAAAGGATTAATAAAGCCACTCTATCGAGCAGGTACACCTACGGGACGCTAAACAGTCCTGTGCCCCGGCACGTGCACTGCGAACCACTCTTTTCTCCAGTAAGAGACACCAAAGGGCAAGCGCTTGCAGTATTCCCCAGAGACCATTTTCACCAGCTGAACTTTCAGGGCCTCATAACAGGGTCACTCCTCTACCTCTCTGAACCCCTAATTCCATTAACAAAGGAGCAGAGGGAAAATCAGAGGTAAGAAAAGTGTTCAGATGGACTCCCTACTGTACAAAGAAACCTGGAGGAAGAGGTGGAAGGAACGGGGAGCTGCGAAGGCTTTGAAAACTTACTTTGGGAGTTCTCTGTCTCGAAGGGATCCCATCAAGTATGGCAATGGCATCTTTGTCTTGTTTCAGCATTGTGTAACATTCAGCCATTTTGTATTTTACTTCAATTTCAGATGGAAGACACTAAAAGGGAAGGAAAAATCTCTTCAAAAATTAGACTATCACAGTTCTTCAAAATGTTAAACTGTTAACATATCACACCCAGCAGTTCTGCTCCTGTATGTATAGCCATGAGGTCTGAAAACACAGCCACATAAAAACCTGCACACACACTCCCCCAAGAGGGAGGCACAGACAGACACACTGCATCTCCCTCCATGACCAGGTAGAAATACAACTACGTCAAAACAAGAGACAATAGAATTTCCAGAAAATTGAGCTG
>PVIW01000105.1:783376-807365 GCA_004026585.1 Noctilio leporinus
GGGGGGGTGTGCACGCGCATTTAAACTACATTGCTTCTGGTGAAAAACCAGTGAGGGTTGGGGCGGAGAAAGAAACTGCTGAGAGACCATTTGTTTAGAGGTCCCCACTGTCCTAGAACGTCCACAGACCCACCCACTCTGGGAACTACAGCTAAGACAACAGCTAGAAGGGTACCAGTCCCATACAAGAAGCAGGAGGGGTGCCTGGAAACGGGTGAGTGCCCCCAAAAAAGGAAACAGATCAAGATTCCAGTGGGAGAAGTAAGTAGTGAGGAGACAGCCTACCTAAGAGATACAGAGTTCAAAAGGCTGATGATAACGAGGCTCACAGACCTGACAGATATGCTTGGGTATAGAAAATGCAGAAGGTAAGAATTGAAGGCTAAACTAAGTGACATGAAAATCCACACAAAACCAATGGTGAAAGGAAGAAAACCGGGGTTCAAATCAATGACTTGGAACATGAGGAAGAAGTAAGTAGTCAACCAGTACAGAAATGGAAAACAGAAACTGAAGGGGGAAAAAAAAGACAGAGGCTTAGGGACCTCTGAGCCAATTTTAAACATGCCAACATCCAAATCACAGAAAGAGAAGCGAAAGAGCAAGAAATTGAAAACTTGTGTGAAAAATGAAGGAAAACTTCCCAAATTTGGCAAAGGAAATAGACATACAAGTCCAGAAAGCACAGAGTCCCAAACAAGTGTGACCCAAAGAAGACCACACCAAGACACAGCATAATTAAAATGCCAAAGGTTAGAGATAAAAAGAGAGTATTAAAAGCAGTAAGGGTTACCTACAAAGGGGTTCCTACAAGACTTTCAGCTGATTTCTCAAAAGAAACTTTGTAGACAAGGGACTGGGAAGAAGTATTCAAAGTGATGAAAAACAAAGACCTACAACCAAGATGACTATCAGCAAAGCTGTCCTCTTGAATGGAAGGGCAGATAAAGTGCTTCCCAGACAAGGTAAAGCTAAAGGAGTTCATCATACCAAGCCCTTATTATATGAAATGTTAAAGGGACTTAATTAAGAAAAAAACTATGTACATTAAAATGACAACAAACTCAGTAACTATCAATAGCAGAATCTAAAAAAATAAAAACAAAAACAAACTAAGCAAACAACCAGAATAGGATCAGAACCATAGGTAAGGGGATCATTGGGAGGGTTATCAGCTGGGTGGGGAAGGGGAGAAATGGGGAAATGGTGCAGGGATTAAGAAACATAGTTGGTGGGTACAAGACAAGACAGGGGGAAGTTAAGAATAATGTAGGAAAGGGTGAAATCAAGGAACTTATATACATGACCTATGAACATGGACTAAAGGGGAGAGGGATTACGGGAGGGAACGGGGTTCTGGATAGAAGGGAGAAAAGGGAAAGGAAATTGGGACAGTTATAACAGCATAATCAGTAAAAGATACTTAAAAAAAAACCCTGTACACAAATGTTCCTAACAGTATTAATAATACACAATAAGTGGGAACAACCCAAATGTCCAGGAGTAGATAAAATATGGCATTTACACACTGGCGGGGTTGGCTGGAGGGCCACCTGTAAAAAGCTCGCAGGTTCCACTCCCAGTCAGAGCACATGCCTGGGTTGCAGGTTTGGTCCCACTGGGGCACATGCAAGACAACTGATGGATGTTCTCCCTCCCTTCCTCTCTAAGATCAATAACCATGCCCTCCGGTGAGGATTTTTTAAAAAGCCATATCCACACAATGGAATATTAGTTGATAATAAAAAAGAACGAAGAACTGATTCATTCTATAATATGACCAACCTTGAAAATATTATACTAAATAAAAGAAGTCAGACACAAAAAGCCATATATTTATGATTCCATTCCTATGAAACATCCAGAATAGGTAAACCCAGAGACGAGGGACAGAAAGATTACTGATGCTCAGGGTCTGGTAAGATAACGGGCACTGGGTTTTTCCAGGGTGATGAAAATATTCTGGAATTAGATATGGTCAATTCCCATGAAACACTTGACGTGTTTGCCTGGCATACCGAATGCTAAAAGTTAGCCACTTAAATGAATAATCCTATTTGGATGATTATGACTGCTATTCGATGTCAGAAAATGAACATCCTGACAATCAGCTCTTTAGTAACAAAAAGCAAAGGTTTAACATAACAAAATATAAAACAAGATGAAGATCTACTGGCTTAAAAAAGCGACTACATGAATGTGTCTCTTTTTAATGTGGAAAAATACAAAGCAAAAGAAAACATGAATAAGGCACTGGCCTGCGAACCCAAAGGTCTCTGGTTAGATTCCCCAGCCAGGGCACATAACCAGGTTGCAAGCCAGGTCACCAGCCAGGTCCGTGGCTGGAGGCAGGTGAAAGGCAACCACACATTGATGTTTCTCTCTCTCCCTTCCTCTCTCTCTGGCAATAATAAATAAAATCTTAAAAAAAAAGAAAGAAAATATGACTTATAATTTTGCTCCCAGTTCACTCTATTGACATCCCTTTTAAATAAAAGCTGCATGGCCCGAGCTGGTGGCACAGTGGATAAGGTGCTGGTCTGCAAACCCAAAGGTTGCTGGTTCGATTCCCCAGCCAGGGCACATAATGAGGTTGCAAGCCAAGCCTCCAGCCAGGTCTGTAGCTGGAGGCAGGTGAAAAGCAAACATACATTGATGTCTCTCCTCCCTCTCTGCCTCTCTCCCTTTCTCTAAGAATAATAAATAAAATCTTAAAAAAAAAAAAAAAAAAAGCTGCACGCATAATTTAAATTCAAAGACAGATTCAAAATGAAAAGAGCTCCTCTCTCTATAGCTTTCCACCACTAAATTAATTTCCTTCATATGCAAAATCTTTTAATATTATCATATATATTTTGTATCTATACATTTTGTATCTATAAACCATTCCCTTTAAACAGAGTATTGAACACATTGCTTCCAACCTTATATTCTTTGCTATTATATACAATTCTCTCCAAATCAGCAAATACACCTCTATCTCCTTTTTCATTTAATAGTTCCATTATATTCCATCTTATGGCTGCATTATAAAGTAACTAGGTCTAACTAACAAACACTTTTGCCTCCTTTCTTACCATTGTAAAAAATGCTATAATAAGCAGCCTTTGTTATATACATCCTATAAATCTTTTGTGAGTCTACTATTAAAAATTATCTAACAATGGGATGGCACTGTCACATGGTGAAATCACAATTTCCCCCCTTCATTTTTTATTTAACTAATTATTAAGCAACTCTCAAAAATAGGCAGAAATTCTTAGATTCCCCATATATTTCCCTAGGTACTCACAGATGTAACATTTGAGTTACATTTTTAAGTTGTACTTTCATTAGCATTATAAAAACTCTGGATTTTAAGGGTTTCTTTCTTTTTTTTTTTAAAGATTTTATTTATTTATTATTTCCAGAGAGAGAGGAAAGAAGAGAGGTAGGAAGGAAGAGAAACATCAATGTATGGTTACCTTTCACCTGCCTCCGGCTACAGACCTGGCTGGAGACCTGGCTTGTAGCCTGGTTATGTGCCCTGGCTAGGAATTGAACCAGCGACCTTTGGGTTCGCAGGCCAGCACCTTATCCACTGTGCTACCAGCCAGGGCTGTTGTTTATTTTAAATAAAAGAGAGGAACCATGCATGACTTTGGTTACAACCCAGATAATTCAGTTTATTCCACTTTAAGATTCATCCAGAGTGAGTTTTGCTTTTAACCCTTAACATTTGGTTCAATGCATTCTCCCCTCCACCCCTCCCCGCCCGGGTCAGTGAAAAAACGATCAGAGTAGTGGTATTTCACCAGTGGCCCGCGAGGCCAGCAGACCCCGCCCTGCCCCCTCGCCGGGATGGAGGGGTGCCGGGGGCCTCCCACTTATTCTACACCTCTCATGTCTCTCAATGCGTTCTTTTATCTAAGTGATTTTTCATCTGTTTTTCCAGTCAAGTCCAGTTTAAAATTAATGTTCTTTATCCATTTTTTTACATCTAATCAGCATTCGTGTAGATTCTTTCAGTCTTTAACTCCCACCACACCCTTACCCCACAAAAATCACACTATCTCCAATTACCTGATTTTGTGGCGTGGTTGCAGAATTTCCAGTCGAAGGTCTCACTTTCGAAGTTTTACTCAGGGCTTTCTTCTGCTGTAGAGCCATGGTATACTTACTCACAGCATTTCGATACTCCTTATCGTGAAAGAGCGAGTCGGCATGATACACCAAAAGCTGGTACTTCTGAGATGGGGAGAATAACTCACTAGAAAACAAAGAAAGGGTACCTGCTCCATGGGTTGTTCTGAAATATTGGAAAATAAGTGCCTCCCTCATAGTGTCCAAGCCCAGCACAAAACTTTAGGTAGAGTTTACAAGAAAGTAAACTAGTGAACTACTTTTAGTGCTAGTTCCTACACTAGAGGCTTGAGAGTCATACTCTGAGCTAATATGGTTCACAATCTAGGAAATTGCCTTTAATTATTGTCTCAATGTGTTCACTTACTGTAAAAGCAATGATACCTCTGGACCTGTAGAGGTAGCCAAAGAGAAATATAATCCACCTTTCCTTCCCTTTCTTCTTCTTCTTTTTTTAAAAAGATTTTATTTATTATTTTTCAGAGAGCAGAAGGAAAAGAGGAAGAGAGGGAGAGAGACATCAATGTATGGTTGCCTTTCACTTGCCTCCAGCTACAGACCTGGCTGGAGACCTGGTTTGCAGCCTGGTTATGTGCCCTGGCTGGGAATCTCCTTCCCCTTCTTTAACCCAAGGCATCTTTCTTAACACTTTGACCGACATCCATACTCCCTTATATTAACATCAATTTTTAGGATGAGACAAAGAACAATGACTATGATTTAACTAGTATTACCAAAGAAGGGTTGAAACATTGAAAAACAGAAACTTCACCACTTGAATCCTTTTTAGAAAACACTAAACAAAAAGAGGTTTGTATGGACTATAAAGAAAATAGGAAGAGTAAATATACTGAAATATGGGACTAGAATAGAATAAGCAAGTGGGATAAGAGGATTAGCCTTATTTGTTATTTTTTAAGTATTTTATTCATTATTTTTAGAGAGATGGGCAGGGAGGAAGAAAGAAAGAAAAACATCAATGTATGGTTGCCTTTCACCTGCCTCCAGCTACAGACAGGCAGTGAGACTGCAGAGTGACCACCAATAGGTAAGAGGCTTCTTTCCCAGAAATGAAAAGCGTTGGAATAAATGGTGATATTTGCACAACTCTCTGTACACATCTAAAACCACAGAAGTGTGTTATTTAAAAGGGTGAATGCCATGATACGTTAATTTTATCTTAATAAAATTTTTTTTAAAAAAGGATAGAGGCCCCATCCTGTGAACCCAAAGGCTGCTGGTTCGATTCCCAGCCAGGGCACAGAACCAGGTTGCAAGCCAGGTCTGTAGCTGGAGGCAGGTGAAAAGCAACCATATATGGATGTTTCTCTCCTTTTCTTCCTCCCTCCCTGCCCTTCTCTCTAAAACTAATGAACTAAAATCTTTTTTAAAATAAAATAAAAAGGATAGGAAGTTTACACATAGTATATAAAGTTAAAAAAGAAATTCAAGGACTGGAAGGTTGAAAGGTGTAGTTCCGAGAATTAAGATCTCTTCCAGCTCTGAGCTTCTATGTGCTTCATGAGAAGTAAGATTTGCTGGAAAATGTGACTCTACTCAGAAAGCATTCAGCCATGTACATACTGTAACATACATGCCTGCTTGTGCATGGATGCATGAGTTCTACCTGAAACAAACACTTGCCACGGGGCATTTAGCCCCCTGAGGCTGTGCTCTTGCTGACCACACCTATAAATAAGGGAGTGGTCACTGCACCGGGCGCTGTAGTTTCAAGTGATGCAGAATCACAGATCTTCCAAGTTCGCATCAGAGTAAGAAAAAACAAAACAAAACTGTAACAACACGTAGTGGTGGTTGTTAGTTACTTACTACGGTGATTGCTTCGCAACACATATGACTATCGGACAATTAGGTACACGTGAAACTAACGTCAGGTCACCCTTGTTATCCCTCCGTTTTAAAACATAAAGGGATGCGGAGTGTCAATCGGGGCGAAGCGACAGAACAGGGAGAATAAGGGGCAGCTGTGAGGTGCAGACACAGGTTCTGCAGAAGGGACAGCAGAGCTGAAATCTGTGTATAAGGCGGCAGGTCTGGGGCGAGTCCCCAGCAGCAGGACGCCTGCCCTGGCCCCCCGCGGTGCGTCCCAGCGCCAGCGCCCCCCGGGCGGAGGACCTGCGGTTACACCGGGTACGTGTCTGGCCCCCGTGGCCAAGTGAAGGAACTTTCGTTCCAGCACAACGGGGACATTTAACCAGGGGAGCGACAGGCACGGCGGCTGCAACGAGCCCTGCGTGCCTTCGGTCACTGAACCGCACCAAATGGCAGCTCGAACAATGTGCAAGGGGGCACTTGCGGGTCCTTCCACAGGCACCCCCCACACCCATCATGGGGTCTGCTGAGGCGAGAAAGTGAACCCTAATACGTTCGCGAGGACACATTCGTCTCCCGGGTGAGACAAAGGAACAGGGTCAGGGGGCGGGGTGCCTGAGCTCCTGCGAGGGAGCCGGGAAGGGAGGTAACAGCCCGGAGACGTGAGTCGCTCTGCCTGGAAGCAGGACCTCTGGAGACCCTCGCCCCCAACTTTGGGGAACCCTCGCCCGGGGTGGTCCTCAGCGCCGCCGCCGCCGCTCCACGCACTCATCCCAGCGCCGGGCACAACGCGGGACCGGTGAACTCAACCCGCGTTACTAAGTCAGTTCCACCCGGAGAGGCCTCGGGACCCCGGAGCCTGAGCGGCGGCCCGCGGTCGCCCCTTCCCGCCGGTCCCCGGGCCCCGGGCCCCAGGCCGCTCCCGCCTCCACTCACGGGTTGTTATTACTCATTGTAAGCAGCAAGCTGCTGAGGAGCCGCACGTTGGAGTGCAGCCCCGCGGCCGCCATGTCTCGCACGTGGTCTATCACATTCATCCTGCCCGGCCAGGCCGCGGAACGGCGGCAGCGGCACGCGAAGCCGGTAGGAGATCCTTAGGGAAGACTCCAAAATGGCGGCCCCGCCGGGGTCCACCGGGTCCACCTGTGGCGCCGCCCCCAGGAAAATAGGCAACTACTGAAGTGCCTGAGTGAAAACCTCCATTCCGGCGCCGGGCGAACCCGCCCCTCGCCCCGTTTTGCGGGCAATGATCTGGGTTGGGTTTTGTCGTTGTTTGTGTTAGCAGAAGCCACATCATCGTTGTGAGTCGCACTTTATTGAGGCGTTACAATGAGGTGGGGACAAGTCCATGCTCGATTGAAATGAGTCTAGGAGTCGTGTCTCTCAGAAACTAATATAAAATGCATGAACGTTGATCATAAACAAAAGTGAATATAGGAGGTTATGTGTGGTGGGATCTCCAACAGCTGTTATTTGAATATTTTAATCAGGCGCCTTGGGCAGCCCTGCTTTTACGGTCACGCTTGCGCACCAGGCAGAGGGCACCACGCCCCCTAGTCTAAGGTGTGTGTGTACCTTCCTGCTGGAGTCAGGGTTCATTCATTCTCTGGACACACGCCTTCCTTGTGAAAGGGTTTACTTTTGCCCTGTGAAATGACTCACTAGCTCAGAGTGAATAAAACGCTAGGTTGAGTTTGAGCCATTGCAAGATGTATTAACTTGTAATTCCATAATGACACAGGATGTTGAGTATCTTACATGCTTACTCCATCCGTGTTCGCTTCTTTGGTGAGGTTTGTTTTTCTGACTTTTCAGTCAGGTTGTGGTCTTACTGTTCGGTTTTAAGGATTCTTTATATATTCTGGGTAAGTTTGTTTTTTTAATCAGATACACGTATTTTTAAAGATTTTATTTTCTATTTTTAGAGAGCGGGGCAGGGAGAGTGACAAGAGTGACATCAATGTATGGTTGCCTTTCACCTGCCTGAAGCTACGGATCTGGCTGGAGACCTGGCTTACAACCTGGTTATGTGCTCTGACTGGGGATTAGAACCAGTGACCTTTGAGTTCGCAGGCCAGCGCCTTATCCACTGTGCCACCAGCCAGGGCTTTTTGCAAATATTTTCTACCAGTTTGTGACTTGTCTTATTCTCTTGGGTGCTCCTCTTTTACCAACACAAAGACAAATCAAAACAAACCACTACTTAAAGTGGCTAATGGCCAGATAAACAATGAAAATATTATTTTATTAAACTTAAATAATGACAGTACAACGTTAATGAAAAATAAAACTGATATTACTGTACAAAAAGGTAATGGAGTAATACATTTTCATTGCATTAATGTGTTTAAGAGTTTAACTACATATTGAATTAGCAAGAAATGAATAAATCCTGGATGGTGTGGCTCAGTGGCTTGAACATCAGCCTGAGACCCACAAGGTTGCTGGTTCAATTCCCAGTCAGCACAGGCTTAGGTTGGTGGCCAGGTCCCTAACTGGGGGTGTACAATAGAACAATCCATGATGTCTCTCTCACACATTGATGTTTCTCCCTCCCTTCACCTCTAAATATAAATAAAAATTTTTAATAAAGAAAATAATATAGTGTCTGGTTTTGGCCCTTAAGTTCTGCAAGTTTGCTGGTAACTGTCAAAACTGATTGCATGTTAATGCTCAATTAGCACTATAAACAGTTTTGTCAATTGTTGGAGCCCTGCCTTGATGTTCCATAAAAAGACATGGAAGAAACTTTGACATGCAATGAAAGAAACCAATCGCTAAGGGTTACATACTATATGATGTTCTGGAAAAGGAAACAGTGGAAAAAAGAACAGGGGCTGCCAGGGGCTGGCAGAGGCTTGGGGGGAAGACATGGAGGAAGACATGGAGCACAGGGGATTTTTATGGCAGTGGAACTATATGATAGTATAGCGTATTAGTTGTCAAAACTCATAGGATGTACAACACAAGCTATGGGTTTCAACTGGCGATAATGTATCCGTGCAGGTTCAATGGTTGTAACGAATGTACCACACTGGTGCTGGATGTTGGCAGTGTGGGAGGCTGTCCGTGTGTGGCACGCGGGGGAGTATGTGGGCACACTCTACTCCCCACTCAGTCTTGCTATGAGCCTATACTTGCTCTAAAAAATAAAGTGAAGAGAGGTATGCCTGTATAAAAATTGACCTGCTCTGGGTGTCACCCGTGCTTGATATGCCATTGTTTCCAAACTTAGAGCAACGTCTGGCACACAGTGAAGCACTATAAATGCGTACTACTGTACTTTTTCTACATTTGAAATATTGTGAAAACCACACCTAATAATAGTCAAAAGGTGGTAACAATTCAAATGTTCACCAATTGATGACTATGTAAACTGAATGTGATATATTCCTATAGTGTAATCTGATTCAGCAAAAAAAAGAACTGCTATTAACATGGATGAATCTAAACAATATTGTGCTAAAAATGAAAGCGTGCTAGGTGAAAGAAACCAAACAAACAAGAAAAATCACATAATCTCTGACTACATTTGTATAAAATACCTGGAAAGGGCAAACAGGTAGCAATAGAAAGATTCATGGTTCTTGTAGTGACGATAAGAATGAAGCGTTAGGGGATGGATGTAATACAATGAAATTTTTTTAAAAAAGAAAAGAATGAAGAGTGATTGCAATTGAGCAAGAGAAATCTTTTGGGAGTTGATGGGAATTTTCTAAAGTTGGATTGTGTTGATTGCTGCCCAGCTCTGTTGATTTACTAAGAAATTACTGACTTGTACACTTAAAACGGGTGCTTTTTATTTTATGTAAATTGTACCTCAATGAAACCAATAAAAAAGGACATGTATAGCAATAAACTGACTTGGGGCACACATACATACATTCAGGGGAACAAAGCCTCCTCTTTCTCATGGAACCATCTTCTAAAATGCTAATTTTAGAACTAGAGTGGGCTTCAGAAATGAACTCACTTTCATTCTTTCTTTTATGGGTGAAGAAACTAAGGCCCATGATTGACATGATTAGAGGAACTCGCAGCTGGCTCTGAACCCTAGGTCAGCTACTTACCAGATGCAGCATGACGAGGATCCCAGTGGATACCGTAGGGTGTTGAATCAGATACATTAGAGGAACAATTTATTAATGTTACTGTTATGGTACACTTAAGTTCATTTCTAAACATCCAGCAGTCTCCTAAGAATGAAAATCTTCCCCAGCTGCATTAGACATTTTTCTTAGATCTGTCTTCTGTAGCAGGGGAAAAACACAACACTTGTAAATCGCTCTAAAGGAAAACATTACTTAACATCCCTTGAATGTCTGCTGGCAGTGATAGCCTTCCTAAAGTTCCTTCCTACTGAACAACCAGAGGGAATACACATGGCCATCTTTGCAAATGATTCTCCGTCTTTTTAGTAAAAGTGGGTGGCAAGGCAACATATTCTGGAGTTCTAAGATGTCCCCGGGTTGGCATTCTGTTTATGAGCTGGTCAGACAAGACTACGGCAATTCACACATTCACACACAAATGCAAAACAAAGAGGGCTTACCCCGGTCAGAGTTTAACTGCCATGAAATGAAGTTTTCTGGAGATTTTAATATAATTAACAATTCCGAGAAATTCCTTTCTTTGAGTTCCATGTTTTACTGATTAACTTATTCTGATTAACCTCTTAGAATGATTCTTTCCTGGTTATTAACTGTTCGACTGAGGATCAGATTCTAGCTCCTAATTCCACTAGAACCTATCTCAAGCCTGTGCTTCCATTCCTGATCTGTCACGTACATTTGGATTTGCATGCTGGGTATCATGCCAGCTATCAGCTGCCCTCTAAAATTCCGTGTGCTTCAGAATGAAACTGTTCTCCTGATCCCCTTCTAAAGGACTCCAAGTCTGATCACCTACTTCCAGAAGTCTGCCCAGAACAATTCAGTTTATGTCCTCTGTCCTGGAATTAATCACAGCACTCTAATGCTCAAGAATTTGGATGGCAAATCATATCACCCAAGCTACTTCCATCAGAAGCATTGGAATTTCCATTCCAAGTAAACTAGACTCAAAACTTCTAAACCTAACTCATCTGCTACATGCAATGAAGCAGAATCTTCTTTTAGAATGTCCCTCAAATGTCCTGTTATTTTTACATTCCCAGTTAACACTCACTAAGCCCTTACATTGGGACCACTGATAAATCTTACTCTGACATCTCTCCCTCTGTCTAGGTTCTCAAAATCTTCATTCATTCAATACATACTTGCGTGCCTACTGCATGCACCTCACTGTCCCAGGCACTGGGGCTACAGTGGTACATGGCCGATGACCATGTGAAAAACATTAATAGCAATATAAGACAGTCAGATAATGATTCAGGGAGATGTCTTGAGGTGTCTCGTGATAAAATGACAAAATGATTTTTTTTAAAGCACAATGAGAAGCAGAACTGGTACACATACTTACACACCAAAGTTCATTACAGCATTATGTACTATGGCCAAAAGACAGAGACAACTCTTCAACAGCTGAATGGCTAAACAAAATATGATATATCCATATAATGGAATATTACTCAGCCTAGAAAGAAAGTTCTCAAACAAATTACAATATGGATGAACCCTTAAAACACATTTAGCTAAGCAAAAGCAGCCTGCCACAAGAGGACAAACAATTATATGATTCTCCTTATATGAAATATCTAGAAATCCAGAGACAAAAAACAGCAATTACCAGGGCTGGGGGAATGGGGGGTTGAGGAACTATTGTTTTATGGGCTCAGCTTGTTTGGGATGATAAGGTTTTAGAATTAGATCATTTCAATAAATTGTTAAAATGGAGAATTTTGTTGTAAAAATTAATAGTGTGATAGGCTAAAAAAACCACTGAATGGTACACTTTAAATATGTGAATTATATGGCACGTGAATTTTATCTCAGTAAGTGTTTTTTTAAAAAGCATGGACTTGGCTGGGTAGCTCAGCTGGTTACAACATCATCCTGATATGCCATGGTCATGGGTTCGATCCCCAGTCAGGGCACGTACAAGAGTCAGCCATTGAATGTATAAGTGGAACAACACATCAATGTTTTTCACGCTCTCTAAAAATCAGTCAATAAAAAAATGTTTTAAAAAGCGCTTGCAAAAAAATAAATAAATAAAGGCACTTGCAAGTCCAGCACAGGAACTGTGGAATGGGGCAGGAAAAGTAATGGCTGCTCCAACAGTTCTCATAGTGGCAGGGAAAAGCAGAATCATGCCCAAGTGTGGACAATTTGTCAAGTCCTTTGGATTCCTAATAAAACAAAGAAGTCCCATGCCTGTCCCTGGCTCTCAAAAACATGGGCAGTTCTCCTGCTTGGGAAGCTTTTTCCCCACCAGATCCTTTGCCCTAAGGGATCCTAAGGTTCCCTGGTGCCAGTCTGGCTCTCGGCCGGAGCAGCTCAACTCGCCCCTTCCCACGCAGCCTGGCTCACTGGTTCTGGTGAGCTTAGCTAGTTCCAGTGCCATCCTCTAAATCTCCTCCAACCCACATCAGCAGCGACAGCCTGCCCTTTCTCTGTGCCTCTGCAGCACCAGGAAGTCATTTTCTTTCCATGTTTCTCAGTGTCTACCTTGATGGACACATGTCTTATCAGATGTTAAGGTCTTGGACCGAAGAGTTGACATTCTTATTTCCTGACCATCCATTGAACAGCTGACATAACACAGGGTCAGGGCAATCTCCTGCTCTTGTCTGAATGTGTTGCTAAAAACAGCAACGTAGCTGAGAGCACCAGCCCTAAATTCAGGACTTGGCTTAACTTGGCATTTCTGCCAGCTTCCCGGTGTGTGGTAGTATATTATCAATATACAATTTAATTACATTTTATAGCAAGTTATTAATTTCTGTAGGCCTCAGCACTCTTCACCTGGAAAGGGGGACAGTACTTCTATCTGCCACAGAGTTTCTTGCAAGGGTTAAATAAGGTGAAAATGTGGTTAGCACACTGCTAAATCACCTATAAATCAGAGCTGTGGTGTTAAAGCAAAGTGGAAAACCATGATGGATGTTTTATCTCAAAATCAACACAGAACAGATGTGGCCCTAACATTCCACTATCCTAATGGAATGGTTTTCCAAACTTATATAAACAAAATGAAAGGGGAAACAAACCAAATGGCTTTTGGACAAAGTTTCAAACTTTTTATTGAAGTCTTCAGCACTAGTAATTGTGGAGAAAAGGAAAATGCAGAATAAAACAACTCTCATAAATCTTGTTTGAGTATTTCCATGTACTGTAATCTTTCAACACATGGCAGTAACTAGTGGCATATTAAAATTATAAACAGGATGCTTACAGAAAAAAGGACAGGTGACTATTGTCCTTAGTCTGTTTTTAGCTAATAAATATTCTTCTAAAATTTGATTTCCTATTATCTATTTTATAAAGTTTATTTCCCCTGGTTATGAAGATAACACATACCTCACTGAATTATAGTTTGTATGACTAAGACCATACAAGCGTTTGTAATTGTTCATGTCTCAAGAAAATCAGTCACCAGTTTGATGCACATGCTCACATACAATTATATAAATAAGGATGGAATCAGATTAAATACTATCCTCATCTTTCCATGATAGGACAGATAGAGCCTCTTATAATTACTGTCTTTTTAATTTAATTTTATTGTTGTTGTATTACATCTATCCCCTTTTCACTCCCCTCTCAAAAACATGGAACACTTCACGAATTTGCGTGTCATCCTTGTGCAGGGGCCATGCTAATTTTCTGTGTATCATTCCAATTTTAGTATACATGCTGCCGAAGCGAGCACTGTAATTATTTTTTAATGGCTGCATATTTCACTTTTTAAATGCACCATAACTTATTTATCCACTTCTCTATTTAAAAATGACTATTTCCAGGTGTGTGTGTGTGTGTGTGTGTGTGTTTCAGCATTCAACAATGTTCCAAGTAGAGTTGCTGGATCAAAAAGAACAAGCACTTAAAAATGTGCTCTGGGCCCTGGCTGGTAGCACAGTGGATTAAGTGCCGGCCTGCGAACTCAAAGGTTGCAGGTTCGATTCCCCAGCCAGGGCACATAACAAGGTTGAAAGCCAGGTCTCCAGTCAGGTCTGTGGCTGGAGGCAGGTGAAAGGCAACCATATATTGATGTCTCTCTGCCTCTCTCCCTTCCCCTCTTTCTAAAAATAATGAAATAAAATCTTAAAAAAAAAAAAAAAATGTGCTCTGGCTGGTGGCACAGTGGATAAGGCACCTGAAGGTCACTGGTTCGATTCCCAGCCAGGGCACATAACAGGGTTACAAGCCAGGTCTCCAGCCAGATCTGTGGCTGGAGGCAGGTGAAAGGCAACCATACACTAATGTCTCTCTTCCTCTCTGCCTCTCTCCCTTCCCTGATCTCTAAAAAGAAAATCTTAAAAAATAATAAAATAAAATTTTAAAAAGTGACACAATTTTAAAACGATAAACTCCCCAAAACAAATCAAAATAAGTGTTATGATTATTACTGAATTGCTTTCCCTACCAAGTTGCACTTTGTAACAACCTTCTTTTAATGTCAGCATTACGTGGTGATTAAAGCTATACTTTTAAGCCCATTGTGTTATACTTGTACAATTCATCTAAAATCCTTTGGAAACTGTTCTCTCAGGTGCATTACAGAGCAAAACACTTGCATGGCGCAGGAAGGGTTTCAGAAGCCAGGCTTTGGCTCTTGTTGTCTCTACTCCCCCTGCTGGCACTGATGAAACAGGCACCACAGTTGGTTTCTACCGCAAAGTTCCAGTTTTTAAAAGAACACGTTTGTTAAAAACAAGCCTTTTTTTTTTTTTTTTTTTTTAAGATTTTATTTCATTATTTTTTAGAAAGAGGGGAAGGGAGAGAGGCAGAGAGGGAGAGAGACATCAATGTATGGTTGCGTTTCACCTGCCTCCAGCCACAGACCTGACTGGAGGACCTGGTTTGCAACCTGGTTACGTGCCCTGGCTGGGGAATCAAACCTGCGACCTTTGGGTTTGCAGGCCGACCATACATTGATGTCTTCCTCTCTCTCTCTCTGCCTCTCTCCCTTCCACTCACTCTAAAAAATAATAAAAACAAGCCTCTTTTATCTTTACAGTTCACTGTGGCTGTCTTTCTTCCTTTCTGATGTCTCAAAGCCCATAATAGAAGTTCAACCCCAACACCCAGAATCTAATTTTAGATAAGAATTTAAATTATAAAACAAGACCATCTTTCTTGCATCTAGTGTTTTTTTCTTTAATCCTTGCCCAAGGACATGCTTATTGATTTTAGGTAGGGGGGAGAAAAACATCAGTGCTAGAGACAGACATGGATGGGTTAGTTGCCTTTCAAACACACAAAGGGTGACTGAACCCACAAGCTAGGCTTATGCCCTGAACAGGAACCCCAACCTTCTGGTGGGTGGGGTACTCCAGCCCAGCACACTGGCCAGGGCTACAGAGAGCATCCTGACATACCCACGCCTTCAGTCTGTGAACGTGCTACTTGGGTCATAAGTCAGATCACCAGTGGACGGATGCTCAAAAGCATGTAACTCATACGTTAAAATTACATATTAACCCATGAAACCAAAATGGCAACATGCTAGCTATCTGAGCATCAGGGTGAACTCCAACAGTTTTTTAGTAGCAATGGTTGCAAAACTTCATGTATGTACTAAAAACTACTGAACTGTGCATGTTAAAAGGGTGAATGGCCCTGGCTGGTGCGGTTCAGTGGATTGAACACCATCCTGTGAACCAAAAGGCCGCTGGCTGGATTCCCAGGCCAGGCACATGCCTGGGTTGCGGGCCAGGTCCCCAGCTGAGGGCGTGAGAGAGGCAACTGATTGATGTGTCTCTTGCACATCGATGTTGCTCTGCTTCTTTCTCCCTCCTTCCTTTCCCCTCTCTAAAATTAAATAAAATCTTAAAATTAAAAAAAGGGTGTTGGTAGCTGGTGCTGAAAGAAAATCCTTGAGTGCATCCTTGCCCTGGGACTATGCCGGTGGCAGCTGTCACTCAGTGGTACAGAGGGAAAAATGTAATTCATTAAAAATAAATAAATAAATAAAGGGTGAATATTGTCTCACGAAAAAATTTTAAATGAATGCCAAAGACAAGCAATAACGTTTTCCTGAATAAAATGTTAGAAATTTCTTTATTATTACTTATTAAGCACCAGCTTAATACTGCAGAAAATTTTAAATCACCCTTTGACTCATTCTTCCCTCCCCACCAAATTACTGATAACGAACTTCTGAAGTAAAGACATGTTCTCTCTTCTGTATAAAATTTAGGAAATAAAGGCAAAGAACTGTGTACATCTTGCTGTAAAACTCAGCTGTGGGAACAGTGTCTGCCCAGGCTCGCTTTACTGTCCGGGTCCTGAAAGACTCTTGTTCATGAATTGCCTCTTCACAAAGCAAGTCCACCACTAACAAAGAGGACAAAACAGAGTGAATAGTTGCAGTCAAATCACAATGCAAGTTCAAAGGTAAGGATGGAGTAAGTTTAGAACAAAACTTACTATGAGCCTAGCAGCCCTTATGGTATACGTACTCCTTGAAAGCACACGTAAAATTTTCTTGTTTTTTCTTTTTGGTGATTATTCAAAATTACAAGGACAAGACAGATGTAATACATTCAAGGCATGTCAAGCAAAAAACCTATACTATGGGGTTTACAATGCCTTGACCTAAGAACCAACCAGAATTTGTTATTGTATGCAATCACCATTCACTGTGATTCAGTGAATTCCTACTATGTACATGGCACACACTCAGAAGTTTAGCAACACTGCAGTGCAGAAACTACAAGTATTCTTGCAATGAAAGACCTGAGTGTGTTTCATTGGTTGGAGGCTACAGGATGCAGGTGATTCATCAACCAAACAGGCAAACAAGAGGATCTTACCTTGCTGGGTTTATCATTCTGAGGGTCAAAAACTTTCTCACAAAGTCTCAGTCCAGTCTCTTGTCTCAGCTGCTGTAAATAGGCCCTCATCACTTCTAAAATAAGCAGGTAGAACAATACAAAAAACACTGTATCTGAGAACGCATTGCAAATGTGCTTGTTGTTGATCTAGATGCTAACCTTTGCAATATATTTCTATACATTCAAATAGCATAAGAGATAGAAGTGACAGTTCAAAAGGTTTTATAACTATATTCATTTTCATTCAAAAGAATCTCTACCTGTCATACTTGTTACCAAAAAGCTTGTGAGAATGGCTAGGAAGATAATGTACGTGCTAACAGTTCCATTCTCAATTACATACCAATCAAGGCAAGAAAAGGAAGGGGCCCTGGCTGGTAGCACAGTGGATAAGGCGCCAGCCTGGGAACCCAAAGGTCACAGGTTCGATTCCCCAGCCAGGGCACATAACCAGGTCGCAAACCAGGTCTCCAGTCAGGTCTGTGGCTGGAGGCAGGTGAAACGCAACCATATATTGATGTCTCTTTCCCTCTCTGCCTCTTTCCCTTCCCCTCTTTCTAAAAAATAATAAAATAAAATCTTAAAAAAAAAAAAAGGGAGGGGGTAAACATCAAATGGGGAAAACGCTGTGTAGTATACAGAGATAGAGCCCCTGTTCTTACCATCTTCCTGTTTGTTTGCAGGTTTGGCATAAATTGCATTAAGTGGAAACCCAGGCTCTCCAGGAATGGGAAAATTAGTGATTCCCAATGTATACATTTCCTTCTCACCTTGGCTTTTGGAATTGCACTATTAAAAAAAAAAAAATTATACACACATTGTATTTTATGGGAAAAAGGATAATATCCAACTGATAAACTTTCTAAGCTAGCTAGGCTGGCATTAATGGTTTTTATTATTTAATCAAAATAATTTTTCTTATGGTTGTATTACAATTGTTTCATTTTCCCCCATTACTCTCCCCTGCCCACCCTCCCGTCCCCTCTCTGACAGTCAGCCCCCACCTCACTGTTCATGTCCACGGGTCTTTCACATTAGCTCCTCCACGAAACCCTTACCCTACTTTCCCCCTCTCCCTCCTAGTCACCGCCATTCTGCTCCCCCCCACCCCCATGTCTCCTGTTTCATTCTGCTTGTCTATTAGTCTCCTGAATTAAATGAGATCATATGGTATTTGTCTTTTGCTACCTGGCTTATGTCACTAAGCATGATACTCTCTAGTTCCATCCATGGCATTAATGTTTTTGATGACCTTTTGTAATCTGGTGAAACCTGTGGGCCCCTTCTCAGAATAATGTTTTAAATGAGTAAAATAAAATATACAGAATTACAGAAGAAAATCCAATTATAGTATATAGAAGAGTTACATTAAAAAAGCAACTTTATGATATAGTCATCCAAGATCTTGCAAATGGCCCTAATAACTAAATTCTGAGGTAGTAATGAGTGCAAACAAAATTGCAAAAAAACTCCAGCTGTAGGCTACTGCCTAGGTTGACTTGTACCTAGGCAAGTGTTCCACCGCTGGGAGAACAGCAGCCAATAGCTGGTTGGCATTCTGGGCCTGGTTCATGCCAACTCTTGTTAACTATACCAGGATGCCAGCATAATTAAAAAAAAAAAAAAAAAAATTGCAAAAAAATCTTCACCTCTAAAATGCGACGTGAAATGCTGTGTTTTTACTGGAGAAAAAGTCACAGGTACTGCTATTACAACTGTGGGTTGTTGTCCATGTTAATGAAAGTACTAAAGTCAGTCAGAGGTTAGGGAAAAGAAAGATGGAATCTTTTCCCACTCAATTTCATGAGCCCTGGTTCTATCCTTGGGCTCCAAGTTAAGCATTTCGGAGCCAAAGGCTTAAAAGAATATTTTGGACAAGATTTCTTAGGAAAATAGACGCACAGCCTTATCCTACAAACTTATCGCTGTAAGTTTAAAAATTTACATTCAGATTTTCCTCTTAAGTTCATGCTCTAAATCAGAGAAAATGTTTTCTACTTGCCCTTTAAGTCTCACCCAACCCAAATACCTATTAGTCATTTGTTTTCTTGATAGATGATCAACCAAGTTTAATTACCTTTTGGAGTTTCTTTAGACACTCAGAAATGTAGAGCGTTATGTAAATCAAGGTTCTATCAGCTTCATTCTACAGGGGGGGAAACAAAACTTAAAAACAGTCCTGAGTAAAACATAACAACTATGTGCAGTAAGCGAATTCAACCTTTGTCCTTTATCAACTGAAACCAGTGAAAAAGTGTCGTTACTAAAGCATAAAAAAATTCCCATTTAACAAAAAAAAAAAAAAAAAAAACAAAAAAAAAATTCCCATTTTCCAAATGCCATCTTATCAAGCCCCCTGTGTCTGCCCTGGCTGTGTGGCTGCTCCTGCTATCCTCTGGCCCCTGGGGTCCCCAGGAGCTGTGCCAACAGCCCCTCACTCTGCATAGGAGGCAGAGTTCACAAAGCTGCAGGAAAAACCTGAGATGCACAATATGGTTGGCTAATTTAGAAAAACCCTTTCACTTCAGAATCTCTGCCAAGAATAGAAACATTCATGACTTTAAAAGAGGAAGCAATTATTTCACAGGTGACTTGCTTTGAAGAGCTCCCAAGCCCAGCCCCTACCCTAACCAAAAGGAAAATGTGGAAAAGGCAAACAGGTGTTGATCAAATGTGGCATGTACTTTAGGTAAAAATTTAAATTTCTAGTCCAAAAAAAAAAAACACACCTCTGCAGACTGGGATGGGGGAAGTGGGGTCTGCGAACGCAGTGAGACACACCAGGTCCTTCCTGGCCCCTTTCCCAGGGGGGTGCGGGAGGAAGGTCATGTCCGGGAAGCGCATGGGCTCCCCTTTCCCTTTGTCCCCACGCCCCCTCCAAAAGACAAGCTACACATTTCTCTATATTTAGGATCATATGATATCCAAGAGAATGAAACATGGCAGAGTTGTAATATTTATATCTATTACAAACACCACACTTAGACCATGCATTAGATACAGAAAACACTCCACTATTAACACAGAACATTTAGACTATAAAGTTGCAGACCAAGAGTCTAAAAATACAGATTTCTGACCCTGTTTGATTCCAAAAGATCAAAGTTTGGCAAGAAGTTCCATCTTCTAGACCATCAACCATAAAATGTGTTGACATTTCTTGGAACTTGCTCACAGCAGGAGCTCTGAAACTGTTTTCCATTCCCTTCTCCTCCTGTGCCACCTTCCCTCCGCCTCGCTCCTACCAAGAACTAAGAGGGAGGGCAAGGTGCCTGAAGGAAGAATCAGGGTCACTAAAGTTTATTTCTTTCTCCATCTCAGGTCCAGGATGCAGAAGTATATAAAAAATAGTAGCACAGCATACTGGATTTTCAGTTTTGGACTGGCATGGAGTAGGTGCTTAATTAATGTTGAACAAAGAAAAAAGGGCCAGATAATACATATTTCAGGCTTTGCGGACTGTACAGTTTTTATCACAATTACTCAACTTGGCTATTGTGGTGTGAAAGCAGCCAACAGACATCTATGAACAAATGTGTGTGGCTGCTTTCAATAAAACTTTATTTATAAAAAGAGGTGGGAGGCCAGGTTTGGCCTCTGGCTGTTGTTTGCCAACTCCTGGTGCAGACTTTGGAGAAAAAGGAATGAGAAACTAATATTGATATAAAGTCTAACAATAGTGCTGTTCTGGATTTTTAAAGCATACAATCTAATTTTATTTACTCTTCAGAACAACCCAGACTGCCAAGCTAGATATTTTCCCCATCAGAAAAATAATTAAATATTAAAAGTGCTGCACTTTACCTTAATTTCATAGTTTTTGAAGAAGACATTGGCCTTAAAGTAATAGATGGCTTCATCCACGATATCTGTATCTTTTGCTGGGCAGGACACAAAAGGGAGGGGGCAGGAAACATTAGCATAATGCAAAACACAACATCTAAAAACACTAAAAAAATACCTAAGGTCAATGGTCAAGAGTTCTGGAGTTGAATAAAGTAAAGCTACTGAAATATAACATCTTTAGAAACAATTTCTAAAAAATATAAGTATGTGATTTATTCTTATATTGTCTTGCCCCAAAAGTTCATTTGGTTTTTCCCATGTGATGACTCTAATAGTGCTTGTTTTTAACTTCATTTGAAACAATTTTGTTAGACTGTATTGTGACAGCTGTCATATCAGTGTGCATTAAAAAAAAAGTCAAAATTAGTAAATTTTTATGCAGCCATTTTAACGTTGAAGACAGTAGAAGATAGGCAACATTTTCAGCATATTATGCATTATTATTTTAAGAAAGGTAAAAATGCAACTGAAATGAAAAAAGTGTTTGTGCAGTGTACGGAGAAGGTACTGTAACTGATTGAATGTGTCAAAAGTGGTTTGTGAAGTTTCTTGATACCATTGGCATTTTGACCAAATTAATTCTTTACTCCGGGGCTGTCTCATGCACTGGAAGATGCTCAGCTGCACCCCCAGCCTCTACCCACTAGAAGCCAATGGTGGGAAATAGCCAACATACTTGAAATATTCAAATCAATAAAGTTATTGGTGAAAATGGAAAAATGCATCTTTTCTTTTAGGGGAAAAAATATATAGACTTTTTGACCAACCCAACAGTTTAATTATTTTTACAAAAATTCTACATGCTCATTAAAAATATTAAGGCCCTGGCTGGTGGCACAGTGGATAAGGCGCCGGCCTGGAAACCCAAAGGTCGCTGGTTCGATTCCCAGCCAGGGCAAATAACCAGGTTGCAAGTCAGGTCTCCAGCCAGGTCTGAAGCTGGAGGTGGGTGAAAGGCAGACATACATTGATGTCTCTCTCCCTCTCTGCCTTCCCCCTCTCTATAAATAATAAATAAAATATTTTAAAACAAAAAAGAAAAATACCAAAAAAAATTCAATTGTTACCCTAATCTCACTTCTCCAAAATAAAACTACCATTAACTTGACCCTTGATGATCATTCTAGACATCTCCTGATGCATTTATAAAAACTGATTGAGATACCAAGAGACTAACTTTAACCAAATGATTTTAAACTATTCAATATAATTTTATTTGAATTTACATAGTATAGTTTCAGAGAAAAGAACTCTCAACTGCCATTTAAGAACACATTGGTGTTCTCATACATATCTGTTTATAAAAACTATGACTTCAAATATATTTATACAAGCTGTTCTAGATGGCTGGAGCTGAAAAAAGCCAGAAATAATGTTGTGACAAAGACAGATCTCATTACATAATTTCTTTGGCAAGTTTCTGTTTTCCTTTTTTTATTTTAAAAAGGTCACAATCCCAGGGTCTTGGTATCCAGCAGCTGGTTTCAGCAATGCGGGGACAGTTATTTATGTTTCTCGTCCCTGACTGTGATCCCTCTCGCACAGCAGAGACACACAGGAGCCCTGCAGTGTTAATACTCTGCAATTCCGCATCTGTATCCCTGCTCATTCCTCTGCTAAAGAAGTTCAAAAGAATTTGAACTCCAGACTTGTGTGCCTTGCAATCTATTTTATCTGCAAAGAATAAACTTCTTCGAAGGATTCACTAGTGTTTACAAAAACCAGTCAGTTCTTTCAGATGGCACCGCAGGGTGTATGTGGTGGGGAGGCTGCAGGGTTCATAACCTAGAAGGGCGTTTGGCACATGGAAGTTGGAAAGGTATCTATGGGAGGCGAAAAACTAGAGGAATGCCAAGAGTTACTTAGCTCCCAGCGCAGGTTTACACTTTCCCAGAATTTCAGTTTGGTTCTAACCCAGTCCCCCGGGCAGAGTAACAAGCCATTCCTTTACTGTAGAAACCCTCAAAGAATTATAAATGTGGTAATTAGATTTACTCCATGGTCAACAGCACCTTCTGATACACCAGGTGGTTTTCTGCACAGATCTGAAAAGGGTTCTTCTCAACCACTCTGAGCCAACGTTTACTCTTATTTTTCCTTTGCACTGTAGTTCTTTTGCATCATTTTTCTTTCTTTTGGTCTGTATTTTCCCCTATCTGTTCCCTTTTCTTCAGCTCAGAATCAAGTAAAGACTGTGGTGACTCACCAGATTTATTAAGTTTACTGAGCTTTGAACTGGTGTTGAAAACAAACTTAAATTTAAAAAGGTCAAGTTACATAGTTTGGCAGAGAGGTGGACATGGCCTCAGGTCAAAACTGGTCATTAGCACCATGGCTCTGGAAACTGGCTGGAGCTCAGCGCAGACCCTTTCTGGGTGTAGGGAAACCACATCTAACATGACACAAATTACACTGCTGGCAGGGTGTCTCGGAATATGTCAGATAAGTCTCAGTGTGTGCAAAGAATGGGGCTTTCTGAAAAGTAAAAAATGGTTCTGAAATAAAGAGAGAAAATGAGTACCAAAAAACAACCAAAGATGTAAAATTCAGAATTAGTAACGTTGTACAAGATGCTTAAGATTTAAGATTAAGGTAGTATTGCTAAAAATGAAGCTCCTGCCCTGGCTGGATGGCTCAGTCGGTTGGAGAATCATCCCGTACACCAAAAGGCTGCGGGTTCGATCCCTGGTCAGAGTGCATACAGGAGGCAACCAATCGATGCTTCTCTCTCACACTGATGTTTTTCTCCCTCTCCTTTCCTCTCTCTCTAATAATGAAAAAATCCTTGGGTGAGGACTTGAAAAAAAGTTTTTAAATGAAACTCCTGAAGAATAGACAACAGAAGCAGATTTAAATGGACAAGAGGTTAAATTATGTTTTTGATTTTTAAAACTTGGTAACAGAGAAGGGGTGGGGACACGGCATTCTATAGAAATAGGTGCATTAGTTTCTAAGGACTAACACTGATGACAGAAACAGAGTCAAGATTTTTTTTTTAATATTTATTTATTTATTTATTTATTATTATTTTTTTTTCCCACTGGAGCATTTAAAATCTTTTTTTTTTTTTAATTTTATTGTTGTTGTATTACATCCATCCCTTTTTTGCTCCCCTCTGTCCCCCTCCCCACCCACCCTTTCCCCCCAAAGTCAATCCCACCTGTTGTCCATGTCCATGGTTCCTTTATACTAGGTTCTTGTCTAAGCTGCTCCCCTTCTTTGCCTCTGCCTCCCCCCTCCCCCCAACCC